>CM046029.1:31555299-31911050 GCA_025215565.1 Flaveria ramosissima
CTCAAACCCGTCTTCATCGGTCTTCTTACCCTTATCAGCCCGTAATCCAACTTTCTTAGTGCATTCCTCCAATAAATGGCCAAACACACAACATTGAGAACATCTAGGAGGGGTCCATTCGTACTCGACTTGTAAGGTCTCTTTCCTATAGGTATCATCTTCTAAATCCGGAATGGCTACCACTATTTCCTCCTTAAGAGCTGATTTGGCCGAGACTGAAATTAGTATCCGAGCATAGCTACTCCTTCCCCACATCTCCAAACACATCTTTGTTGTGTATGAGTCAATTTGTAACGGTGTTCCTATCTTTGTGGCTATCATACTTAACCCTTCTTCTGTATAAGCTGCAATAGGGACATTGTGGACCTTAACTGATACTGTTGTTTCTTCCATATCCTCCTTAATTAAACTTGTTGAGGCCGTCCATATACGTAAGACTAAGGGGTGATTACGGATCATCCATGGCCCTCCCTCAAGAGCCTCCATCATACCTTTATGATTGCCAAACTTAAAGAAGAAGAATCCATCATCATTCATCATAATCCTTTGGAAACCAAATCTCTTCCACTTTTGCTTGACATAATATTCCACCACCGGAAACGCCTCACGTTGACCAAGAAAATAACCAAACAGTGTATACCCCATTCTATCTTGGACTCTCCTCATTGATTCTTTAGAAATAACAACATCCGCACCTTCACGTTGTTCTGGGCATTCCAAGAATCCGATCTTAAGCTGCTGCTAAACACCCGTTTTGACCATGGTGGCATATGTTTGTGATTGAATACTTTCGTCTTCAGTCTTACCAATTTGCTCCTCTTCCTGTATGACCGTGGCTGCCTTCTGATCACCTTCTTGAACCTCAATTCCCGTATCCCCATCGTTTACTCCAGTCGCCAAAATCTCCTGGGTAGAACTAGGTTTAGGTTTTGAAGGTAACCCCTGATACGGGTTTATCGCTAACCCCGTATTAGGGTTTAGCAATAAACTAGTTCCACCACTGTTATGATCCGTCTTTTGGTACCAACTGTAGCACTACCATTCTTTATTTGCTGGGAACCAGCATTGCTCTTCAAGATTCGTCGTACTGTTGGTGTACCGTCAATATTTTGAGTTTGTTGATCAGATTGTTCGTCGCCATGCATATACGTAAAGAAACCTAACCCTCGATTGTTTAGAAACTGATCTTTAAAAGGTTAAAGGGATTCGTACCAATCTAACTAAGCTATTTCTATAGCCGTGATCGATTACAGACCCTCTAAGTAATCAAGAAACAGAAACAAACAATCAAGAACCCTAAGAAAAATAAAGAAACGATGAAACCCTAGTTATCAGAAATCAAAACTACGCTAACAATGCTCGTATTGTGGAAAGCCACAATCACAGGATTGTTACACGATGATGAAAACCAATAACAGGATCAAGAACGCAAAAGAAACAATCAAGAACCAAGGAAAAACGATCAAGATTCAAAAGGAAACCCTAATCGCCCTAATCGCCCATCTCTCCTTCTTCCTTTCCCATGTTCTGGTTAAAGTTGTGTTTGGTTATGAGATAACAAAATAATAGTGATGTATGTAATCTTGGTGTGGTTTTGGTTAGGTTTAACTTTGGTCAAAGCTGGTCAATGGACAGTCAACGCGATGCGGGTCGGATCAAGCGAATTCTAGGACGCGATGCGGGAGCGTTAGGTATAATCGTGCGTTAGACATCCATATACGTGAATATAATGGTTATATATATATATATATATATATATATATATATATATATATATAGATATATATATCTATATATATATATATATATATATATATATATATATATATATATATATATTATATATATATATATATATATATATATATATATATATATATATATATAGGCAGGATCGGGTTTTGTCACTTAACACTTGTAATTCTCTCAAACTCACTTATGATATCACTCAAACAAGATGAAGCAATGCCTTTAACAAGAGTTGATAATAATATAATAAGTAATCAAAGGAACAAGCAGAAGTATTTTCAAGGTACTTGTATATATTACTTCTCAACTCAAGATTACAAGACACTTACAAGCATACTACAAGAGTTACAATGAGAAACTATATATACTAGATCCTATAGCCGGTTATACTTGATACCAGCTGGAAACCTACGACTAAAGCATATACTACAATGCTATAGTTAAGGTATCTTAGATAAAGTATTATCTAAGATATGGTAGTCATGACATGTCCATGACTTACCTTTTGTCACCAACTAAAGATGGCAACTGTACTTAACATAAAAAGGTAAACAGTAGATTAAAGTATGGTCAACTACATGGCTTTTGAGAAAACGCCATGCAGTATATCAGAGATTTGCAGCGGACTGTCAGACAGACCATACTTATGTCTACTGGATAATAGAAGTGTCTTCCGAAGGTTAACTGGCTTCGGAAGAACAAGTTCTTCCGAAGCCACTTATACTTCGGAAGATGCTTCTATGCTTCCGAGGCTTTGAGGACTTCTTTATACTTTGGAAGTTGACTTCAGAACTTTGTCTTTAAGTCTTGATCTTCGGAAGTATCTTTTTGTCTTCGGAAGTTGGAGTTTTCCTTGGAAGTGTATTTTACACTTAGACTTCGGAAGAGCTCCTTCTTCCTTCGGAAGTTCCACACTTGGCTTCGGAAGTCCTTTGTATGTTGTACTCAAAATCTTCTAAGTGACATAGTTTTGGTTGCAACAGCCTCTCTAGATCCAACAAACTCCCCCTAGGCTGATGCTACCAAAACTTCACTTATTTCTGCTTCTCAAAGTTTTCAGCACCAGGGACAAAAGATATTTGTTTGTTTCTCTGTTCTTTCCGAAAGTAGTGCTGAGAAGCTTGTACAAGTCATTCGTGGATAGGAGATCCAGTCTATCACTTTGAATGACATGTACCCTTTGTTGTGACCCCCTGAAGAGAGTTAGTTGACGGGAGTTGTAGTCATACTCCCATCTAACTATGGACTCAAGTTTAGGACCTTCAACCATTTGAAGAAAGGCTTTGCCTTTGGTTGCTGATCCTTTCCTTTCCTCCTCCTCTCTCAGTTTTGACTCCTCTTCGACCTTGCTTCTGGCAGTAAGCTCGGCCATGTGAAGGCTGCCTAGATGATTTCTGATGTGGGCAGCTACATCGGAGTTTGAAGGGTTGGAGAATGGTTTCTCTGCTAACTCAGCAATATCAAATCTGCTTAAGTGTAGCAGAGATGAGGCATTCAGCCTTTTAATCTCACCATTCTCTCTCTCAACAACAAAGTTGTGAGAAGAGTCTTCGAACCTCCACTGGACTATCTTCTTTCTGGGTACAAGAGGTTGTCTTGGTACCCTATCTCCTTTCTTTGTATCCAACAGAGTCACCAGCTTTCTCCTCAGCTTCTTTTCTTCCTCATTCAATGTATTTGAATTGAGGCCAAGGAGTTTGCAGCTTGGTCCAAAGTTCCTCTGGGCAGATCAAGAAACTCATCTCTTGTGAGGGAACTTGAGGATCCATCAACATAAGTCAGGTTGACTGAATCCTCCTCACAGGAGATGTCGCTCAGAGTTGTGCAGTTGATGAGCTTGGGTTTGATCGCCTTGAATTCCTCCATAGAGAGATGTTTGGAAGGCTGAGGGGATGGTTTGATTGGTTGTTGGGTAGGTTTAGGAATTTGGGTTCTGGCTAAGGTTTTAGGTTGGATGATAGGTAGTTTAGGTGGTTGAGGTGAAGAGGTTGGTAGGTGTGATGGTGTAGGTTCAGGGGTGAAGGGTTCAGGTTCAGTTTTGATTGGGAAGGGAAAGGGTATAGGTTCAGGTTGAGGTTGGGTTTGGATTTTGGGCTGAGAGGTGGCTTTGAAGGTCATCCCCTGTCCCCTTCTATACATCTCTTTTCTTCTCCCCGCACGAATGTCAGCCTTGATGTCACTGACATGTCGTTGGAGAGTCTTCTCAGACATTGGACCCACCTGCCTGCCAGAGAAGCCATGAGCTTTAAGATAGTTCTTCATCCAAGCTTTCTCACCTATCTTCTTGGCGGCAAACAGTCCAGCCTCTTCTTCTTTCTTCCTCTTCTCCACCAGCTTCTCCCTTGCAGCTCTTTTTCTCTCCTTCTCCATTTGATCTTGCTCTTTGTTGAAGAGCCATAAGATCGTATCACTATTGTGTGGAGACAACTCCTCTTGAGAGAATCCTCTGGAGAGTAGGAAAGTGATCCTTTCTCTCCTGAGCTGCAGATCAGCTTCTCTTTCTTTTCTCAGCCTTTCTTCTTCCAAGGCCAACCTTGCAGCCTCTTCTTTTTGCTGTCTTTGCAGCAAGGTTGCCTTTTCAAGCTCTATCAGCTCCTCTAATGGTAGCAGGAGTACATCTTCCGAAGCAGCCCCTAGACTGACAAGTCTATCGATTACCTCCACCCTTCTTCGATTGTTGACTGCCTCCTGGTTGGCTGCAGCTGCTTTGGTACTTGCAGCTAACAGTTTCCCAGTTGGCAGTCTACCTTTCCTTCTGAGCTTCTCCAACCTTTCTTCTTCCTGAAGCTCTTCCGAAGTCATCTTCCTCTTGCCTTTTATGTCTTCGGAAGTGCTAGACTTTGGTGGTTCTTGGATAGAAGATCCAGGTTGGGTGTGGAGGTAGGAGCTGGGGTCAATGCAGATGTTATAGCTAATGGTTGGCTGAGAAAGTCCTCCCTATTAACCTCAGATGCAAGTTCCAGAATTGCATCTGTGACTATTAGATCATCGGAAAGAGAAAATAGTCCTTCCGCAGCAGCAATCTCAGCTTCGGAAGTTTGTGCTTGTTCTTCCGAGGCTTTGAATTGTGCTTCGGAAGTCTGTGAAAACACACCTTCTGTCCCAACTGTTTCAGTTGCTGGGCCATCAGTCCTAGTTTCCCCTTCGAAATCAATCTCAGGTTCCACTTGGGCCTTAGGTTGACCAACTTCCTCAACAGTGGTAGGAGGTGCATTCAACCTCTAAAGCTCTTGAGCTCCAAAGTAAATCACAGACATATCTGGACTGGGCTGTTCGATCAGGGACTCTAAAAGGAACTTGTTGAAGATCCTATTTAGATCCTGAAGCATCCTTTGATCCACTTGAAAAAAAACTGGAGGAGGCTCAGGGAAGATGGCAGCTTGTTGTTTTGAGCTCAAAGAAGTAAGAGCTTGACTGATGGTATCCTGTCTTTGGCTTTGTCTCTCAACATTCTCCCCCTTTTTGGTAGCATCATCTTGAGAGGTAGATGAGCTAGACGAAGAGGTCAAGGAGACCTGAACTGGTACATGCCTAACAGATCTCTCAATCTGTGTCTCAGCTAGTTTGGCCTTGAGACTTTCAATCTCAAGTTGCTGAGTGGCAGACCTATCTTAACCTTTGATTCAAGGTTTGAGACTTTAGAAAGTAGGTCTCTTATGGTGAGTTGCATACTTCCCTCATCTTCTTTTGAAGAATCACGGGGAGATGAGGTAACATACCTGGTATGTTCATCCTCACCACCAGATGTGGTTTCTTGGCACCCTGGTTTCCCTTGCACAATGATGTCTCTTTCAGAGGCATCAAAGGGCATGGTTGTCGTAGATTCAGTCTGACTATCGTTACCATTGTCCTGAGGATCCATTGAGGCTCCTTCAGTAGTGGCAGCTGAATCTACATGAGTCCCCTCCACATCAGTGGGACTCACCTCAGTAGGGCTTTGCTGGTGTGGGCTAGAGACAAGAGGTTTCTCTAGGCTCTGTTGATCCTTAATAGGGTGTAGTGGATCAACTTCATCGCCTTTGAGAGACATAGTCTCTTCACCAGCTCCGGTCAATAGGTCAGTGAAAGAAAAGGAATGAAGACCTAAGGACCCGGGACTTTGATCAATGTCAAAAGGCATTGAGCTGTCCCTTTGTGGCTGCTCAGGGGAGTATAGAGACTCACCCTGAGGGCTATCAGCTGGGGTTTTGGGCTCATGGGTCTGAGACTGAGGAGACTCAAACCCATATTGAGGTCAATAGTGAAGGATTGGTGGACCTCTGGCTGAGTGGGAGCCCCTTGTTCCACTCTAGCCTTTTTGGTTTGAAGAGGAGGGGCTTGTTCAATCAGAGTAGATTGAACAAGGGTTCGTTTGGTACGTCTCTGGTAGGTGACAGTGATGGGAGGAGAAGGTAGATTTGGAATGGTGAGGGTAGTTGCTGGTGTGGGTTCATCACCTGTGGGGTGAACAGGGATGTCACCAGGAGCCATTGGCTCAATCATACCTGGAAGTAGTGCGGTATCCCTTCCAGTGTAGTTGGTAGACACTCTCTTCAAGACTTTGAAGATGGTCGGGCTCATTTGGGGAGCAGACAGAGCAGCTGCACAGACAAGCTTTCCCTGATCTAGCTCGCAGTTGATTATGTGCTGGAGAAATCTGGGATACATAAAGAATGTGTCCCTTTGCAGATTTCCCATAAGGTTAGTCAGCACAAACCTTGAGTAGTTGAAGCGAAGGCCTTGTACCAACCCGTGAACTAAGCACCCGAGTTCATAAGGGATTTGATCCCATCCCCCGGATTTGTTAGATAGACAGTGAAGAACCACATGCAGCAGGAACTTCCACTTGTAGGAGAAGTTGAATTTGTAGACCGTTGACCTGCTTACATCTCCACCGTATCCCATTTGGAGATAAGAACTAACTCAGATTTGGGGAATTCCGTCGGTGCGCCTTCATCATGGAGCTCAAGATGCTCCCTGATGATCTGTTCAGTGATGACCAACTCTTGGCCACAAACACTTGACCTAATAGCACGAACCCCGTTTAGGGTTTCAATCCGACCATTTGCCCAAAATTCGGACATTTGGTTGGAGTAGATGGTAGGGTTTACGGTCAAGGCTGTGTAGTATGAAGATTGGGCTAAGAAAGAAATGATATCAGAGAAGTCATCATGCCTTGAAGAATCACGGAGTGCGACCTGGTTGTGCTGAGGGTTTAAGGCCATTTGAGAAAGATAACAGTAGAAAAGTTCTGAGTAAGGTAAACTTGAGAAGAAGAAAGCTTTTAGGGCAGTGAATTTGGTAAAAAGAGTGTAAGTGATTAACCGGAAGTATTTAAATGGGTGAAATGGCGGTTTAAAGGGTGGTTTGGATAAGATGATGTGAGGGTTCAGTGGATGATGTGACAAGGGCGGTAAGGTTAGACCATTTAAATAATCCGACATCATTAACAAAATTTTTACTTTTTACAGTGTGGGGCCCAAAAGATTTCCGTTACACAGTAAAATCTTTCTTCCGAGCATAAAGTATTTCCGAAGGTAATGTTCTTCCGAAGGCAAATGTACTTCCGAAGGTAAATTGCTTACTTCCGAAAACACATGTTGCTTTCAGGTGGAGTGTATTAAGTGCTTCGGAAGTAGATCTGAGGTGAACTCAATCGCTTCTTCCGAGACTTAGTACTCTTCCGAGAAGAAAATTATCCTATGAGAAATTTGCTTCGGAAGTTATGCTAGATATCTTCCGAGGGCAATTTCTCTTCGGAAGAACTTATACTTAGATAAATAAGAAAGGATCTTTTGTAACAGGGCTTAGATTGTTTTGACATAAGACTTTACACATTAAAAAGGTTTTCAATTGAGATTAACTAATCAATGTTTATCATCCCAATAGCTGTAATGAGATATTTAAATCTTTGTTCATCAAATGCTTTGGTGAACAAATCAGCATATTGTTCATTTGAATCAACTTTGATTAGTTTTATAAGATTTTTCTCATGAATATCTCTAATGAAATGATACCTGATATCAATGTGCTTTGTCTTAGAGTGCTTCACTGGATTTTCAGTGATGGATATAGCACTGTTGTTGTCAATGTGGATAGGAGTGCTCATGAAGTTGAATCCATAGTCAATCATCTGGTTTTGAATCCACAGCAGCTGAGCACAGCAACTTGCAGCAGCAATGTATTCAGCTTCAGCAGTTGATGTAGAGACACAGGATTGCTTTTTGCATTGCCATGAGATGATCCTTCCACCAAGAAATTGACATCCACCTGATGTTGATTTCTTGTTGATGTTGCAGCCACCATAATCACTATCAGAGTAACCATAGAGATTAAAATCACTATTTCTTGGATACCAGAGACCTAACTTAGGTGCTCCTTTGAGGTATCTGAGGATTCTCTTGACAGCAATTAGGTGAGACACCTTTGGAGCAGCCTGATATCTTGCACAGATGCAAGTTGCAAACATGATATCAGGTCTACTTGCTGTGAGATACATCAGAGAACCAATGATTGCTCTATACTGATGTTGATCAGTATCCTCCCCCTCAGAATCAGGGCATAAATCATGGTTTCTGGGTATGGGTGTCTTTGCTGCTTTACAATCCTTCATATCAAATCTTCTAAGATATCATTGACATACTTAGATTGATTGATGAAGAACCCTTCCTTCAGTTGCTTTACCTGAATTCCAAGGAAAAAGTCCATTTTTCCCATAGAACTCATCTCGAACTTCTTCTTCATAATGCTCTCAAAGTCTTTGCACATTTGGTCATTTGAGAACCAAATATGATGTCATCAACATAGACTTGAACTAGCAAAATGTCTTTCCCAGACTTTCTGATGAAGAGAGTCTTGTCAATGGTACCTCTAGTATAACCATTCTTCAGAAGAAATTGAGACAATGTCTCATACCACAGCCTAGGTGCTTGGTGCAGCCCATATAGAGCTTTATCCAACTTGCACACATAGTTTGGGTGCTGTGGGTCTTCAAATCCTGGAGGCTGGCATACGTAGACTTCCCTATCTATATCCCCATATAGAAAGGCACACTTGACATCAAGCTGGTAGACAGTGAAATTCTTGGATGCAGCATAAGCAAGGAAGATCCTAACTGCCTCAAGTCTTGCAACAGGTGCAAAGACATCAGTATAATCAATTCCTTCCTCTTGAGTGTATCCTTGAACCACCAGTCTTGCCTTGTTCTTGATAATCAAGCCTCTGTCATCTCTTTTGTTTCTGAATACCCACTTGGTGCCTATAGGTACTTGACCAGATGGTAGCGGACATAGGTTCCAAACCTTTTGTCTTTTGAATTGAAGCAGCTCCTCTTGCATTGATTCAACCCAGCTACTATCTTTCAAGGCATCTTCCACCTTCTTGGGTTCCATTTGGGATAAGAAGCATGAGTACAAGCAGACATTCCCATTGTGAGTTTGTCCCCTTGTTCTCACACCCTCAGAGACTTCCCCTATGATGTTTTCAGCTGGATGAGTATTGTGAATTCTAAGTCTTGGAATCACCTCCAGTTGCAAAGATAAGTCCAAGTTGGACATATTTTGCTCAGGAGCTTGAATACTTGGTCCAGCTGTTGTTTCAATCTCATTCAATGAGGACTGATTGAATGAAAGAGAAACATCATCATTTCTTTGCTGTGAAGCATCATTAACAGTTGCCTGTTCCTTCAAAATGCTGCTTCCATCAGCTTGGTGTTGTGCAGGATCACCTGAGGAGACTTGAAGATCATCAGGTGAATCCCTTGTTGAAGTTCCACTATTTCTTGAAATGGTTATGCTGTCAGATCTTTCAATAGTGGGAACTTGATTTGTTGTAGCTCTTGGAGAACTTGGAGCAGGTCTGGGAAGCTCAAACAGTTGATCTTCATCAGAATTGCTTTGAGCACCTGTTCCAGCTGAAACATTCTCACAAGATGGTTTAGAATAGTTTGGAAACAATTCTAAATCAAAAATATGATCAGGGCCATTCCCCCTAACACAAGGAGTGTGCTCATTAACTACAATGTTGGAGGATTCCTCAAATTGTTGGTTTTTAATATTATAAACCCTGTAAGCTTTAGAGAATAGGAGGAATATCCAACAAAGATAGCATCATCTGACTTTTCAGCAAATTTTGCCAAATTGTCTTTTGTGTTAAGTATGGTACACCTGCTGCCAAAGGACCTTAGAAAGCCAATGAACGGTGGCCTCTTGTTCCATAACTCATAAGGGGTCTTTCCATGTGGCTTTACTACAAGAACTCTGTTCTGCACATAGCATGCAGTGCTGACTGCCTCTGCCCAGAATGTTAGAGGCAGCTTTGAATCAGCTAACATAGTCCGAGCAGCCTCAATAAGTGTCCTATTTCTCCTCTCAGCAACACCATTTTGTTGAGGAGTTCTAGGAGCACTGTATTGTCTGGCAATCCCTTTTGAGTTACAAAATGAGTCAAGAACAAAGTTCTTAAACTCAGTCCCTTGATCACTTCTAATTATTTTAACCTTGTGATCAACTTGATTTTCTATTTTAAGAATAAAAGATTTTAAAGTTTCAGCAGTTTCATCTTTAGTTCTTAAAAAGAATACCCATGTAAATCTAGTAAAATCATCAACTACCACAAGGCAATATGATTTCCTTCCAATGCTCATTATACTTGTGGGACCAAATAGATCCATGTGCAATAAGTGTAATGGAGTAGTGATAGAGTTAACAACCTTGGATTTATGAGAAGACCTGTGTTGTTTCCCTTTCAGGCAAGCAACACAGTTATCTTTGCAGAAAAATTCCTTTTTAGGCAAACCATGTACCAAGTTATTTTTAGCCAATTTATTCATTGTCTTAAAATTGACATGACACATTCGTTTATGCCATAGTGTTGACTCATCACTATCAGCTTTGGAAAGAAAGCATGATACTTCTCCCATTGGGGAAGCATTGTTCATATCAAGCTTGTACATATCCCCTCTCCTGGGAGATCTAAGAAGCACCAATTCCTGAGGAATTGTCATCCCAGGTTTGAGGATGATGCACTCATGTTCTGTGAAAAGCATTTGATGCTTTTGATCACAAAATTGAGAAACACTTAACAGGTTGTGTTCAAGCTGTTTGACAAAATTAACTTTGTCAACTTTTAATTTCCGTTGGATATACTTCCTCTGCCAGAAATATATCCTCCGGCCTCACCTCCAAACTGGACAGGACCTCCATCATAATGTTGAAATTGTTGAAGGAGAGATCTGTTCCCTGTCATGTGCCTGGAGCATCCACTATCTACAATCCAAATGTTGTTATTCTTGTCATATGGATGTCCCTGCACATAAGGTGAGATAATTAGTTTTGATTGGAAACCCAAGCCTTGTTGGTCTTGGGTTCTTCCAATGAGAGTGACATGATTGAACCAAAATTTATGCATGGGGGTTCAATTGATGTCTTTGAAGAAGAGGTTTGGGCTACAGCATCTTCCTTGATCTTCCATTCCATCCCTTGGTTGATCATAGAAGATGAGCTTGATGAAGCTTTTGTAGCTTGGCATTCTTCCGAAGCTTCTTTCTTTTCGGAAGAGACCTTCACCACCTTTTCTTCCGAAGCAGTCTTCTTCTGGGATGGTTTCAAGGGGACTCTTTTGTGAGTCTTTGCAGCTTTCACTTCCGAAGCCTTTTTCCTTTCGGAAGAAGAGTTTTCTTCCGAGAGAAGCCTTGCTTCGGAAACAAGCTTTCCCTTTTTCATCACTTGAACCATTTGATATGGTCCAAATGTGAAACCTTCCCTGACTCCTTCTCTTTTAACATTATTTGCATAATGTGTGCTAGCAGGATTGTAGTAACAATCTTTAGCCATGTGGTTTTGCAGACCACACATTATGCATGCAATGTTAATTTCTGGGAATTAGAGGGTTGCTGTTTCTTGTTCTTTTTCTCCTCATCAGCAACCTTTCCCTTTAACTTCTGATCCTTTGGTAGGATAGGAGTACTGGTACTGTACTCTTTTCCTGAATCAGAAGGTCCAACCACCTGAAATCCTGCTGATATGAATACACCCTTTTGCTTTGGGTCTATCTTCATTGGATTCAGCCACCTTCTTGGCAGTTTTTCTGGCTGCTTTAGCCCTGCTTCTTCTGGCTTTGGTGGTCAGGGTTTGATCATCATTGGCTGGGGAGGGCACAATTACCTGTTCCTTCCCTGTGATGGTCATGGTCTCCATAGTTGCATCACTCTTTGACTCTTTAGAAGGTGGGTCAACAGATGGAACCTCTTGCTCTTCAGTACCACACCTTGGTTGTCTTACAGACTCATAAGAGTGTGGTGGAGCAATTTCATTGGTTCCCAACCCACTTTTGTTTTGATAACAAAGTTTGGAGTGAGAGGATGATGCAAGTATGGCTTGGAAGTTTTGCTCGGAAATAGCATACTTCCTGGCTTGAGCCTCAGCAGTGACAAGCTGGGCTTGAGCCTCAGTCAATTTGGATATTAAATCCTTGATTTGAGTCTTGTAGTTGGTGTGTTCATGTTTTAAAAGAGATACAGTTTTCTCTAACTCCTCAATTTTCTTTTGGTAGTCAGATTCAGCCCTTTTAAAGTCAGATTTTAGCACATTTAAAGACTCAATATCGGATTTAATTTCCATATTGTAGTCCTGGTACAATTTAACCTTAGCAATACAAGCAGGGGTACAGAGATGTTCATATACCTTATTTTCATCTGTTCCTGCCATGAGTGCTTGAGCAGGAGTCACATCTTGAACCATAAAGCTCCAGTCAACTTCTTGAGCCATTGCTGCTTGTTTCAGTTGACTTTCCGTTGGGCTTTGGTGTAGAAGGATGTGTGGAGGCCTGTGAGGTTCCCGGGTTGGACTTGGGAGCCTTGCATTCCCTTGCAAAATGGCCAAGCTGGTTACAGTTGTAACATTTAGCCTTGCTTTTGTCAAACCCAAACTTGCTAGTGATTGGGTTTTGAGGGAATTGCCTTCCAGTTCTCTTAAAGAACTTCTTCGCTCTGTAGGTTAGAAGAGCCATTTGTGGACAATGTCCACATACTCTATGTCATCTGGACTGAAGCACTCAAGATCATCAAAGCAGAATTGATGATCATTGGAGTGTCCACTCCCTGAGACAAACGCACAGCCCTCCTGAAAGGAGCTTTGCTGAGCTTGATGAGACCTTGGAGTCTCAGGGAATGTGATGTAAGGCCCAGATGAACAAGATGGCTGCTGGGTGTATGACAGGTACTGCTGAGACTGGGAGATACCTGAGCCTTCAGCAACCATTAAAGCGTTGCTAGCAGGAAGGCTCAAGGGTCTGCTTGCTTGGTGACCCTTCTTACTTTCCATTTCCAAACGGTATCCATCAAGGATCCCATAGAGTTCGGTCATGGTGAGTGTGTTTAAATTCTCTGTTCTCTTGATGGAGACACAGTAGAAAGTCCACTCATTGGGTAGAGCACTCATAAACTTTCTGGTAAGGTCTCTAAGTTCTTGAGTGATTCCCACAGATTGGAGGGAGGAGATAAGATCCATATACCTGAAATATTGCTGGCTAAAAGTTTCTCCAGCAACATAGGTGAAGTTCTCAAACTGCTGCTTCAGTGAGTCCTTCTTTGAATCATTAGAGCTTGAGTACATTTGAGCAAGAGCATCAAAGAGTTCTTTGGCTGACTTACAATGCTCAAACCCCACCATGATGGAGTTTGGGATTGCAGTCATAAGAACAGTCATAGCATTGCTGTCTATGTCAAGCTTCTTCCTGTCTTCATCGGAGTAGTCTTCAACGGCCTTCTCGATCATGGCACCGTTTCCACCAGCAACTTTTGGCTTGTACGGGCCATTAACGATGGACTGCCACATCTTGCTATCCTGGTATCTGATGAAGCCTTCCATTCTTCTGCTCCAAGACCTGAAGTTTTCAGGGTCGATGATGGGAGCTTTGGTCATCGTTCCCATTTCAACTTCAGATTTGATGAGGGCCATTTTTGAGTGAGGTATAAGGAGGAGTGAAAAACTGGTTGATTAGGATGGTAAGATCTCACAATCAAGAGCCTAAAAAGCTCTGATACCAATTGCAGGATCGGGTTTTGTCACTTAACACTTGTGAATCTCTCAAACTCACTTATGATATCACTCAAACAAGATGAAGCAATGCCTTTAACAAGAGTTGATAATAATACAATGAGAAACTATATATACTAGATCCTACAGCCGGTTATACTTGATTATAGCTGGAAACCTACGACTAAAGCATATACTACAATGCTATAGTTAAGGTATCTTAGATAAAGTATTATCTAAGATATGGTAGTCATGACATGTCCATGACTTACCTTTTGTCACCAACTAAAGATGGCAACTGTACTTAACATAAAAAGGTAAACAGTAGATTAAAGTATGGTCAACTACATGGCTTTTGAGAAAACGCCATGCAGTATCTCAGAGATTTGCAGCGGACTGTCAGACAGACCATACTTATGTCTACTGGATAATAGAAGTGTCTTCCGAAGTTCTTCCGAAGCCACTTATACTTCGGAAGATGCTTCTATGCTTCCGAGGCTTTGAGGACTTCTTTATACTTCGGAAGTTGACTTCAGAACTTTGTCTTTAAGTCTTGATCTTCGGAAGTAGCTTCTTTGTCTTCGGAAGTTGGAGTTTTCCTTCGGAAGTGTATTTTACACTTAGACTTCGGAAGAGCTCCTTCTTCCTTCGGAAGTTCCACACTTGGCTTCGGAAGTCCTTTGTATGTTGTACTCAAAATCTTCTAAGTGACATAGTTTTGGTTGCAACAGCCTCTCTAGATCCAACAATATATTAACTTGTGTGGGTTGAGCTTGAAAAATGTTATAAAATGTTTAACTAGCTTATAAAGCTCATTGAATGGATTGTAAAAAAAGTATAAAATAACGTGAGCAGCGCATAATGAAAAACAACATTGGAAAGTTTCATATGACACAACGATATAGAAATATATATATGAAAGTTATCTAATCCCGTGACATATAAAATCCTTACAAGACGTTTGTAGATGAGTAATAAATATATAAACTGCAATTGTACATAACCTTGTTGCTATATATAGAATACATACAATGGATAATTTAGGTTTAACGTGTGTCATCATAATATTTAAGACTTACATTCTAGACAATCCATCGTCTTATATTATTAATAATCGATAATCTTGTTATATTGGAATAAATATTAATTGTATCACCCTTTTATTCGATATTAATGACAACTATTATTGATATTCAAATTATTCTAACATCATTATTAACTAACATTATTGGGTAGAAATATATCTATATAATTATGGAATATGGATGATCTTTGAAGATGTACTTCACTTATTGTTTAAAATATATTTTTGGTTCGCCACAAACGCGTTAAGAAGAATTAATCATATCTATCCGTGAACCATTAAGTAATGCATGAATAAACTAAGCATTTTAATGCCTAAGTGAGGCAATTTAAAAAGTATATATATATATGCTATGCATGTGAAAATAACATAACATCATGACATAAGAGTTAATTCATAATATTTGATGCATTTTAGATTGCTATTACTACCAACAGTTAGAGGTTTGATTACATGCATACCTATGCAAGTATCACACACTTAAAGAGTCTGCATAAACGATATAAATATTATTAGAACATGAATATAATAATAGAACACTAAAATTTCTAATATCATCAATAAAATTATCTATAAAGATTGGGAGTCCCTATTATCGACCGAATATTGTTACAATCATGTACAAAGAATCATTACTCGAATAAAGGCACTTATTAACCTAATAAGCGCGATTAGTACATAACAAATGATATTTCACAGAGAGCTAATGACATCAATGATAGTAATCGTTAACTTTAAGTTAACTAAGAGTCAAACCGCACGCATGTAATGACATCGTGCTATTTCTCAACATGAATCTCATATGTTCTAATTAGGATTGCTTTGTTGGGTGACCTTCACATTTCTTTATCGAGTTCAAATTTATTAAGGATACCAGGTGAGCTAGTGACTCCCCTTTTACTATTGTTTTGGGATGAAACATGCTCTACTTTTTATGAACTATAATGTGCTTTACTTGATGATTGTATGTGGGATTGTGGTACCTGCTGATTCTTATATCATGATCATTAATCTTTCGTGAACCGCTTGTTTTATATGGATAGACTATTTGGGGAATCCCCCACACACAGTGGCTTCCGTTCCGGAGGGTACCCACTGAGATCCTAAAGGGTCGTTTGTGGCATGTAACAGGTTTGTAAGAAACTATGGTGAAGCATCCAGGCAGGTAGTAGGGTTCACTGGTTTGGGGTTTCAGTTCTTCCTCCGGGAATATCCGGTTAAACACAACTTTAGAAGAGGCCAACCGGGACTGAGGCAGGGTTGATTATGATTTTTTCTCCCACGATGTTGAAACTATGATTCATTCATTTTTATCAAATGAGGATTTGTTAAATTATTTGTTTTTAAACTTTAAGCACACTTGAACTCACCACTTTATGTTGACACAAAAATCTTTTGAGCATGTCTTTCAGGTACAGCTAGGTAGATTAGCCAAGCTATAGAAGATATCCAAAATCGAAGCAAGAAGTGAGGGTAGGTGTTGAAGGAAAAAAGGTCGAGCCTAGAAGCCTTATTCACTGAAGCCTCAAGAAATATTTACAAAGAGATAGGTCATGTTACCCATGGATTGTAGATTGAGGCACCTTGTAAACTAAAACTAAACCCATATCCTAATGTAAATATTGTGAGATGCATTGTAATAAACCATTTAGTTTCCGCTGCATTTTGGTTGTTGTTTACCAACCGTTACGTCCCGCCTCTCTGGGCCCGGGGTGTGACAAGTATGATTCCAATGATGATTATAATCGGATATGATTACAGTTATTCACAAGTGTGTTTAGAAGGCTTAAGAATCATAAAAACTCCATAGCATTGAAGGTTGTTACAAAAGGCACTATCAATGCGAGAACTATTGTTGTTTAATTTTTTAGTATAACTAGTTCCTTTCCCATTGATTTAGTTAAGCTTCACGAATACTTATACACCAATCTTTAGATGTACAATGTTAATTAAATACAAGTAAATCTTATTCACTTAATCGTGTTACCTTGATTTGGCTTCTTATTTATCCATCAGGTATTGCCTCTCTTGTTTGACAAATGATTACTTTATTCCGCCAGTGTACTTTGATTCTCTATTCTTTTTGAGTGAATACGAGTTGTTTATTGCTTCTTAACTTGTGGTTTCCTTGACTAGAAGGTAATAAAGTATTCATAGAATCCACCACACATGTAATATTGATTAAGTCGGTGCACTTTTGATGTAATAGTGTTCGACGTTGGTTGTGGAATGTTCTCGATGAGTTTCGGGCACGAGTGTATTGATTTTAGGATTCATTCGCGTGGTTTCGTGTTCGGAATTGGTTTCTTTTATACAATAGATATTGTCTTCCATTTCTGATTGATTAGTATGATTCCAATGATGATTATAATCGGATATGATTAGATTTGTTGACGAGTGTGTTGAGAAGGCTTAAGAATCAAAAAACTCCATAGCATTGGAGGTTGTTACGAAAAGCAAACCACTGTCAATGCCAGAACTATTGTTGTTTAATTTTTAGTATAACCAGTTCCTTTCCCATTTATTTAGTTAAGCTTTCATGAATACTTTTACACCAATCTTTAAATGTACAATGTTAATTAAAATACAAGTAAATCTCATTAACTTAATCGTGTTACCTTGATTTGGCTTCTTTTTTATTCATGAGGTATTGCTTCTCTTGTTTGACGTTTGATATTCCGCCTCTGTACTTTGATTCTCGAGTCTTTTTAAGTGAATACGAGTTGTTTATTGCTTCTTAACACGTGGTTTCCTTGCCTAGAACTTAATAAAGTATTCATAGAATCCACCACACATGTAATATTCATTAATTTGGTTCACTTTTGATGTAATAGTGTTCGAAGTTGGTTGTGGAATGTTCTCGATGAGTTTCAGGCATGAGTGTATTGATTTTAGGGTTCATTCGTGTGGTTTTGTGTTTGGAATTGGTTTCTATTTATACAATAGATACTATCTTCCATTTTTGATTGATTAGTATGATTCCAATGATGATTATAATCAGGTATGATTATATCTGTTCACGAATGTGTTTAGAAGGCTAAAATCATAAAAAACTCCATAGCATGAAGGTTGTTACAAAAAGCAAACCACTATCAATGCGAGAACTATTGTTGTTTAATTTTTAGTATAACTAGTTCCTTCCCATTTATTTAGTTAAGCTTTCACGAATACTTATACACCAATCTTTAGTTTGTATAGTTTAATTAAAATACAAGTAAATCTTATTCACTTAATCATGTTACCTTGATTTGGCTTCATATTTATCCATCAAGTATTGCCTCTCTTGTTTGACAAATGATTACTTTAATTCCGCCAGTGTACTTTGATTCTCTTTTTTTTGAGTGAGTACGAGTTGTTTATTGCTTCTAACACGTGGTTTCCATGCCTAGAAGTTAATAAAGTATTCATAGAATCCACCACACATGTAATATTGATTAAGTCAGGTGCACTTTTGATATAATAGTGTTCGAAGTTGGTTGTGGAATGTTCTCGATGAGTTTCAGGCATGAGTGTATTGATTTTAGGGTTCATTCGTGTGGTTTTGTTTTCAGAATTGGTTTCTATTTATACAATAGATACTATCTTCCATTTTTGATTGATAAGTATGATTCCAATGATGATTATAATCAGATATGATTACATTTGTTCACGAGTGTGTTTAGAAGGCTTAAGAATCATAAAAACTCCATAGCACTGAGGTTGTTACAAAAAAGCAAACCACTATCAATGCGAGAACTATTGTTGTTTAATTTTTTAGTATAACTAGTTCCTTTCCCATTTATTTAGTTAAGCTTTCACGAATACTTATACACAATCTTTAGTTGTACAATGTTAATTAAAATATAAGTAAATCTTATTCACTTAATCGTGTTACCTTGATTTGGCTTCTTATTTATCCATCAGGTATTGCCTTTCTTGTTTGACAAATGATTACTTTTGTAACATCCTGTAATTTTAAGTTAATTAAAAGTTAATTTTGTTAATTTTCTTTTAAGGGCCATTATTGTCTTATATGTAAATTGTGGGCTAATTGTGTTATCTTTTAGATTTTGGGTTTTAATTTGTTGTTAAAATGTCAAAAAAAAATCAATATTTAAGCTAAATAAAGTTAATGATAATAATGTTATTAACCAATCATATTTGTATTAATAACAATTAAGATAAATAATATTAGTAACAATCATAAACTATGGTATTGATAACATAATAATAATAATAATAATATAATAATAATAATAATAATAACAATAATAATAATAATAATAATAATAATAGTAATAATAATAATAAAATTGTTAACTTAAAAGTGTTTAAAAATTTAATTAAAAAAAACTTGGGGGATTGTTTTTGTAAATTTATAACTAAAACAAATTTAGCTAAAATGTTAACTCTTAAATACTTGCAGGGACCATTTGTGTAACTATTTTAAAAACCCAACCCCCCCCTTCCCTTGTACCCGTATTTCCGGCCACCGCCGGCAACACCTCCGGTCGGCTCCGACCACCACGATAACCATGAGAAACACACTCGTTTTTAACAATCCGAGATGCTAACCGACTCAGGAAGACTCCACGAATTTGAAACCGATAACTAATTGAACATTAAAGCTCGGTTTTGAAGACTTCGAACCGAACGCGCACCTCGAACGTCATATAACCGTTTACGTACAAATGATGATGATTAATCCAAAAACGTGCAGAAACGTCCGAATTATCATTTCTAAGCGTAATTCGCAGTTAATTCGAGTTAATTACACACCTAATTGTAACCGAGGTGGCCGAGCACGACCAGGACTCGTTCGGCATCTCAACAAACAAATCAAGGCTATATAATAGAGGGCTAATGCTCCCTTCGACCTCTTTAAACTCACTGTAGCACTAATTCGTCTAAAAACATTTGTTCATATAACCGATTGTTGGGCATTTGTTCTTCGTGAGATAACCGAGACAAGAACGAGCATAAATACTACAAATCGAGCTTAATCAAGTAAGTACAATACATCATTCAACTCGATTTCCTTAGGGATCAAAAGCCCTAGGTTAATCGAGTTTGAAACTCTCGAATTGTTGTTCAATTTTGGATTCGAGTAATCTAGGGTTTATATGAAATGGGGGTTTGTTTAAGTTTTGTATTTAACAATTAAAAACAGAAACATATCGCGGCTGAGGCCTTTAGTCTACTGGTTCCATGGTCCCATTCTCAATTAGAGGTCACGGGTTCGAACCCAGTGACCTCCAATTATTTTTTTACTTGTTTTACTTGTTTTTCAGCCTTAAAAAAATATAGAAAAAATCTTTAAAATTATAAAAAGTATATTTATAAACTTAGTTCATTTTTTAATTACTTAAATTTCTTCAGCAAATTTATTTTAAAAAATATATAAATAAATTAATTGTTTTCTTTAAATATTAGATCATTTTTGTAAATATAAACTTTAGATAATAGTTTTAAACTATTAAAATTATTAATATAGCAAAAGTCATTTCTAAACTAATAATCAAGGGTATTTCAATAATTACAAAAGTTTATTTTTTTTAGTTTATTACTTCTTAAATTAGTTACCCAAATATTACATATATTATTCTTTAAAATATATGGGTTGCTACAATTAAATACATAATATATCTATAAGAACCCCAAATTTTACCTAAAACCCTAATTCTCCTTAAAACGTAAGCTTATTAAACGTAAATATTGTAAAAACTATTCATATTTAGGTATCTTGTGAAGGAGTACTTGGGAACGGTGATTATATTTGATCTTTTATCTTCGTATTACATACTTATTGATCAAGTGAGTTTTTCCTTGTCCCCTTTTATAATTTCACACTTATTTGGGGTGAAACATGATGCTTATATTACATACACGTTTAAACATTTGAGACTTGTAATGCACATGCAGTTCTACTTATTATTGGTCATGGTTATTTATGTATTGTAAGTGTTATATGAGATACATAGTTTTGTTTACAATCATTAACTATTGCTAGCCTGGCGACGTCTTAGATCTTTGGGCCTGACAAGCCTATTTGGTGCTAAAGTCGAGGTATTGCCGACTCCTAGGGGCCGTACGCTTGTGCACTAGGGAACCAATACACTTAGCCAATCTTTATACTTGTAATCAAGTCGAGGTGTGGTTGTAACGATATGTGTTCTATAACCTTACTAGCTTATAATCCATGACATGAATTGCTACTTGTAATCTTATTAGTATGAAAACCTGGAAACTCACCAACTATTTTTAGTTGACTCTTTATTTTCATCATGTTTCAGGAAATCCTCAAGTTAAAGTGGACATTTGAAGCTTGCAATAAAACTAGGACTTGGACCTAGTTAATGATAAAAGTTTATGAATGTTTAGTCTTGTTTGGAACTATTACATGTTTGAAACCTATGCTTGTATTTCATTTTAAGACTTATGATTATAATATTTGCAATTTAAATATAGCGTTATGGGGCTGTGAACAATCTTAACCCTCACATCTCGACGTTTCCGCCGTCAAGGTTGGGGTGTGACAGATTGGTATCAGAGCCCATAACTATAGGGATTTAGGTTATTAGAATGATGACCTAGACCATAGCTTATGCATGAACCTCTTAGAAAAATATTTATATTCTTGGAAATATATATATTGTTACATGCTACATAATGCTATACCTTACTTATGTGCAACTTGATGCCTTAGCATAGGTTGCCTTGTAAATGTTTAAACTTTGTTAATCGTCTCCCTAAACTTACCTTTGACACTTTGACTCTCCCCGAAAAATGAAACTTCTTAATCTTATCCCGACGACACGTGGAATTGTAAACTTATGCTTATGACTTGAATCCTTAGACTTATGTCTAATCCATATAAAATCTCATCAAGGTTTTGATTTCATAAACCTAAGATATTTGTTGTGACACATAGACACCTGTATTCTGGATTCCTGGCAAAAGCCCTCGGGCTAAGGCAAGCATATCGCATAAATCCTACGGGACTAGTTATGCTTACCTGGGGATTTCTGGGATGAGTGATAAACTATGGTCAACCTACACAAATTTCTAAGGCGAGTGGGTCAACTTACCTTGACGTGTCAACGTTTCCAAATGGTAATGCGGTTACCAAATGGAACCATTCCATGTGCCTTACGACTTTTGCCTTATCCTTGTTGAATTATGATCCTTGTTATACCATTCTCGTATCTAACTCATTTATATATTCCAGCATGTCTCGTCATCATGGAAAGCGTAAAGTTTCCGATCGTAAGTTAGCCGCCATGATTGCTCGACAAATGGCTGCTGTCATTCCGACCATGTTGCTGAACTAATAGCACCCTAATGACCAACACTAGCAACAATGGAAATGGTCATGGAGAGAATAGCAACAACCAAACGGGAACAACCACACGGGAATAATCAAACTTGCACCTTCAAACACTTTAGCTCTTGCAAGCCCACTATTTTAGTGGCAAGGAAGGAGCCACTGGTCTTCTTGAGTGGTTCGAAAGCATGGAGATACCTTTTTCAATTGTGAGTGTCCCGAGACGCTCAAGGGTTCGTTATGCCACTAGTGTGCTCCAACAAAGGGCACTTACCTGGTGGAATAGCGAGAAGAGAAACAGTGGACCTGAAGCTGTGCAAGCACTTACCTGGGAGGAGTTCAAGAACATCGCCATCGCGAAGTTCTACCCACGAAGTGAGTTGCAAAAGTTGGATGGAAGAGTTTTGGAACTTAAAGCAAAGGGATGGTGATCATTTGGCCTACTCAACTAGGCATCATGAGTTGAGTATACTGCTGCCCACATGGTCGACACTGTCCCCCGCAACATCGAGAAGTTCATCAAGGGGGTACCACCCCAAATTCAAGATGCTGTGGTGGGTAGCCGACCCACAACCTTGGAAGAAGCCATTACTATCACCGCTTAAATCACCGAGAACCATATACGAGCGGGCACCATGTCTGTGAAGGGTGCAAAGAAGGTAGAGAAGACGGCTTACCGAGGCTGTTAAGGAGACCAAAGCTGAACCATCTTACAACAACAACAACAACAAGAAGCACAAGTTCACACCGGCGCGCAACTATGCCGTGGCTGCACCCAAACAACCCCAAAACAACTTGTACCTGCGCTGCACTGTGGCACAAGTGCCTGGGGCTAGGGCTTATGCTGGTCCTTAGCCTATGTGCAACATTTGTAGGTACCATCACCCAGGAAATCAACCATGCCGTATCTTACTTTATGCGGTAAATATGGTCACTTGGTGTGCGACTTGTCACCGTGCACCTAACAATGCCGCCGTGGTCACACAACCGTGTTTGCTACAACTGTAGGGAACCTGGTCATTTCCGCCCACAATGCCCTCGTTTGTGGGTACTGTTCCACAAGCCCGAGGACGTGCTTCAACATCAACGCGAATCAAGCACAAGCAACAACGATGTGGTGAATGGTATGTCAACTTACCTTTACTTTGTGACCTAATTCTTATCATGTGTTACCTATGTCGTTAAATACCTTTAAAATTGAACAGGTAGGTTCCTTATTAATAAAACTTATGCCTATGTCTTATTTGATTCTGGAGCCGATAAGAGTTTTTGTTTCGTTAGAGTTTGAACCCATACTTGCTAAGCCACATACGAAACTAGAAAGACCTCTTACCGTGAAGTTGCCGATGGACCGATCACCGTTGATGTCGTATTCGTGATTGCATCTTAAGTCTTGACACGCATGATTTTCTTATCGATCTTATCCCTATGAAACTTGGAAGTTTCGACGTCATCATTGGTATGGATTGGTTAGCCAAACACCATGCGAGATCATTTGTTTCGAGAAGTGCATTTGTATACCGTTACCCCTCTGGAGATACGTTGAAAGTGTTCGGTGAAAAATCTTCCAAAGGGCTTAAACTCATGTCTTGCACTCAAGCCCGAAAGTGCTTAAGCAAGAAGTAATGGCCTTCTTGGCTTACGTGGTCAACCGAAAGTCAAAGGGAAAGAACTTAAGGATGTCCCTATTGTACGAGACTTTCCTGAAGTATTTCCCGATGACCTTAGTGGTCTACCTCCCGTGCGTGAAGTCGAGTTTAAAATTGACTTGATACCGGGAGCAAACCCCGTGGCTAAGTCACCATATCGACTTGCACCATCGGAAATGCAAGAACTCTCTAGTCAACTTCAAGAGTTATCCGAGAAGGGTTTCATCCGTCCTAGTTCTTCGCCTTGGGGTGCACCTGTTCTATTCGTGAAGAAGAAAGATGGAACGTTTCGTATGTGCATTGATTATCGTGAGCTTAACAAGCTTACCATCAAGAACCGTTATCCTCTTCCTCGTATCGATGATTTGTTTGACCAACTTCAAGGAGCTGCTATCTTCTCGAAGATCGACTTACGCTCTGGTTATCATCAATTGCGAGTCCATGATGATGATATCCCAAAGACCGCGTTCCGTACTCGTTATGGGCACTATGAGTTTATGGTGATGCCTTTTGGTTTAACCAATGCTCCTGCTGTCTTCATGGATCTCATGAACCGAGTATGCAAGCCTTATCTAGACAAGTTTGTGATCGTCTTCATTGATGACATACTTATCTATTCCAAGTCCAACACCGATCATGAACTACATTTGAGATTGGTTCTTGAGTTGTTGAAGAAAGAGCAATTGTACGCGAAGTTCTCGAAGTGTGATTTCTGGCTCGAGGAAGTTCAATTTCTAGGACACATGGTGAATAGCCAAGGAATTCACGTTGATCCTGCAAAGGTGGAAGCTGTGAAGAATTGGTGTGTTCCTACAACTCCTACCGAAGTTCGTTCTTTTCTTGGTCTTGCTGGTTATTATCGGCGATTCATTGCCAACTTCTCGAGGATCGCGAAACCACTCACCACTTTGACACAAAAGAATAAACCATTCGAGTGGGGTCCTGAGCAAGAAGAAGCTTTTGAAGCGTTAAAGCACAAGTTGTGCAATGCTCCTATCTTGACCCTACCCGATGGAAACGATGATTTCACCGTGTATTGTGATGCATCTAAACAAGGCCTTGGTTGTGTTCTCATGCAACGAGGGAAGGTCATAGCTTATGCATCGAGACAATTGAAGGTTCACGAGGTGAATTATACAACACACGATCTCGAGCTTGGTGATGTTGTCTTTGCTTTGAAGATTTGGAGACACTACCTGTATGGTACGCAATGTATAGTCTACACCGATCACAAAAGCCTTCAACACGTTTTCAATCAAAAAGATCTCAATATGAGACAACGTCGTTGGGTGGAGTTGATTAGTGATTACGATTGTGACATTCGTTACCATCCTGGTAAAGCAAACGTTGTAGCTGATGCACTAAGCCGAAAGATTCACAACAAGATGATCTCATTCCAAGAAATTCATGATCGACGTCAATGGTTTGACACTTAGGGTGAGTTCGATACTGAGATCCGACTTGATGTCAACGAGACCACCGTACTGCTACAAAACCTGAGGATAGATAGTGACATCGAGTCTAGTATCCTGGAGGCTCAACAAATGGTGCAACGAGAAGGAAGAATGAAGGAGGAATTGGAGCATAATCTTCTAACTCAATTGGAAACGAAACCCAATGGATTGATGTACTTCGCAAATCGAATTTGGGTTCCAAATCACGATAACCTCCGTGCCTTCATCATGAACGAAGCTCATCAAACTCGTTATTCTATTCATCCTGGCTCCGATAAGATGTATATGGACCTACGTGGTCAATATTGGTGGCCTGGAATGAAGAAAGACATAGCGACTTATGTAGCTAAGTGCCTCACATGTACGAAGGTTAAAGCCGAACATCAACGTCCAAGTGGATTACTTGAGCAACCCGAGATTCCTATGTGGAAATGGGAACACATATCCATGGACTTCATAACAAAGCTACCCCGAACCTCTCGAGGACATGATAGCATATGGGTGATCGTTGACCGATTGACCAAGTCGGCACATTTTATACCTATACGTGACACTTACAAGACATCAAAGTTAGCTCGTATATACGTTGATGAGATTGTAAGTCGTCATGGGGTACCTCTGCACATTATATCCGACCGAGATGCTCGTTTCACTTCACATTTTTGGTCGTCTATGCAAGAACTCTTGGGTACACAACTAGATCTAAGCACGGCTTACCATCCTCAAACTGATGGTCAAACCGAGCGAACAATCCAAACCTTGGAGGATTTGCTACGCCTTTGTGTTCTTGACTTTGGTGGCGATTGGGATACACATCTACCGCTCGCAGAATTTTCGTATAACAATAGTTACCACTCGAGTATCAAGATGGCACCGTTCGAAGCACTTTATGGTCGAAAATGTCGTTCACCGATCTGTTGGACCGACATTGGTGAAAACTTCATCACTGGTCCTGAACTTATACAAGAGACGACCGATAAAGTTTCTATCATTCGCAAGAACCTTGAAGTGGTGAGAAGTCGTCAAAAGAGTTATGCTGACAAGCGACGTAAGCCATTGGAATTCCAAGCTGGGGAGATGGTTCTTCTTAAGGTTTCACCGTGGAAAGGTGTTGTTCGCTTTGGAAAGAAGGGCAAACTGGCTCCAAGATTTGTAGGACCTTTCAAAATCCTGAAAAGGATTGGGAAAGTGGCTTATAAACTAGAGCTACCTTCCGACCTTAATGGAGTTCATCCTGTGTTCCACGTCTCTAATTTGAGAAAGTGTTTGGCTGATGAAAGTCTGCATGTTCCGTTGGAAGACATCCAGATTGACGAGTCATTGCATTTTGTCGAGAAACCTGTTGAGATCATGGACCGTATAATGAAGAAGACGAGAACCACAACAACCCCAATCGTCAAGGTTCGTTGGGAAAATAAGCGTGGCGCCGAATTTACTTGGGAACGTGAGGAGCACATGAAGAAGAAATACCCGTTCTTATTTGTATAGTTTCATTTCTTTTAATTTCGGGACGAAATTCTTTTAAGTTGGGGAGACTGTAACATCCTGTAATTTTAAGTTAATTAAAAGTTAATTTTGTTAAGTTTCTTTTAAGGGCCATTATTGTCTTATATGTAAATTGTGGGCTAATTGTGTTATCTTTTAGATTTTGGGTTTTAATTTGTTGTTAAAATGTCAAAAAAATCAATATTTAAGCTAATATTAAAGTTAATGATAATAATGTTATTAACAAATCATATTTGTTATTAATAACAATGAAGATAAATAATATTAGTAACAATCATAACTATGGTATTGATAACATAATAATAATAATAATAATAATAATAATAACAATAAAATTGTTAACTTAAAAGTGTTTAAAAATTTAATTAAAAAAAACTTGGGGGATTGTTTTTGTAAATTTATAACTTAAAACAAAGTTTTAGCATAAAATGTTAACTCTTAAATACTGCTGGGACCATTTGTGTAACTATTTTAAAAAACCCAACCCCCCTTCCCCTTGTACCCGTATTTCCGGCCACCGCCGGCAACACCTCCGGTCGGCTCCGGCCACCACGATAACCATGAGAAACACACTCGTTTTTAACAATCCGAGATGCTAACCGACTCAGGAAGACTCCACGAATTTGAAACCGATAATTAATTGAACATTAAAGCTCGGTTTTGAAGACCTTCGAACCGAACGCGCACCTCGAACGTCATATAACCGTTTAACGTACAAATGATGATGATTAATCCAATTAAACGTGCAGAAACGTCCGAATTATCATTTCTAAGCTTAATTCGCAGTTAATTCGAGTTAATTACACACCTAATTGTAACCGAGGTGGCCGAGCACGAACCGGGACTCGTTC
Organism: Flaveria ramosissima; assembly: GCA_025215565.1. NCBI lineage: Eukaryota > Viridiplantae > Streptophyta > Magnoliopsida > Asterales > Asteraceae > Flaveria > Flaveria ramosissima. The sequence goes on from CM046029.1 coordinate 31,582,910, forward strand.
GGCATCTCAACAAACAAATCAAGGCTATATAATAGAGGGCTAACGCTCCCTTCGACCTCTTTAAACTCACTGTAAGCACTAATTCGTAAAACATTTGTTCATATAACCGATTGTTGGGCATTTGTTCTTCGTGAGATAACCGAGACAAGACCGAGCATAAATACTACAAATCGAGCTTAATCAAGTAAGTACAATACATCATTCAACTCGATTTTCCTTAGGGATCAAAAGCCCTAAGGTTAATCGAGTTGAAACTCTCGAATTGTTGTTCAATTTTGGATTCGAGTAATCTAGGGTTTATATGAAATTGGGGGTTTTGTTTAAGTTTTGTATTTAACAATTAAAAACAGAAACATATCGCGGCTGAGGCCTTTAGTCTACTGGTTCCATGGTCCCCTTCTCAATTAGAGGTCACGGGTTCGAACACAGTGACCTCCAATATTTTTTTACTTGTTTTACTTGTTTTACTTGTTTTTCAGCCTTAAAAAAATAAAGAAAAAAATATTTAAAAATTATAAAAAGTATTTATAAACTTAGTTCATTTTTTAATTACTTAAATTTCTTCTGCATATTTATTTTTAAAAAATATATTAATATAAATTAATTGTTTTCTTTAAAAATTAGATCATTTTTGTAAATATAAACTTTAGATAATAGTTTTAAACTATTAAAATTATTAATATAGCAAAAGTCATTTCTAAACTAATAATCAAGGGTATTTCAAATAATTACAAAAGTTTTTTTTTTTAGTTTATTACTTCTTTAAATTAGTTACCCAAATATTACATATATTATTTTTCTAAAATATATGGGTTGCTACAATTAAAATGCATAATATATCTATAAGAACCCCAAAATTTTACCTAAAACCCTAATTCTCCTTAAAACGTAAGCTTATTAAACGTAAATATTGTAAAACTATTCATATTTAGGTATCTTGTGAAGGAGTACTTGGAACGGTGATTATATTTGATCTTTTATCTTCATATTACATACTTATTGATCAAGTGAGTTTTCCTTGTCCCCTTTTTATAATTTCACACTTATTTGGGGTGAAACATGATGCTTATATTACATACACGTTTAAACATTTGAGACTTGTAATGCACATGCAATTCTACTTATTATTTGGTCATGGTTATTTGTGTATTGTAAGTGTTTATATGAGATACATAGTTTGTTTACAATCATTAACTATTGCTAGCCTGGCGACGTCTTAGATCTTTGGGCCTGACAAGCCTATTTGGTGCTAAAGTCGAGGTATTGCCGACTCCTAGGGGCCGAACGCTTGTGCACTAGGGAACCAAATACACTTAGCCAATCTTTAATACTTGTAATTAAGTCGAGGTTTGGTTGTAACGATATGTGTTCTATAACCTTACTAGCTTATAATCCATGACATGAATTGCTATTGTAATCTTATTATGTATGAAAACCTGGAAACTCACCAACTATTTTTAGTTGACTCTTTATTTTCATCATGTTTCAGGAAATCCCCAAGTTTAAAGTGGACATTTGAAGCTTGCAATAAAACTAGGACTTGGACCTAGTTAATGAATAAAAGTTTATGAAATGTTTAGTCTTGTTTGGAACTTATTACATGTTTGAAACCTATGCTTGTATTTCATTTTAAGACTTATGATTATAATATTTGCAATTTAAATATAGCGTTATGTGGCTGTGAACAATCTTAACCCTCACATCTCGACGTTTCCACCGTCAAGGTTGGGGTGTGACAACTTTCATTCCGCCAGTGTACTTTGATTCTCTACTCTTTTTGAGTGAATACTAGTTGTTTATTGCTTCTTAACACGTGGTTTCCTTGCCTAGAAGTTAATAAAGTATTCATAGAATCCACCACACATGTAATATTGATTAAGTCGGTGCACTTTTGATGTAGTAGTGTTCGAAGTTGGTTGTGGAATGTTCTCGATGAGTTTCAGGCATGAGTGTATTGATTTTAGGGTTCATTCGTGTGGTTTTGTTTTCGGAATTGGTTTCTATTTATACAATAGATACTATCTTCCATTTTTGATTGATTAGTATGATTCCAATGATGATTATAATCAGATATGATTACATTTGTTCACGAGTGTGTTTAGAAGGCTAAAGAATCATAAAAACTCCATAGCCTTGAAGGTTGTTACAAAAAGCAAACCACTATAAATGCGAGAACTATTGTTGTTTAATTTTTTAGTATAACTAGTTCCTTTCCCATTTATTTAGTTAAGCTTTCACGAATACTTATACACCAATCTTTAGTTGTACAATGTTAATTAAAATACAAGTAAATCTTATACACTTAATCGTGTTACCTTGATTTGGCTTCTTATTTATCCATCAGGTATTGCCTCTCTTGTTTGACAAATGATTACTTTAATTCCGCCAGTGTACTTTGATTCTCCATTCTTTTTGAGTGAATACGAGTTGTTTATTGCTTCTTAACACGTGGTTTCCTTGCCTAGAAGTTAATAAAGTATTCATAAATCCACCACACATGTAATATTGATTAAGTCAGTGCACTTTTGATGTAATAGTGTTCGAAGTTGGTTGTAGAATGTTCTCGATGAGTTTCGGGCACGAGTGTATTGATTTTAGGGTTCATTCGTGTGGTTTCGTGTTTGGAATTGGTTTCTATTTATACAATAGATACTGTCTTCCATTTCTGATTGATTAGTATGATTCCAGTGATGATTATAATCGGGTATGATTAGATTTGTTGACGAGTGTGTTGAGAAGGCTTAAGAATCAAAAAACTCCAGAGCATTGGAGGTTGTTACGAAAAGCGAACCACTGTCAATGCCAGAACTATTGTTGTTTAATTTTTACTATAACTAGTTCCTTTCCAATTTATTTAGTTAAACTTTCACGAATACTTATACACCAATCTTTAGTTGTATAGTGTTAAGTAAAATACAAGTAAATCTTATTCACTTAATCGTGTTACCATGATTTGGCTTCTTATTTATCCATCAGGTATTGCCTCTCTTGTTTGACAAATGATTACTTTAATTCCGCCAGTGTACTTTGATTCTCTATTCTTTTTTAGTGAATACGAGTTGTTTATTGCTTCTTAACACGTGGTTTCCTTGCCTAAAAGTTAATAAAGTATTCATAGAATCCACCACACTTGTAATATTGATTAAGTCGGTGCACTTTTGATGTAATAGTGTTCGAAGTTGGTCGTGGAATGTTCTTGATGAGTTTCAGGCATGAGTGTATTGATTTTAGGGTTCATTCGTGTGGTTTTGTTTTCGGAATTGGTTTATATTTATACAATAGATACTATCTTCCATTTTTGATTGATTAGTATGATTCCAATGATGATTATAATCAGATATGATTACATTTGTTCACGAGTGTGTTTAGAAGGCTTAAGAATCATAAAAACTCCATAGCATTGAAGGTTGTTACAAAAAGCAAACCATTATCAATGCGAGAACTATTGTTGTTTAATTTTTTTAGTATAACTAGTTCCTTTCCCATTTATTTAGTTAAGCTTTCACGAATACTTATACACCAATCTTTAGTTGTACAATGTTAAATTAAAATACAAGTAAATGTTATTCACTTAATCGTGTTACCTTGATTTGGCTTCTTATTTATCCATCAGGTATTGCCTCTCTTGTTTGACAAATGATTACTTTCATTCCGCCAGTGTATTTTGATTCTCTACTCTTTTTGAGTGAATACGAGTTGTTTATTGCTTCTTAACACGTGGTTTCCTTTCTAGAAGTTAATAAAGTATTCATAGAATCCACCACACATGTAATATTGATTAAGTCGGTGCACTTTTGATGTAATAGTGTTCAAAGTTGGTTGTGGAATGTTCTCGATGAGTTTCAGGCATGAGTGTATTGATTTTAGGGTTCATTCGTGTGGTTTTGTTTTCGGAATTGGTTTCTATTTATAAAATAGATACTATCTTCCATTTTTTATTGATTAGTATGATTCCAATGATGATTATAGTCAGATATGATTACATTTATTCACGAGTGTGTTTAGAAGGCTTAAGAATCATAAAAACTCCATAGCATTGAAGGTTGTTACAAAAAGCAAACCACTATCAATGCGAGAACTATTGTTGTTTAATTTTTTAGTTTAACTAGTTCCTTTCCCATTTATTTAGTTAAGCTTTCACAAATACTTATACACCAATCTTTAGTTGTACAATGTTAATTAAAATACAAGTAAATCTTATTCACTTAATCGTGTTACCTTGATTTGGCTTCTTATTTATCCATCAGGTATTGCCTCTCTTATTTGACAAATGATTACTTTCATTCCGCCAATGTACTTTGATTCTCCATTCTTTTTGAGTGAATACGAGTTGTTTATTGCTTCTTAACCGTGGTTTCCTTGTCTAGAAGTTAATAAAGTATTCATAGAATCCACCACACATGTAATATTGATTAAGTCGGTGCACTTTTGATGTAATAGAGTTCGTTGTTGGTTGTGGAATGTTCTCGATGAGTTTCGGGCACGAGTGTATTGATGTTAGGGTTCATTCGTGTGGTTTCGTGTTCGGTATTGGTTTCTATTTATACAATAGATACTGTCTTCCATTTCTGATTGATTAGTATGATTCCAATGATGATTATAATCAGGTATGATTAGATTTGTTGATGAGTGTGTTGAGAAGGCTTAAGAATCAAAAAACTCCAGAGCATTGGAGGTTGTTACGAAAAGCGAACCACTGTTAATGAAAGAACTATTGTTGTTTAATTTTTTAGTATAACTGGTTCCTTTCCCATTTATTTAGTTAAGCTTTCACGAATACTTATACACCAATCTTTAGTTGTACAATGTTAATTAAAATACAAGTAAATCTTATTCACTTAATCGTGTTACCTTGATTTGGCTTCTTTTTTATCCATTAGGTATTGCCTCTCTTGTTTGACGTTTGATTACTTTCATTCCCCCAGTGTACTTTGATTCTCGATTCTTTTTGAGTGAATACGAGTTGTTTATTGCTTCTTAACACGTGGTTTCCTTGCCTAGAAGTTAATCAAGTATTCATAGAACCCAGCACACATGTAATATTGATTGATTTGGTGCACTTTCGATGAAATAGTGTGCGAAGTTGGTTGTGGAATGTTCTCGACGAGTTTCGGGCACGAGTGTATTGATTTCAGGGTTCATTCGTGTGGTTTAATTTTATCAAAAAGCAAACCACTATCAATGCCAGAACTATTGTTGTTTAATTTTTAGTATAACCAGTTCCTTTTTTATTTATTTAGTTTAGCTTTCATGAATACTTATACACCAATCTTTAGTTGTACAATGTTAATTAAAATACAAGTGAATCTTATTCACTTAATCGTGTTACCTTGATTTGGCTTCTTGTTTCTCCATCAGATATTGCGTCTCTTGTTTAACATTTTATTACTTTCATTCCGCCAGTGTACTTTGATTCTCGATTCTTTTTTAGTGAATACGAGTTGTTTATTGTTTTTTAACACTTGATTTCCTTGCCTAGAAGTTAATAAAGTATTCATTGAATCCACACATGTAATAATGATGATTCGGTGCACATTTGATGTAATAGTGTTCGAAGTTGGTTGTGGAATGTTCTCGATGAGTTTCGGGCTCGAGTATATTGATTTTAGGGTTCATTCTTGTGGTTAAGTGTTCTGAATTGCTTTGTATTTATACAATTGATATTGTCTTCCATTTCTAATTGATTAGTATGATTCCAATGATGATTATAATCGGATATGATTAGATTTGTTCACGAGTTTGTTCAGAAGACATAAGAAATCAAAAAACTCCATAACATTGGAGGTTGTTACGAATAGCAAATCACTATCAATGCGAAAACTATTGTTGTTTAATTTTTTAGTATAACTAGTTGTTTTCCCATTTATTTAGTTAAGCTTTCATGAATACTTATACATCAATCTGTAGTTGTACAATGTTAATTAAAATACTAGTAAATCTCATTCACTTAATCGTGTTACTTTGATTTGGCTTCTTTTTTATTTATTAGGTATTGCGTCTCTTTTTTGACATTTGATTACTTTTATTCCGCCAGTGTACTTTGATTCTCGATTCTTTTTGACTGAATACGAGTTGTTTATTGTTTATTCACACCTGGTTTCATTGCCTAGAAGTTAATAAAGTATTTACTGAATCCACATATGTAATATTGATTGATTCGATGCACTTTTGATTTAATAGTGTTCGAAAGTTCGTTGTGGAATGTTTCGATGAGTTTTGGGCACGAGTCTATTGATTTTAGGGTTCATTCGTGTGGTTTCTTGTTTGGAATTGGTTTTTATTTATACAATTGATACTATCTTCCATTTCAGATTGATTAGTATGATTCCAATAATGATTATAATCGGATATGATTAGATTTGTTCACGAGTGTGTTCAGAAGGCTTAAGAATCGAAAAACTCCATAACATTATAGGTTGTTACGAAAAGCAATCCACTATCAATGCCAGAACTATTGTTGTTTAATTTTTAGTAAAGTCGGTTCCTTTCCCATTTATTTAGTTAAGCTTTCATGAATACTTATACACCAATCTTTAGTTGTACAATGTTAATTAAAATACAAGTAAATCTTATTAACTTAATCGTGTTACCTTGATTTGGCTTCTTTTTTATTCATGAGGTATTGCTTCTCTTGTTTGACGTTTGATATTCCGCCTCTGTATTTTGATTCTCGATTCTTTTTGAGTGAATACGAGTTGTTTATTGCTTCTTAACACATGGTTTCCTGGCCTAGATGTTAATAAAGTATTCATAGAATCCACCACGCATGTAATATTGATTAAGTCGGTGCACTTTTGATGTAATAGTGTTTGACGTTGGTTGTGGAATGTTCTCGATGAGTTTCGGGCATGAGTGTATTGATTTTAGGGTTCATTCGTGTGGTTTCGTGTTCGGAATTGGTTTCTATTTATACAATAGATATTGTCTTCCATTTCTGATTGATTAGTATGATTCCAATGATGATTATAATCGGATATGATTAGATTTGTTAACGAGTGTGTTGAGAAGGCTTAAGAATCAAAAAACTCCATAGCATTGGAGGTTGTTACGAAAAGCAAACCACTGTCAATGCCAGAACTATTGTTGTTTAATTTTAGTATAACCAGTTCCTTTCCCATTTATTTAGTTAAGCTTTTATGAATACTTTTACACCAATCTTTAGTTGTACAATGTTAATTAAAATATAAGTAAATCTCATTAACTTGATCGTGTTACCTTGATTTGGCTCCTTTTTTATTCATGAGATATTGCTTCTCTTGTTTGACGTTTGATATTCCGCCTCTGTACTTTGATTCTCGAGTCTTTTTAAGTGAATACGAGTTGTTTATTGCTTCTTAACACGTGGTTTCCTTGCCTAGAACTTAATAAAGTATTCATAGAATCCACCACACATGTAATATTCATTAATTTGGTTCACTTTTGATGTAATAGTGTTCGAAGTTGGTTGTGGAATGTTCTCGTTGAGTTTCAGGCATGAGTGTATTGATTTTAGGGTTCATTCATGTGGTTTTGTGTTCGGAATTAGTTTCTGTTTATACAATATATACTATCTTCCATTTTTGATTGATTAGTATGATTCCAATGATGATTATAATCAGGTATGATTACATTTGTTCACGAGTGTGTTTAGAAGGCTTAAGAATCATAAAAACTCCATAGCATTGAAGGTTGTTACAAAAAGCAAACCACTATCAATGCGAGAACTATTGTTGTTTAATTTTTTAGTATAACTAGTTCCTTTCCCATTTATTTAGTTAAGCTTTCACGAATACTTATACACCAATCTTTAGTTGTATAGTTTTAATTAAAATACAAGTAAATCTTATTCACTTAATCGTGTTACCTTGATTTGGCTTCTTATTTATCCATCAGGTATTGCCTCTCTTGTTTGACAAATGATTACTTTAATTCCGCCAGTGTACTTTGATTCTCTATTCTTTTTGAGTGAATACGAGTTGTTTGTTGCTTCTTAACATGTGGTTTCCATGCCTAGAAGTTAATAAAGTATACATAGAATCCACCACACATGTAATATTGATTAAGTCGGTGCACTTTTGATGTAATAGTGTTCGACGTTGGTTGTGGAATGTTCTCGATGAGTTTCGGCACGAGTGTATTGATGTTAGGGTTCATTCGTGTGGTTTTGTGTTTGGTATTGGTTTCTATTTATACAATAGATACTGTCTTCCATTTCTGATTGATTAGTATGATTCCAATGATGATTATAATCAGGTATGATTAGATTTGTTGATGAATGTGTTGAGATGGCTTAAGAATCAAAAAACTCCAGAGCATTGGAGGTTGTTACGAAAAGCGAACCACTGTCAATGAAAGAACTATTGTTGTTTAATTTTTTAGTATAACTAGTTCCTTTCCCATTTATTTAGTTAAGCTTTCACGAATACTTATACACCAATCTTTAGTTGTACAATGTTAATTAAAATACAAGTAAATCTTAATAACTGAATCGTGTTACCTTGATTTGGCTTCTTTTTTATCCATTAGGTATTGCGTCTCTTGTTTGACGTTTTATTACTTTCATTCCCTCAGTGTACTTTGATTCTCGATTCTTTTTGAGTGAATACGAGTTGTTTATTGCTTCTTAACACGTGGTTTCCTTGCCTAGAAGTTAATAAAGTATTCATAGAATCCACCACACATGTAATATTGATTGATTTGGTGCACTTTCGATGAAATAGTGTGCGAAGTTGGTTGTGGAATGTTCTCGATGAGTTTCGGGCACGAGTGTATTGATTTCAGGGTTCATTCGTGTGGTTTAATTTTATCGAAAAGCAAACCACTATCAATGCCAGAACTATTGTTGTTTAATTTTTAGTATAACCAGTTCCTTTTTTATTTATTTAGTTTAGCTTTCATGAATACTTATACACCAATCTTTAGTTGTACAATGTTAATTAAAATACAAGTGATTCTTATTCATTTAATCGTGTTACCTTGATTTGGCTTCTTGTTTCTCCATCAGATATTGCGTCTCTTGTTTAACATTTGATTACTTTCATTCCGCCAGTGTACTTTGATTCTCGATTCTTTTTTAGTGAATACGAGTTGTTTATTATTTTTTAACACTTGATTTCCTTGCCTAGATGTTAATAAAGTATTTATTGAATCCACGCATGTAATAATGATGGATTCGGTGCACATTTGATGTAATAGTGTTCGAAGTTGGTTGTGGAATGTTCTCGATGAGTTTCGGGCTCGAGTATATTGATTTTAGGGTTCATTCGTGTGGTTAAGTGTTCTGAATTGGTTTCTATTCATACAATTGATATTGTCTTCCATTTTGATTGATTAGTATGATTCCAATGATGATTATAATCGGATATGATTAGATTTGTTCACGAGTGTGTTCAGAAGACATAAGAATCAAAAAACTCCATAGCATTGGAGGTTGTTACGAAAAGCAAATCACTATCAATGCGAAAACTATTGTTGTTTAATTTTTTAGTATAACTAGTTGTTTTCCCATTTATTTAGTTAAGCTTTCATGAATACTTAAACATCAATCTTTAGTTGTACAATGTTAATTAAAATACTAGTAAATGTTATTCACTTAATCGTGTTACTTTGATGTGGCTTCTTTTTTATTTATAAGGTATTGCGTCTCTTTTTTGACGTTTGATTACTTTTATTCCGCCAGTGTACTTTGATTCTCGATTCTTTTTGACTGAATACGAGTTGTTTATTGTTTATTCACACCTGGTTTCATTGCCTAGAAGTTAATAAAGTATTTACTGAATCCACATATGTAATATTGATTGATTCGGTGCACTTTTGATTTAATAATGTTCGAAATTCGTTGTGGAATGTTTCGATGAGTTTTGGGCACGAGTCTATTGATTTTAGGGTTCATTCGTGTGGTTTCTTGTTTGGAATTGGTTTTTATTTATACAATTGATACTATCTTCCATTTCAGATTGATTAGTATGATTCCAATGATGATTATAATCGGATATGATTAGATTTGTTCATGAGTGTGTTCAGAAGGCTTAAGAATCGAAAAACTCCACAACATTATAGGTTGTTACGAAAAGCAAACCACTATCAATGCCAGAACTATTGTTGTTTAATTTTTAGTATAACCAGTTCCTTTCCCATTTATTTAGTTGAGCTTTTATGAATACTTATACACGAATCTTTAGTTGTACAATGTTAATTAAAATACAAGTAAATCTTATTAACTTAATCGTGTTACCTTGATTTGGCTTCTTTTTATCCATCAGGTATTGCGTCTCTTGTTTGACGTTCGATTACTTTCATTCCGCCAGTGTACTTTGATTCTCGATTCTTTTTGAGTGAATACGAGTTGTTTATTGCTTCTTAACACGTGGTTTCCTTGCCTAGAAGTTAATAAAGTATTCATAGAGTCCACCATACATGTAATATTGATTGATTCGGTGCACTTTCGATGTAATAGTGTTCGAAGTTGGTTGTGGAATGTTCTCGATGAGTCTTGGGTACGAGTGTATTGATTTTAGGGTTCATTCGTGTGGTATAATTTTTACGAAAAGCAAACCACTGTCAATGCCAGAACTATAATTGTTTAATTTTTTCTTATAACTAGTTCCTTTCCCATTTATTTAGTTAAGCTTTCATTAATACTTATACACCAATCTTTAGTTGTACAATTTTAATTTAAATACAAGTAAATCTTATTCACTTAATCGTGTTACCTTGATTTCGCTTCTTATTTATCCATCAGGTATTGCGTCTCTTGTTTGACATATGATTACTTTCATTCCGCCAGTGTACTTTGATTCTCTATTCTTTTTGAGTGAATACGAGTTGTTTAATGCTTCTTAACACGTGGTTTCCTTGCCTAGAAGTTAATAAAGCATTCATAGAATCCACCACACATGTAATATTGATTAAGTCGGTGCACTTTTGATGTAATAGTGTTCGAAGTTGGTTGTGGAATGTTCTCGATGAGTTTCTGGCATGAGTGTATTGATTTTAGGGTTCATTCGTGTGGTTTCGTGTTTGGAATTGGTTTCTATTTTTACAATAGATACTATCTTCCATTTCTGATTGATTAGTATGATTCCAATGATGATTATTGTGACAACCGACGTCCAGGTTGTTACCCTAACCCTAGATTACTTGCATCATTATCCATGTTATGAGTGCTAATAATTGAAACTATTCAACCCTACTATGAAATTGGAAACAATTCTTACTAATTGATGTAAATTATGATTTTACGTGATTTTTATTATTGACTTTTAGCTAATTTAGGTTTCTACCTTTTTAAAAATTAGTGTCCCGGGAATGTCAACTAGTCACCCTTACAAAACTAAATTCAAGAGAAGGCAATTAAAATGTGAGCATACACACTCACACTTACATAATTTTCGGCCATGCATGCATGGGCATGCATTAGATACCTTAATTCACCATCCACTAAATAATACATAATACCCAATACTACAAAATTACACTACATAATAATAATTTACAATTAAAAATTAAATAAGAAATCTCCCCACTACACTCCAAATCGGCCGCCCCTCTCACCACTCCCCTCCTCTCTTCACCACCACCCCACACACCCACTCACCTTTCATGCACCTCTCTCCCTCTCTCTCCCTCTCTCCCTTAATTCGAATCCATCTGATCCAACACACACACGCACCTCACAACACTCCTAAATCAAATTCTCTCTAAGTCTTGTGAAGAACATTCGAAGAACACATCAAGTTCCAATCGGCCAAGAGCAAAACCGCAAAAAAGTGGCCTTGTTCGCGAGATTTGGTCACACAACCGTACTTGTTCCACCTTTCCAGCCTTGGTTCGAGTTTCTCCATTCAAGTCCAAGGAGTTTCAAGCCATTTAAGGCCATCAACATCTTCTAAACCGTGAGTTACATCGAGTGTAAGCTCATGTTGTCGGTTTTGTGACATTTCACTTGTTTTCTTCATTTATCACCTAAAAACCGTGTATTTCCTTGTGTAGCAGAAACATCTCACCATCATCTTGTTCTTAAGGAGTTCCCAACGTTCTTGAAGGTAAACCTCATGTTATGTTAGTCATTCTTGAGGTGGAAACCGATTTCCACCATGAAAACCCTCATTTTGAGTGTTTTGGTGTCATCTAACTTGTGAAAGCTTCAACTCTTGTAAACTAAACTTGTGACCTGCATTTTTATGACTTAATGGACTCCCAAGAACCTGTTTTTAAAAGTTCCAAGAGGCTACATACTCAAATCCACGGTTGATACATAGATTTCACTTTGAAACCCTCCTTTCTACATGTAACAACACCCTTTTGAGCATTTGTTTGAAAAATCCTTTTAACCAAGACCCATAACCTACTCATGAACGACTTAATGACACCTTAACAATCTGTTTATGAAGTTAAATGAAGTGTTGGTAACATTTAAACACAAGTTAAGATGGGTTACACAAGTGTAATTGTCGGTTATGACATTTTCTACATATTTGAAGCATATGGATGTATAGATCAACTAGGAAACATGTTGGGACTGAAATTACAGTAGGTTTTAGTGAATATTAGAAGTGTTAGCAATGTTTAATCTCTGGAATAAAGGACATGTTGTGATTTACCCTCTTTTAGTCACTTTCGGGACCCGAAAACATGGTAAAATGACTTAAAAATAGTAAGAATACAAATTTAACATTCTTGAAAAGTATTCCAGGCTCAAAAATGATAAATAAAGTACTCTGGAGTCAATGGATAATTTAAATGGTCAAAGACACAAATAAATGACGTTTTAACTAAAAACGGGTACAAACCGAGCATCGTTTTTGATAAAAATCCATAAAAATAGAGTTCAAAACTAAGATTTATAAAAATCATATGATTTCAGTAAGTTAAGTAATAAAGGACTTAAAAGATTTAAAAATTCGGTCAAACAAGCTTTAAATGGTCAAACCCGGTCAAAACCGCGTATTAACGGGTCAAACGTAAAAACAAGATTTTTAACTATAAAAGGCCAATTTACACAAATTAAGGACTTAAAAATTTATAAAGAAATCTTTTAGAAAATACTTACTGGTCCAAGATTTTAATATATGAAAACTCCAAATTACTATTAAAACTATCCGGCTTTAACCGTAGCCGGGAGCGTTAAACGCGCAGTTTTTAAAATCGAACCCGTAGACTAAAGTTTTGAAGCACTTACTCCATAATAATTATAATATGACTCTAATAATCTGATTTTTGGTCTTAAATGACATAAAAGGGCAAGAAACTAAACTTGAGGGTAGAAACTGTAAATTTTGAAACTTGAGGGACCAAACTGTAAAATTTTTCCAAACCTTATAACCGACTTCCAGGAAGCTAATAAACACTTGAACAACAAAATTTCTTAGTATACTTAACCAAATGAAGTGAAAATCCCAATTTTCATGAAGACGCCTTGACCTGCCATAAAAGGAAACTTTTTATACAAACCTTCACGAAACCAAGGCCTTACTCAATAGCTAAACCCTTGACACCATTGTTGCACTTTGAATGAGTTTAGGGCAGTAGCTTATTGCTTAATATGTACATGTTAGGGTGCTAGACTTGTGACACTTCCCGGCACACCAAGAGACTTTCGATTTGGAAACCAAAGGTGAGTTCTAGTGATCCCCCTTTTTACTATTGTTTTGGGATGAAACATGCTCTACTTTTTATGAACTATGATTGTGCTTTATTTGATGATTCTATGTGGGATTTGTGGTTACCTGCTGATACTTATATCATAATCATTAATTCTTTCGTGAACCGCTTGATTTATATGGATAGATCTATTTGGGGAATCCCCCACACACAGTGGCTTCCGTTCCAGGAAGGTTACCCCACTGAGATCCTGAGGGATCGTTGTGGCATGTAACAAGTTTTGTTAAGATACTATGGTGAACCATCCGGGCAGGTAGGGTTCACTGGTTTGGGGCTCAGTTTCTTCCTTCGGGAATATCCGGTAAAACACAACTTTAGAAGAGGCCAACCGGGACTGAGTGCAGGGTTGATTATGATTTCTCCCATGATGATAAACAATGATTATTTTCTTTTAATCAATGAAGGATTTGCTAAGTCCTTTTGTTTTTAAACTTTAAGCACTTGAATTCACCAACTTTTTAGTTGACACAATTTTATTTTGAGCATGTTTTAGGTAATGTATGAAGAGATCCTAGCTGTTGTGAAGACCTAGACTTATCCCCGTGACATGGCATTGGCTTATTTCCTTGAATGAAACAATTGAACAATTTATATTTTGTGTTGAACAAGTACAATTTTTTTTTATTATTATGGATGATTGTAAAACTCATTTGGGGGCTTGATGTGTCTCTAGCCCTACTATCTTTTCAAAACTTTAATGCCATGTGATATTCTCTCCTTTGAGCTCTTATAATGGTTTGTTTCCGCTGCCATATGTTGTTGCTAGTCTGTGACGTCCCATCCTACCTGGGCCCGGGGTGTGACAATTATAATCAGATATGATTACATTTGTTCACGACTGTGTTTAGTAGGCTTAAGAATCATAAAAACTCCATAGCATTGAAGGTTTATACAAAAAGCAAACCACTATCAATGCGAGAACTATTGTTGATTAATTTTTTAGTATAACTAGTTCCTTTCCCATTTATTTAGTTAAGCTTTCATGAATACTTATACACCAATATTTAGTTGTAAAATACAAGTAAATCTTATTCACTTAATCGTGTTACCTTGATTTGGCTTCTTATTTATCCATCAGATATTGCGTCTCTTGTTTGACATATGATTACTTTCATTCCGCCAGTCTACTTTGATTCCCTATTCTTTTTGAGTGAATACGAGTTGTTTATTGCTTCTTAACACGTGGTTTCCTTGCCTAAAAGTTTTAAAAGTATACATAGAATCCACCACACATGTAAAATTGATTGATTCGGTGCATTTTTGATGTAATAGTGTTCGAAGTTGGTTGTGGAATATTCTCGATGAGTTTCGGGCATAAGTGTATTGATTTTAGGGTTCATTCGTGTGGTTTCATGTTCGGAATTGGTTTCTATTTTTACAATAGATACTGTCTTCCATTTCTGATTGATTAATATTATTCCAATGATGATTATAATTGGATATGATTATATTTGTTGATGAGTGTGTTGAGAAGGCTTAAGAATCAAAAAACTCCATAGCATTGGAGGTTGTTAAGAAAAGCAAACCACTGTCAATGCCAGAACTATTGTTGTTTAATTTTTAGTATAACCAGTTCTTTTCCCATTTATTTAGTTAAGCTTTTATGAATACTTAAACACGAATATTTAGTTGTACAATGTTAATTAAAATACAAATAAATCTTATTAACTTAATCGTGTTTCCTTGATTTGGCTTCTTTTTTATCCATCAGGTATTGCGTCTCTTGTTTGACGTTCGATTACTTTCATTCCGCCAGTGTACTTTGATTCTCTTTTATTTTTGAGTGAATACGAGTTGTTTATTGCTTCTTAACACGTGTTTTCCTTGCCTAGAAGTTAATAAAGTATTCATAGAATCCACCACACATGTAATATTGATTGATTCGGTGCACTTTCGATGTAATAGTGTTCGAAGTTGGTTGTGGAATGTTCTCGATGAGTCTTGGGCATGAGTGTATTGATTTTAGGGTTCATTCGTGTGGTTTAATTTTTACGAAAAGCAAACTACTGTCAATGCCAGAACTATTATTGTTTAATTTTTTCTTATAACTAGTTGCTTTCCCATTTATTTAGTTAAGCTTTCATTAATACTTATACACCAATCTTTAGTTGTACAATGTTAATTAAAATACAAGTAAATCCTATTCACTTAATCATCTTACCTTAGTTTGGCTTCTTTTTTATCCATAAGGTATTGCGTCTCTTGTTTGACGTTTGATTACTTTCATTCCGCCGGTGTACTTTGATTGTCGATTATTTTTTTGTGAATACGAGTTGTTTATTGTCTCTTTACACCTAGTTTCCTTGCCTAGAAGTTAATAAAGTATTTAATGAATCCACATATGTAATATTGATTGATTCGGTGCACTTTTGATGTAATAGTATTCGAAGTTGGTTGTGGAATGTTCTCAATGAGTTTCGGGCACGAGTGTATTGATTTTAGGTTTCATTCGTGTGGTTTCGTGTTTAGAATTGGTTTCTATTTATACAATAGATACTATCTTCCATTTCTGATTGATTAGTATGATTCCAATGATGATTATAACCAGATATGATTAAATTTGTTGACGAGTGTGTTGAGAAGGCTTAAGAATCAAAAAACTCCATAGCATTGGAGGTTGTTACGAAAAGCAAACCACTAGCAATACCAGAACTTTTGTTGTTTAATTTTTCGTATAACCAGTTCCTTTCCCATTTATTTAGTTAAACTTTCATAAATACTTATACACCAATCTTTAGTTGTACAATTTTAATTAAAATACAAGTAAATCTTATTAACTTAATCATGTTACCTTGATTTGGCTTCTTTTTTATTCATGAGGTATTGCGTCTCTTGTTTGACGTTTCATATTCCGCCTGTGTACTTTGATTCTCGATTCTTTTTGAGTGAGTACGAGTTGTTTATTGCTTCTTAACACGTGGTTTCCTTGCCTAGAAGTTAATAAAGTATTCATAGAATCCATCACACATTTAATATTGATTAATTCGGTGAACTTTTTATGTAATAGTGTTTGAAGTTAGTTGTGGAATGTTCTCTATGAGTTTCAGGCATGAGTGTATTGATTTTAGGCTCATTCGTGTGGTTTTGTGTTCGGAATTGGTTTCTATTTATACAATAGATACTACTTCCATTTTTGATTGATTAGTATGATTCCAATGATGATTATAATCAGATATGATTACATTAGTTCACGAGTGTGTTTAGTAGGCTTAAGAATCATAAAAACTCCATAGCATTGAAGGTTTATACAAAAAGCAAACCACTATCAATGCGAGAACTATTGTTGATTAATTTTTTAGTATAACTAGTTCCTTTCACATTTATTTAGTTAAGCTTTCATGAATACTTATACACCAATATTTAGTTGTACAATATTAATTAAAATACAAGTAAATCTTATTCACTTAATCATGTTACCTTGATTTGGCTTCTTATTTATCCATCAGATATTGCGTCTCTTGTTTGACATATGATTACTTTCATTCCGCCAGTCTACTTTGATTCTCTATTCTTTTTGAGTGAATACGAGTTGTTTATTGCTTCTTGACACGTGGTTTCCTTGCCTAAAAGTTTTAAAAGTATACATAGACCACACATGTAATATTGATTGATTCGGTGCACTTTTGATGTAATAGTGTTCGAAGTTGGTTGTGGAATGTTCTCGATGAGTTTTGGGCATGAGTATATTGATTTTAGGGTTCATTCGTGTGGATTCATGTTCGGAATTTGTTTCTATTTTTACAATAGATACTGTCTTCCATTTCTGATTGATTAATATGATTCCAATGATGATTATAATTGGATATGATTATATTTGTTGACGAGTGTGTTGAGAAGGCTTAAGAATCAAAAAACTCCATAGCATTGGAGGTTGTTACAAAAAGCAAACCACTGTCAATGCCAGAACTATTGTTGTTTAATTTTTAGTATAACCAGTTCCTTTCTCATTTATTTAGTTAAGCTTTTATGAATACTTATACACGAATCTTTAGTTGTACAATGTTAATTAAAATACAAATAAATCTTATTAACTTAATCGTGTTTCCTTGATTTGGCTTCTTTTTTATCCATCAGGTATTGCGTCTCTTGTTTGACGTTCGATTACTTTCATTCCGCCAGTGTACTTTGATTCTCTTTTATTTTTGAGTGAATACGAGTTGTTTATTGCTTCTTAACACGTGTTTTCCTTGCCTAGAAGTTAATAAAGTATTCATAGAATCCACCACACATGTAATATTGATTGATGATTCGGTGCACTTTCGATGTAATAGTGTTCGATGTTGGTTGTGGAATGTTCTCGATGAGTCTTGGGCACGAGTGTATTGATTTTAGGGTTCATTCGTGTGGTTTAATTTTTACGAAAAGCAAACCACTGTCAATGCCAGAACTATTATTGTTTAATTTTTTCTTATAACTAGTTCCTTTCCCATTTATTTAGTTAAGCTTTCATTAATACTTATACACCAATCTTTAGTTGTACAATGTTAATTAAAATACAAGAAAATCCTATTCACTTAATCGTCTTACCTTGATTTGGCTTTTTTTTTATCGATAAGGTATTGCGTCTCTTGTTTGACGTTTGATTACTTTCATTCCGCCGGTGTACTTTGATTGTCGATTATTTTTGAGTGAATACGAGTTGTTTATTGTCTCTTTACACCTAGTTTCCTTGCCTAGAAGTTAATAAAGTATTCAATGAATCCATATATGTAATATTGATTGATTCGGTGCACTTTGGATGTAATAGTAATCGAAGTTGGTTGTGGAATTTTCTCGATGAGTTTCGGGCACGAGTGTATTGATTTTAGGTTTCATTCTTGTGGTTTCGTGTTTAGAATTGGTTTCTATTCATACAATAGATACTATCTTCCATTTCTGATTGATTAGTATGATTCCAATGATGATTATAACCGGATATGATTAGATTTGTTGACGAGTGTGTTGAGAAGGCTTAAGAATCAAAAAACTCCATAGCAATTGAGGTTGTTACGAAAAGCAAATTACTAGCAATACCAGAACTTTTGTTGTTTAATTTTTCGTATAACCTGTTCCTTTCCCATTTATTTAGTTAAGCTTTCATGAATACTTATTCACCAATCTTTAGTTGTACAATGTTAATTAAAATACAAGTAAATCTTATTAACTTAATCATGTTACCTTGATTTGGCTTCTTTTTTATTCATGAGGTATTGCGTCTCTTGTTTGACGTTTGATATTCCGCCTGTGTACTTTGATTCTCGATTCTTTTTGAGTGAATACGAGTTGTTTATTGCTTCTTA
This sequence comes from Flaveria ramosissima, assembly GCA_025215565.1. Taxonomy (NCBI): domain Eukaryota; kingdom Viridiplantae; phylum Streptophyta; class Magnoliopsida; order Asterales; family Asteraceae; genus Flaveria; species Flaveria ramosissima. The sequence continues at coordinate 31,601,830 of CM046029.1, forward strand.
ACACGTGGTTTCCTTGCCTAGAAGTTAATAAAGTATTCATAGAATCCGTCACACATTTATTGTTGATTAATTCGGTGAACTTTTTATGTAATAGTGATCGAAGTTAGTTGTGGAATGTTCTCGATGAGTTTCAGGCATGAGTGTATTGATTTTAGGGTTCATTCGTGTGGTTTTGTGTTCGGAATTGGTTTCTATTTATACAATAGATACCATCTTCCATTTCTGATTGATTAGTATGATTCCAATGATGATTATAATCAGATATGATTACATTTGTTCACGAGTGTGTTTAGTAGGCTTAAGAATCATAAAAACTCCATAGCATTGACGGTTTATACAAAAAGCAAACCACTATCAATGCAAGAACTATTGTTGATTAATTTTTTAGTATAACTAGTTACTTTCCCATTTATTTAGTTAAGCTTTCATGAATACTTATATACCAATATTTAGTTGTATAATATTAATTAAAATACAAGTAAATCTTATTCACTTAATGGTGTTACCTTGATTTGGCTTCTTATTTATCCATCAGATATTGCGTCTCTTGATTGACATATGATTACTTTCATTCCGCTAGTCTACTTTGATTATCTATTCTTTTTGAGTGAATACGAGTTGTTTATTGCTTCTTAACACGTGGTTTCCTTGCCTAAAACTTTTAAAAGTATACATAGAATCCACCACACATGTAATATTGATTGATTCGGTGCACTTTTGATGTACTAGTGTTCGAAGTTGGTTGTGGAATGTTCTCGATGAGTTTCGGGCATGAGTGTATTGATTTTAGGGTTCATCCGTGTTGTTTCATGTTCGGTTTTGGTTTCTATTTTTACAATAGATACTGTCTTCCATTTCTGATTGATTAATATGATTCCAATGATGATTATAATCGGATATGATTATATTTGTTGACGAGTGTGTTGAGAAGGCTTAAGAATCTAAAAACTCCATAGCATTGGAGGTTGTTACGAAAAGCAAACCACTGTTAATGCCAGAACTATTGTTGTTTAATTTTTAGTATAACCAGTTCCTTTCCCATTTATTTAGTTCAGCTTTTATGAATACTTATAAACGAATCTTTAGTTGTACAATGTTAATTAAAATACAAATAAATCTTATTAACTTAATCGTGTTTCCTTGATTTGACTTCTTTTTTATCCATCAGGTATTGCGTCTCTTGTTTGACGTTCGATTACTTTCATTCCGCCAGTGTACTTTGATTCTCAATTATTTTTGAGTGAATACGAGTTGTTTATTGCTTCTTAACACGTGTTTTCCTTGCCTAGAAGTTAACAGAGTATTCATAGAATCCACCACACATGTAATATTGATTGATTCGGTGCACTTTTGATGTAATATGTTCGAAGTTGGTTGTGGAATGTTCTCGATAAGTCTTGGGCACGAGTGTATTGATTTTAGGGTTCATTCGTGTGGTTTAATTTTTACGAAAAGCAAACCACTGTCAATGCCAGAATTATTATTGTTCAATTTTTTCTTATAACTAGTTCCTTTCCCATTTATTTAGTTAAGCTTTCATGAATACTTATACACCAATATTTAGTTGTAAAATACAAGTAAATCTTATTCACTTAATCGTGTTACCTTGATTTGGCTTCTTATTTATCCATCAGATATTGCGTCTCTTGTTTGACATATGATTACTTTCATTCCGCCAGTCTACTTTGATTCCCTATTCTTTTTGAGTGAATACGAGTTGTTTATTGCTTCTTAACACGTGGTTTCCTTGCCTAAAAGTTTTAAAAGTATACATAGAATCCACCACACATGTAAAATTGATTGATTCGGTGCATTTTTGATGTAATAGTGTTCGAAGTTGGTTGTGGAATATTCTCGATGAGTTTCGGGCATAAGTGTATTGATTTTAGGGTTCATTCGTGTGGTTTCATGTTCGGAATTGGTTTCTATTTTTACAATAGATACTGTCTTCCATTTCTGATTGATTAATATTATTCCAATGATGATTATAATTGGATATGATTATATTTGTTGATGAGTGTGTTGAGAAGGCTTAAGAATCAAAAAACTCCATAGCATTGGAGGTTGTTAAGAAAAGCAAACCACTGTCAATGCCAGAACTATTGTTGTTTAATTTTTAGTATAACCAGTTCTTTTCCCATTTATTTAGTTAAGCTTTTATGAATACTTAAACACGAATATTTAGTTGTACAATGTTAATTAAAATACAAATAAATCTTATTAACTTAATCGTGTTTCCTTGATTTGGCTTCTTTTTTATCCATCAGGTATTGCGTCTCTTGTTTGACGTTCGATTACTTTCATTCCGCCAGTGTACTTTGATTCTCTTTTATTTTTGAGTGAATACGAGTTGTTTATTGCTTCTTAACACGTGTTTTCCTTGCCTAGAAGTTAATAAAGTATTCATAGAATCCACCACACATGTAATATTGATTGATTCGGTGCACTTTCGATGTAATAGTGTTCGAAGTTGGTTGTGGAATGTTCTCGATGAGTCTTGGGCATGAGTGTATTGATTTTAGGGTTCATTCGTGTGGTTTAATTTTTACGAAAAGCAAACTACTGTCAATGCCAGAACTATTATTGTTTAATTTTTTCTTATAACTAGTTGCTTTCCCATTTATTTAGTTAAGCTTTCATTAATACTTATACACCAATCTTTAGTTGTACAATGTTAATTAAAATACAAGTAAATCCTATTCACTTAATCATCTTACCTTAGTTTGGCTTCTTTTTTATCCATAAGGTATTGCGTCTCTTGTTTGACGTTTGATTACTTTCATTCCGCCGGTGTACTTTGATTGTCGATTATTTTTTTGTGAATACGAGTTGTTTATTGTCTCTTTACACCTAGTTTCCTTGCCTAGAAGTTAATAAAGTATTTAATGAATCCACATATGTAATATTGATTGATTCGGTGCACTTTTGATGTAATAGTATTCGAAGTTGGTTGTGGAATGTTCTCAATGAGTTTCGGGCACGAGTGTATTGATTTTAGGTTTCATTCGTGTGGTTTCGTGTTTAGAATTGGTTTCTATTTATACAATAGATACTATCTTCCATTTCTGATTGATTAGTATGATTCCAATGATGATTATAACCAGATATGATTAAATTTGTTGACGAGTGTGTTGAGAAGGCTTAAGAATCAAAAAACTCCATAGCATTGGAGGTTGTTACGAAAAGCAAACCACTAGCAATACCAGAACTTTTGTTGTTTAATTTTTCGTATAACCAGTTCCTTTCCCATTTATTTAGTTAAACTTTCATAAATACTTATACACCAATCTTTAGTTGTACAATTTTAATTAAAATACAAGTAAATCTTATTAACTTAATCATGTTACCTTGATTTGGCTTCTTTTTTATTCATGAGGTATTGCGTCTCTTGTTTGACATATGATTACTTTCATTCCGCCAGTCTACTTTGATTCTCTATTCTTTTTGAGTGAATACGAGTTGTTTATTGCTTCTTGACACGTGGTTTCCTTGCCTAAAAGTTTTAAAAGTATACATAGACCACACATGTAATATTGATTGATTCGGTGCACTTTTGATGTAATAGTGTTCGAAGTTGGTTGTGGAATGTTCTCGATGAGTTTTGGGCATGAGTATATTGATTTTAGGGTTCATTCGTGTGGATTCATGTTCGGAATTTGTTTCTATTTTTACAATAGATACTGTCTTCCATTTCTGATTGATTAATATGATTCCAATGATGATTATAATTGGATATGATTATATTTGTTGACGAGTGTGTTGAGAAGGCTTAAGAATCAAAAAACTCCATAGCATTGGAGGTTGTTACAAAAAGCAAACCACTGTCAATGCCAGAACTATTGTTGTTTAATTTTTAGTATAACCAGTTCCTTTCTCATTTATTTAGTTAAGCTTTTATGAATACTTATACACGAATCTTTAGTTGTACAATGTTAATTAAAATACAAATAAATCTTATTAACTTAATCGTGTTTCCTTGATTTGGCTTCTTTTTTATCCATCAGGTATTGCGTCTCTTGTTTGACGTTCGATTACTTTCATTCCGCCAGTGTACTTTGATTCTCTTTTATTTTTGAGTGAATACGAGTTGTTTATTGCTTCTTAACACGTGTTTTCCTTGCCTAGAAGTTAATAAAGTATTCATAGAATCCACCACACATGTAATATTGATTGATGATTCGGTGCACTTTCGATGTAATAGTGTTCGATGTTGGTTGTGGAATGTTCTCGATGAGTCTTGGGCACGAGTGTATTGATTTTAGGGTTCATTCGTGTGGTTTAATTTTTACGAAAAGCAAACCACTGTCAATGCCAGAACTATTATTGTTTAATTTTTTCTTATAACTAGTTCCTTTCCCATTTATTTAGTTAAGCTTTCATTAATACTTATACACCAATCTTTAGTTGTACAATGTTAATTAAAATACAAGAAAATCCTATTCACTTAATCGTCTTACCTTGATTTGGCTTTTTTTTTATCGATAAGGTATTGCGTCTCTTGTTTGACGTTTGATTACTTTCATTCCGCCGGTGTACTTTGATTGTCGATTATTTTTGAGTGAATACGAGTTGTTTATTGTCTCTTTACACCTAGTTTCCTTGCCTAGAAGTTAATAAAGTATTCAATGAATCCATATATGTAATATTGATTGATTCGGTGCACTTTGGATGTAATAGTAATCGAAGTTGGTTGTGGAATTTTCTCGATGAGTTTCGGGCACGAGTGTATTGATTTTAGGTTTCATTCTTGTGGTTTCGTGTTTAGAATTGGTTTCTATTCATACAATAGATACTATCTTCCATTTCTGATTGATTAGTATGATTCCAATGATGATTATAACCGGATATGATTAGATTTGTTGACGAGTGTGTTGAGAAGGCTTAAGAATCAAAAAACTCCATAGCAATTGAGGTTGTTACGAAAAGCAAATTACTAGCAATACCAGAACTTTTGTTGTTTAATTTTTCGTATAACCTGTTCCTTTCCCATTTATTTAGTTAAGCTTTCATGAATACTTATTCACCAATCTTTAGTTGTACAATGTTAATTAAAATACAAGTAAATCTTATTAACTTAATCATGTTACCTTGATTTGGCTTCTTTTTTATTCATGAGGTATTGCGTCTCTTGTTTGACGTTTGATATTCCGCCTGTGTACTTTGATTCTCGATTCTTTTTGAGTGAATACGAGTTGTTTATTGCTTCTTAACACGTGGTTTCCTTGCCTAGAAGTTAATAAAGTATTCATAGAATCCGTCACACATTTATTGTTGATTAATTCGGTGAACTTTTTATGTAATAGTGATCGAAGTTAGTTGTGGAATGTTCTCGATGAGTTTCAGGCATGAGTGTATTGATTTTAGGGTTCATTCGTGTGGTTTTGTGTTCGGAATTGGTTTCTATTTATACAATAGATACCATCTTCCATTTCTGATTGATTAGTATGATTTCAATGATGATTATAATCAGATATGATTACATTTGTTCACGAGTGTGTTTAGTAGGCTTAAGAATCATAAAAACTCCATAGCATTGGCGGTTTATACAAAAAGCAAACCACTATCAATGCGAGAACTATTGTTGATTAATTTTTTAGTATAACTAGTTACTTTCCCATTTATTTAGTTAAGCTTTCATGAATACTTATATACCAATATTTAGTTGTATAATATTAATTAAAATACAAGTAAATCTTATTCACTTAATGGTGTTACCTTGATTTGGCTTCTTATTTATCCATCAGATATTGCGTCTCTTGATTGACATATGATTACTTTCATTCCGCTAGTCTACTTTGATTATCTATTCTTTTTGAGTGAATACGAGTTGTTTATTGCTTCTTAACACGTGGTTTCCTTGCCTAAAACTTTTAAAAGTATACATAGAATCCACCACACATGTAATATTGATTGATTCGGTGCACTTTTGATGTACTAGTGTTCGAAGTTGGTTGTGGAATGTTCTCGATGAGTTTCGGGCATGAGTGTATTGATTTTAGGGTTCATCCGTGTTGTTTCATGTTCGGTTTTGGTTTCTATTTTTACAATAGATACTGTCTTCCATTTCTGATTGATTAATATGATTCCAATGATGATTATAATCGGATATGATTATATTTGTTGACGAGTGTGTTGAGAAGGCTTAAGAATCTAAAAACTCCATAGCATTGGAGGTTGTTACGAAAAGCAAACCACTGTTAATGCCAGAACTATTGTTGTTTAATTTTTAGTATAACCAGTTCCTTTCCCATTTATTTAGTTCAGCTTTTATGAATACTTATACACGAATCTTTAGTTGTACAATGTTAATTAAAATACAAATAAATCTTATTAACTTAATCGTGTTTCCTTGATTTGACTTCTTTTTTATCCATCAGGTATTGCGTCTCTTGTTTGACGTTCGATTACTTTCATTCCGCCAGTGTACTTTGATTCTCAATTATTTTTGAGTGAATACGAGTTGTTTATTGCTTCTTAACACGTGTTTTCCTTGCCTAGAAGTTAATAGAGTATTCATAGAATCCACCACACATGTAATATTGATTGATTTGGTGCACTTTTGATGTAATATGTTCGAAGTTGGTTGTGGAATGTTCTCGATAAGTCTTGGGCACGAGTGTATTGATTTTAGGGTTCATTCGTGTGGTTTAATTTTTACGAAAAGCAAACCACTGTCAATGCCAGAATTATTATTGTTCAATTTTTTCTTATAACTAGTTCCTTTCCCATTTATTTATGTAAGCTTTCATTAATACTTATACACAATCTTTAGTTGTACAATGTTAATTAAAATACAAGTAAATCCTATTCACTTAATCGTCTTACCTTGATTTGGCTTCTTTTTTATCCATAAGGTATTGCGTCTCTTGTTTGACGTTTGATTACTTTCATTCCACCGGTGTACTTTGATTGTCGATTATTTTTGAGTGAATACGAGTTGTTTATTGTCTCTTTACACCTAGTTTCCTTGCCTATAAGTTAATAAAGTATTCAATGAATCCACATATGTAATATTGATTGATTCGGTGCACTTTTGATGTAATTGTATTCGAAGTTGGTTGTGGAATATTCTTGATGAGTTTCGGGCACGAGTGTATTGATTTTAGGTTTCATTCGTGTGGTTTCGTGTTTAGAATTGGTTTCTATTTATACAATAGATACTATCTTCCATTTCTAATTGATTAGTATGATTCCAATGATGATTATAACCGGATATTATTAGATTTGTTGACGAGTGTGTTGAGAAGGCTTAAGAATAAAAAAACTCCATACCATTGGAGGTTGTTACGAAAAGCAAACCACTAGCAATACCAGAACTTTTGTTGTTTAATTTTTCGTATAACCAGTTCCTTTTCCATTTATTTAGTTAAGCTTTCATGAATACTTATACACCAATCTTTAGTTGTACAATGTTAATTAAAATACAAGTAAATCTTATTAACTTAATCATGTTACCTTGATTTGGCTTCTTTTTTATTCATGAGGTATTGCGTCTCTTGTTTGAAGTTTGATATTCCGTCTGTGTACTTTGATTCTCGATTCTTTTTGAGTGAATACGAGTTGTTTATTGCTTCTTAACACGTGGTTTCCTTGCCTAGAAGTTAATAAAGTATTCATAGAATCCATCACACATTTAATATTGATTTATTCGGTAAACTTTTTATGTAATAGTGTTCAAAGTTAGTTGTGGAATGTTCTCGATGAGTTTCAGGCATGAGTGTATTGATTTTAGGGCTCATTCGTGTGGTTTTGTGTTCAGAATTGGTTTCTATTTATACAATAGATACTATCTTCCATTTCTGATTGATTAGTATGATTCCAATGATGATTATAATTAGATATGATTACATTTGTTCACGAGTGTGTTTAGAAGGCTTAAGAATCATAAAAACTCCATAACATTGAAGGTTGTTACAAAAAGCAAACCACTATCAATGCGAGAACTATTGTTGTTTAATTTTTTAGTATAACTAGTTCCTTTCCCATTTATTTAGTTAAGCTTTCATGAATACTTATACACCAATCTTTAGTTGTACAATGTTAATTAAACTACAAGTAAATCTTATTCACTTAATCGTGTTACCTTGACTTGGCTTCTTTTTTATCCATCAGGTATTGCGTCTCTTGTTTGACGTTTGATTACTTTCATTCCGCCAGTGTACTTTATTTGTCGATTCTTTTTGAGTGAATACGAGTAGTTTATTGCTTCTTAACATGTTTTTCCTTGCCTAGAAGTTAATAAAGTATTCATAGAATCCACCACACATGTAATATTTATTGATTCAGTGCACTTTTGATGTAATAGTGTTCGAAGTTGGTTGTGGAATGTTCTCAATGAGTTTCGGGCACGAGTGTATTGATTTTGGGGTTCATTCGTGTGGTTTCATGTTCGGAATTGGTTTCTATTTATACAATAGATACTATCTTCCATTTCTAATTGATTAGTATGATTCCAATGATGATTATAATTAGATATGATTAGATTTGTTCACGAGTGTGTTTAGAAGGCTTAAGAATAAAAAAAGACTCCATAGCATTGAAGCTGACAAAAGAAGAAAAAGAAATAAAGTCCAAATTCAAGGGACCAAACTTGCCAAAATGGGAGAAGGTTGAATGAGTGGGACTATAAAAGAGGGGAGGGCAGCCCACACCCTCCCCCACACTCTCAAAATCAGCCATAGAGAGAAAAGAGGAAGAAAGTGGTATCAAGCTTCGGGTTTTCATGGATTCGAGCGTGAAAGTTGAGGTGTAGCGGGTTGGATCAAAGCTATACTTGTCGGGGTTGTTTATGTGAGTTCTAGGACCCCTCTTTTACACGTTTTCAACTGATTTGGGGTTGGAACACATCTAAAAACCCGTTTTTGAAGTGTGTGTGTTGAACCCGTGTGTATGTGTTTGTGTATAATTCGATTTGGTTTTGTTTTTGGGCTTGTGTGTGCTTGAATGGTGTTGTGGTATGTGTTTCTAAGGTTTAGGATGGTTAATTTGGGCTTAGAACGAGTTTGGGAGAGCTTGGAGGCCGAAAATGGCAGAGTGGGTTCGGGATGAACTGCATTTTGTATCAGCTAGGGCTAGGCGACCGAATGGCATGCGACTGGAGGCCATACGGCCGAAAGGCATGCGACTGAGCTCCATGCGCCTAGAGTCCATGCGGCTGAGGTTCATACGCACGAAGGGTATGCGACTGAAGCCCATGCGCCTGAAGTCATGCGACTGAAGGCCATACGCTTGAAACCTATGCGACTGGGAGTCTATACGCATAGGTGTCCATTTGCCTAAGTGTTCAGTTGCCTAGAAGGCCATGCGACTGGAGGGTGTCCATACACCCAAGTAGGGCTCATACGCCTGAAAGAGCATAGTTTATTTACTGACTTTCGGGGGAAAGTGCAGATGTAAGTTTTGATGTGGAAGGTTCCCGGTAGTTCATGTAAGTTGACTTTGAGACCATAGAGATTATGTTGGGCATGATGATGATGATGTATGATGTTGTATGATTATGCATGATGTATGTTATGTATGTATGATGATGCTCTGTATGATGAGGTTGACTTTGTATGTTGATGTTCTTTATTGCTATATATGATTATTTTCCCTTGGCTTTACGTAGAATGTTAATGAATGAAATGAAAGTATTATGTAACGTTAAGTGGAAGATAATGAAAGAGGAACATGATGAATGAATGCATGCATTAATAAACGATGGAATGTAACAAAAGTCTTGCAAGCCTTGGATGTCGGGACACGCCCCATTGTAAGGTGTTAGCCCAACGGTGTGTGGGTTAGCTACCCCAAGAGGATGCACATCGGGGTCCTTCTTTGTGATTGACCATTTGTATAGAACCATTGTTGCTTGCCTTCGGTACTGCGGTAGGGTGCTGTGGACCATGATGGAAGGTCAATGATAGGCTTCAGCCCAGTACCAACTGACGGAAGGGCATAGCGCATGACAATGGTACACCTGAATTTTTACCTTCGGTACTGCGGCCAGGGTGCTGTGCACCATGGTGGAAGGTCTATGATAGGCTTCGGCCCAGTACCAGCTGACTGAAGGGTAAAAGTTCATGGTTTTGACGGAAACAAAAGATGTAATGACGAACGAACGAATGAAAGTAAGAAAGTATAAATGAATGGAAGTTAATGGATGAATGATGAAGATAATAATGATATGATCTATGTGCACGTATGATGTATGATCACATGCAAAAGTAAAGAACGGTTTTAATGAAAGAAAAGTATATTTTATTATAAAACTAGAACTCACTTAGCAACGCTGACTTTTATGTGTTTCCAGTTGGCAGGTAATGGTTGCTGAGGATGGCATGGGACGGATACTCAGCTCTTTTGGATGGCATTCTTTTGTTTAAATGTTTTTGCATTGTAATGCAAACGAACGATGTTTTGAAATGAATGATTGTATTAACTTGGAAAAGCATATATAATGAAATGAGATGTTCATTTTGATGATTCCGTTGCGTTGTTTATGAAAGTTAAATGTAATTATAAGTTTTGTGAGCAATGATTAACTAGCTGTGAGCGTCCCGAGAACGGGGCCTTACAAGTTGGTATCAGAGCCAAAGTTTAAGTGAAATGGATGAATTTTCCAAATATACCTTAACTTAAAGTGAAAATGGGACGAAAAGGGAATGGGATGCCAATCTGAGTAGCTGCGTGCCATCAAGTATTTTCTTATTGATTAATCGGTATTGCGTGCGCATTTTATGTGGTTTATGTGTTGTATGTAGATTTAGATACTGATGTAGTCAGGATAGGTAATTCTCGGGGTATGAAGAGTAAAGTAAGTGGCTAATCACAACTGGCCACTGTAATTAGGGACTTACTATACTTGACATAAACTGAGTTGTTCCCTTGAATAACCATGTTGGTGTTTGAATCTTTCAGTGTGTTAGAGTATGGCCGGTGGTAGATCATCTAAAGCTTCGCGCGGTGGAGGTCGTGGTGGATGTGGTGCTGGGCCACAGGCCACGAAAGGAAGACGCAGAGCTGAAGAGGCGGTTCATGAAGAACCTGAGACCCTTCATCCGGAGGCTGGGGATGAGAGCACGAATTTAAGGGCCTCAGTGAAAGAGGCAGTTGTAGAGGAGGTTCATCAGGTCATGCAGACGATCTTACCGTCAGTGGTGACTGAAGTAATTAAGGCTGTAAAGGAAGGAGAAAGAAAGGAGAGAAACAGGTCCTCGGGAGGACGGGAGCAACCGGAGCCTGAAACGGTTCTCTCTGACAATGAAGAAGAGGAAGAAGAAGAGCCTGCGCCGGAGGCGGCACGAGGCTGTAACTATAGGGCGTTTCAACGTTGCAAGCCCCCTACTTTTGATGGTAACGGCACTGCTGCTGTGGCTCACCGGTGGGTGAGAGAAATGGAAGCTGTTTTAAATATCAGCGAGTGTCGAGAAGATCAAAAGGTGAAGTTTGCGGCCCATTCTTTCGTGGACTCAGCTTTATGCTGGTGGGACAATATTGTCCAAGCTAAGGGTAGTCGGGCTATTGGGAGGATGAGATGGTTCGAACTAAAGAAGTTGGTGGTTGAGGAGTTCTGTCCTCATAAAGAAATGGACAAAGTTGAGAGAGAGTTCCTGCAGCTGGAGGCAGGAACCATGACACATCAGCAGTATACCACCAAGTTCAACGAAATGGCACGTCTGGTGCCGGATCAGGTGACGCCTCTGTCGCGGAAGATTAAGAGGTACATTCAGGGCTTGCTAGCGGATATTCGCAGGCACAGCTGCCCGACCGAGCACGTTTAGGTCGGTGGTGGATTAGGCAGGGATGTTGTATGATGAGAGAGCTATGGTGGTGGTGGCTGAAGGTAGCAAGAAAGGGAGTGGTGATCGGAACTGGAATGGGAAGAGGTTTGGTCAGGGTGATGCCTCGACGGGTAACAAGAAGGCACGGGTGGACGACCGCCGTGTGGTCACATCGAGTGCGGGTTCGAAGAAGTGTGGTAGATGTGGAAAAGAGCATAGTGGGGAATGCAGGCTGGGGTCGAACTTGTGCTTCAAATGTGGGAAGATGGGGCATATAGCAAAGGACTGTCGTATGGTCCGGTGTTTTAACTGTGGCGTGGAGGGCCACATGAGTAGGGATTGTAAGAAGCCGAGGGTTGAGGGTTCTGGGGTGAAGAAGGCTGGAGGAGAGGGACCAAAGGCGAGCACCAGGGCGTTCATGATGACACAGGAGGAGGCTAGGACGGACCCTGACGTTGTGTTCGGTACGTTTCTAGTGAACCAAACTTTAGGTTCTGTGTTATTTGATTCTGGTGCTAGTAAAAGTGTTATTTCTGCTGCTTTCTGTGCTGAGCTGCCTATTAGTAGTAGACATGTTGATGCGCCCTTTGATGTAGAACTGCCCTAGGTAAGTATACCCGGATTTTTGAGATGATAAAAGACTGTGATGTGGAACTAGAAGGTCATAAGTTTCCTGTTAGACCGTTCGTGATAACCTTAGGTGGTTTCGATTTGGTTCTTGGGATGGATTGGTTAGCGGACTTTGAGGCGAACATTGTGTGTTGCAAGAAGATGATTTGTTTGACAGCGCCTGACGGGAGTTCGGTGACGGTTTATGGTGATCGGTCACGACGATTCCGAAAGTGATTTCAATGGCGGTGGCGGGAAGGTGTATGAGGCGTGGATGTAGTGCCTACTTGGCCTATGTAAAGGATGTGGATACGCCAAAACCACAACTCTCCGATGTACCGGTTGTGTGTGACTTTCCAGATGTATTTCCTGAAGACTTACCAGGAGTGCCACTTGATCGTGAGATCGAATTTCAGATTGATTTGATACTAGGTGCCCAACCTGTTGCTAAGGCACCGTATCGGCTGGCTCTGACGGAGATGAAAGAGTTGATGGAACAGTTGCAAGAGCTGCTTGATAAGGGGTTCATTAGACCGAGTATCTCTCGTTGGGGTGCTCCGGTACTATTTGTGAAGAAGAAAGAAGGTAGTATGAGGATGTGTATTGACTACCGTGAGCTGAATAAGTTGACGATAAAGAACCGATACCCCTTACCGAGAATTGATGATTTGTTCGATTAGCTTCAAGGTGCCAGTTGGTTTTCAAGGATAGACCTTCAATCGGGCTATCATCAGTTAAAGGTGAAAGAACAGGATATCCCTAAAACAGCTTTTCGCACGCGTTATGGTCACTATGAGTTCCTCGTTATGTGTTTTGGTTTGACCAATGCACCAGCTGCTTTTATGGATCTAATGAATCGAGTGTGTTGGCCGATGTTGGATAAATCAGTGATCGTGTTTATTGATGATATCTTGATTTCTATGAAGAGCGAGATAGAGCATGTCGGTCACATTTGGGAGGTTCTGGAGACGTTGAGAAGGGAGAAGTTGTACGCCAAGTTCTCCAAGTGCGTGTTCTGGTTGCGCGAGGTTCAATTCTTGGGTCATGTGGTGAATCCTGACGGGATTATGGTGGACCCGGCAAAGGTGGAGGCGGTGATGCAATGGAAGTCTCCAAAGACGCCATCCGAGATTCGTAGCTTCTTGGGTTTGGCGGGCTACTATAAAAGATTCATTCAAGACTTCTCTAAGATCACTTCTCCACTAACTAAGTTGACCCGGAAAGATGTGAAGTTGTATGGGGTCAAGCTCAAGAGAAGGCGTTCGAGGAATTGAAGGCGATATTGACTCAAGCTCCTGTTCTGTCATTACCCAATGGAAGTGAAGATCTGGTGGTTTATTCTGATGCTTTCTACTCGGGGTTGGGGTGTGTGTTAATGCAGAGAGGGAAGGTTATAGCCTATGCATCCCGACAGTTGAAGGTTCATGAGGTCAATTATCCTACTCAGGACTTGGAGCTAGCAGCCGTGGTCTTTGCGTTAAAGATTTGGATGCACTACCTGTATGGGACGAAGTGCACCATATTCACTGACCACAAGAGCTTGAAGTACTTCTTTGAGCAGAAGGACTTGAACATCAGGCAAAGGAGATTGTTGGAGCTCATAAAGGACTATGATTGCGAGATCCATTAACATCCGGGAAAAGCCAACGTGGTGGCGGATGCCCTTAGCCGAAAGGAGAGACCTGAGCTGATTCGGGTGAAAGCTTACCAGTTGATCATGACCTCGGATGTGATGAGGCAAGTCAAAGAGTTTCAAGATAAGGCATTGAAAGAAGATCATCATCTTAACTTTGAAAGAATGAGAGGTCTGGTTACGGAGTTGGGTGAAAACACACTTGGTGTTAGAACCCGATTTGGATGAATGTGGATTCCTCGTTTTGGAGATCTACGGGTGAAGATTATGGCTAAAGCTCACAAGACTCGATACTCTATGCAGGACCGTTTAAGGGCTTTAACACAATTACAACACAACAACACAATAAGGAGATTACTAAACTCTAATCAAACAGTAAACTGGGTAACCAAAGGTGATACAAAGAACACAAGTAAAGCAAGAGACAGAACAAGAGAGTATAGGTTTCAAGGAGGCAGTATATTGCTTTCTCAAGTTCTTTTACAAGTGTTACAAAGCATAAAGAAAAGATACAAGAACTTGAAATACTTATACTACAACCTACAGCCGGCTATACTTTGAAAGCCAGCTGGATACAATTGACTAGACACTAACAAAATCAATTATAGGATCAAAAGGCATATCTGCCTTTTGACCTTGTGACTATGACATGCCATAGCTCACATCCTTATACAATACAAAAAGGATAAAGTACATAAAGTGGAAAGTTGAAGACTCAAGACCTCAATGTACAGTTACCAAAAGCAAGGCCCTTTTCACCAACTCATGTAAGTTGGTGACTTTACAGAGATGCAGCGGAAAAGGTGCTTTATGGAATAGTACATCAGATAAAGCATGTATACTAAAAGTCTTCGGAAGAAATCTGTCTTCATAGGTTGAAGCTTCGGAAGACTTTGTCTCTGAAGCTTCGGAAGACTTCATGTTTGGCTTCGGAAGATATTGGTCTTGGCTTCGGAAGATTTTACACTTAGAATATTTTCTAATGCTTTGTGTAAAACTTCCGAAGCATTCTTCACTTCAGTACTTAGTGCATGCTGCTGAGACACTTAGGCTGTTTTGGGTTGCATCAGACTTCAGGAATCCTTACACTCT
This sequence comes from Flaveria ramosissima, assembly GCA_025215565.1. Lineage (NCBI taxonomy): Eukaryota > Viridiplantae > Streptophyta > Magnoliopsida > Asterales > Asteraceae > Flaveria > Flaveria ramosissima. The sequence continues at coordinate 31,616,926 of CM046029.1, forward strand.
ATTCATCCCGGTGCTACAAAGATGTACCAAGACATGAAGAAAGATTGGTGGCCGGGTATGAAGCGTGACGTGGTGGAGTATGTGAGTAAATGCCTCACTTGTCTACAGGTGAAGGCCAAGCATCAGAAGCCGTATAGGAAGATCCAACCTTTGGATATACTGGAATGGAAGTGGGAGCACATCACCATGAATTTTATTACGAAGCTACCACGTACTCCAAAAGGGTATGAGGCCATATGTGTGATAGTTGACCGTTTGACGAAGAGTGCTCACTCTGCCGATCCGCGAGACATATTCATCCGAGAGGTTGGCTGATCTATTCATCAAGGAAATTGTAACTCGTCATGGTGTGCCGGTGTCTATTGTGTCTGATCGTGACACCCGGTTTACATCTAAATTTTGGAAGAAATTTCACGACGCGATGGGGACGAGGTTACATATTAGCATGTCTTATCATCCCTAGATAGATGGTCTGTCCGAAAGGACCATTCAAACGTAGGAGGATATGCTTCGTGCTTGTGTTATCGATTTGGGAGGAAGTTGGGATGACGACTTACCGTTAGCTGAGTTCTCATATAACAACAGTTATCATGCCAGCATTGGTATGCCACCTTATGAGATGCTATATGGTAGGAGATGCAGGACACCCGTCTGTTGGGGTGACATTGGTCAGAAGGAGTTAGGGAGCGTCGAGGTAATCAAGGCTACGACTAAAAAGCTTGAAAAGATCAAGGCCTTCATGAAGGCAACCAAAGATAGACAGAAGTTGTATGCTGATAAACGACGCAGACCGATTGAGTTCCAGGTGGGTGACCGGGTTATGTTGAAGGTTTCACCTTGGAATGGTATCATCCGTTTTAGAAAGCGGGGCAAGTTGAGCCAAAGGTATATAGGGCCTTTCCGAATCATTACTCGAGTAGGAGAGGTGGCCTATAGATTGGAGTTACCGGATGAGCTAAGTGGGATTCACCCGTCATTCCACGTATCTCATCTGAGGAAGTGTTGGGCAGACGGGGATATGATTGTTCCATTGGAGGATATCGAGGTAGATGAACGGCTCAATTATGTGGAGCAACCAGTGGCAATCATCGATCGAAAAGAGAAGAGGATGAGGAATAAAGTGGTTCCTCTTGTGCGTGTACAGTGGAAGCACAAGAAAGGATCCGAGTCAACGCGGGAGACCAAAGAAGAAATGAGGCAGCATTACCCACGTTTCTTTGAGGAATGACAGGTTTCGGGGACGAAACCTAAATAAGGGGGGTGGACTTGTAACACCCGGAAACTTTCTTTGAAGCCGACAAAAGAAGAAAAAGAAATAAAGTCCAAATTCGAGGGATCAAACTTGCCAAAACGGGAGAAGGTAGAATGAGTGGGAATATAAAAGAGGGGAGGGCAGCCCACACCCTCCCCCACACTCACAAAATCAGCCATAGAGAGAAAAGAGGAAGAAAGTGGTCTCAAGCTTCGGGTTTTCGTGAATTCGAGCGTGAAAGTTGAGGTGTAGCGGGTTGGATCGAAGCTCTACTCGTTTGGGTTGTTTGTGTGAGTTCTAGGACCCCTCTTTTACACGTTTTCAACTGATTTGGGGCTGGAACACATCTAAAAACCCGTTTTTGAAGTGTGTGTGTTGAACCCGTGTGTATGTGTTTGTGTGTGATTCGAATGGGTTTTGTTTTCGGGCTTGTGTGTGCTTGAATGGTGTTGTGGTATGTGTTTCTAAGGTTTAGGATGGTTGATTTGGGCTTAGAACGAGTTTGGGAGAGCTTGGAGGCCGAAAATGGCAGATTGGGTTCGGGGTGAACTGCATTCTGCATCAGCTAGGGCTAGGCAACCGAATGGCATGCGACTGGAGACCATACGGCCGAAAGGCATGCGATTGAGGTCCATGCGCCTGGAGGCCATAGGACTGAGGTTCATACGCACGAAGGGTATGCGACTAAAGCCCATGCGCCTGAAGTCATGCGACTGAAGGCCATACACATGAAAGCTATGCGACTGGGAGTCAATACGCATAGGTGCCCATTTGCCTAAGTGTTCAGTCGCCTGGAAGGCCATGCGACTGGAGGGTGTCCATACGCCCAAGAAGGGCTCATACGCCCAAAAGAGCATAGTTTATTTACTGACTTTCGGGGGAAAGTGCAGATGTAAGTTTTGACGTGGAAGGTTCCCGGTAGTTCATGTAAGTTGACTTTTGAGACCATAAAGGTTATGTTGGGCATGATGATGATGATGTATGATGTTGTATGATTATGCATGATGAATGTTATGTATGTATGATGATGCTCTGTATGATGATGTTGACTGTGTATGTAGATGTTCCTTATTGCTATGTATGATTATTTCCCTTTGGCTTTACGTGGAATGTTAATGAATGAAATGAAAGTATTATGAAACGGAAAGTGGAAGATAATAAAAGAGGAACATGATGAATGAATGCATGCATTAATAAACGATGGAACGTAACAAAAGTCTTGCAAGCCTTGGATGTCGGGACATGCCCCATTGTAGGGTGTTAGCCCAACGGTGTGTGGGTTAGCTACCCCAGAGAATGCACATCGGGGTCCTTCTTTGTAATTGACCATTTGTATAGAACCATTGTTGCTTGCCTTCGGTACTGCGGCCAGGGTGCTGTGCACCATGATGGAAGGTCTATGATAGGCTTCGGCTCAGTACCAGCTGACTGAAGGGCATAGCGCATGACAATGGTACACCTAAATTTTTACCTTCCTTACTGCGGCCAGGGTGCTGTGCACCGTGATGGAAGGTCTATGATAGGCTTCGGCCCAGTACCAGCTGACGGAAGGGTAAAAGTTCATGGTTTTGACGGAAAGAAAAGACGTAATGATGAACGAACGAATGAAAGTAAGAAAGTATAAATGAATGGAAGTTAATGGATGAATGATGAAGATAATAATGATATTATCTATGTGTACGTATGATGTATGATCACATTCAAAAGTGAAGAACGGTTTTAATGAAAGAAAAGTATGTTTTATTATAAAACTAGAACTCACTCAGCAACGCTGACTTTTATGTGTTTCTAGTTGGCAGGTAATGGTTGCTGAGGATGGCACGGGATGGCTACTCAGCTTTTTTGGATGGCATTCTTTTGTTTAAATGTTTTTGCATTGTAATGCAAACGAACAATGTTTTGAAATGAACGATTGTATTAACTTGCAAAAGCATATATAATGAAATGAGATGTTCATTTTGATGATTCCACTGTGTTGTTTATGAAAGTTAAATGTAATTATAAGTTTTATGAGCATTGATTAACCAGCTGTGAGCGTCCCGGGAATGGGGCCTTACAATAATTAGTTTATTTCCCATTTATTTAGTTAAGCTTTCATGAATACTTATACACCAATCTTTAGTTGTACAATGTTAATTAAAATACAAGTGAATTTTATTCATTTAATCGTGTTACCTTGATTAGGCTTCTTTTTTATCCATATGGTATTGCATCTCTTGTTTATTGTCTCTTTACACCTGGTTTCCTTGCCTAGAAGTTAATAAAGTATTCAATGAATCCACTTATGTAATATTGATTGATTCGGTGCACTTTTGATGTAATAGTATTTGAAGTTTGTTGTGGAATGTTCTCGATGAGTTTCGGGCACGAGTGTATTGATTTTAGGGTTCATTCCTGTGGTTTCATGTTTGGAATTTGTTTCTATTTATACAATAGATACTATCTTCCATTTCTAATTGATTAGTATGATTCCAATGATGATTATAATCGGATATGATTAGATTTTTTGACGAGTGTGTTGAGAAGGCTTAAGAATAAAAAAACTCCATAGCATTGGAGGTTGTTACGAAAAGCAAACTACTGTCAATGCCAGAACTATTGTTGTTTAATTTTTAGTATAACCAGTTCCTTTCCCATTTATTTAGGCTTTCATGAATACTTATACACCAATCTTTAGTTGTAAAATGATAACTAAAATACAAGTAAATCTTATTAACTTAATCATGTTACCTTGATTTGGCTTCTTTTTTATTCATCAGGTATTGCGTCTCTTGTTTGACGTTTGATTACTTTCATTCCGCCAGTGTACTTTGATTCTCGATTCTTTTTGAGTGAATACGAGTTGTTTATTGCTTCTTAACACGTGGTTTCCTTGCCTAGAAGTTAATAAAGAGATCATAGAATCCACCACACATGTAATATTGATTAATTCGGTTCACTTTTGATGTAATAGTGTTCGAAGTTGGTTGTGGAATGTTCTCGATGAGTTTCAGGCCCGAGTGTATTAATTTTAGGGTTCATTCATGTGGTTTCGTGTTCTGAATTGGTTTCTATTTATACAATAGATACTATCTTCCTTTTCTGATTGATTAGTATGATTCCAATGATGATTATAATCAGATATGATTACATTTGTTCACGAGTGTGTTTAGAAGGCTTAAGAATCATAAAAACTCCATAGCATTGAAGGTTTTTACAAAAAGCAAACCACTATCAATGCGAGAACTATTGTTGTTAAAATTTTTTAGTATAATTAGTTCCTTTCCCATTTATTTAGTTAAGCTTTCATGAATACTTATACACCAATCTTTAGTTGTACAATGTTAAATAAAACACAAGTAAATCTGATTCACTTAATCATGTTACCTTGATTTGGCTTCTTTTTTATTCATCAGGTATTGCGTTTCTTGTTTAACGTTTGATTACTTTCATTCCGCCAGTGTACTTTGATTCTCGATTCTTTTTGAGTGAATACGAGTTGTTTGTTGCTTCTTAACACGTGGTTTTCTTGCCTAGAAGTTAATAACATGATCATAGAATCCACCACACATGTAATATTGATTAATTCTGTTCAATTTGATGTAATATTGTTCGAAGTTGGTTGTGGAATGTTCTCGATGAGTTTCAGGCACGAGTGTATTGATTTTAGGGTTCATTCATGTGGTTTCGTGTTCTGAATTGGTCTCTATTTATACAATAGATACTATCTTCCATTTCTGATTGATTAGTATGATTCAATTGATGATTATAATCAGATATGATTACATTTGTTCACGAGTGTGTTTAGAAGGCTTAAAAATCATAAGAACTCCATAGCATTAAAGGTTGTTACAAAAAGCAAACCACTATCAATGCGAGAACTATTGTTGTTTAATTTTTTAGTATGTTAGGACCTGGTATTTGAACGAAATACCTAGTGATTAGCGTGTTAAACCAACTCAAATAGTGCGGAATCCTATTTGATTGGCGATCCAATCAGTGAGAACACACGAAGAATCAATCAAGAATTGAATCCAACGTCAGAAATCGATTAGGAATCGATCTGATGTGTTCTGTGAACTTGGAGAACGATTTGGGAGGCTTCTGGACGGCTAGGGTACGTCTGGAATCGTAATGGGATGAATGCTTACGATTTTCCACGAATTGGGTCTATTTATAGGTTAGTATTGTTCAATCGTGCGACTGGGCCATAAGTATGGTTCAGTCGTGCGATTGAACCATGCGGTTGATTCATCCGCACGACTGAGTGTTCAGTCGTGCGATTGAGTCAATCTTATGTGTCAATCATACGACTGATCCAGTCTCCTGGTTCAGTCATGCGATTGAGTCAATCGTATGAAGTTATTCATGCGTGTGGTCCATTCGCATGGGCCATTCGCATGAGAACTTCATTAAGTTAAGTTTGAATGTTTTAATTAATGTAACATAATGTGCAACCATTCAAACAATCATAAACCCAATCAATTCAATCACGACTCATTAATGAAATATTAAACATCACAAGTAACAAACAATTCATATCATTTCATTAATCGATACTATTACATCTTAATCAGACAGACAAGGTTCATTACATTACAAATCATGATCTAGGGACATACATGCATCAACAAACTCCCCCTTGGACCTAGATCTATCTAATCTCGTGTCTTCTGCATTACCTCCTTATACTTATTGTACTTTCCTCTTTGGTGACTCCTGCGTGAATCTCAAACGCAAAGCAAAGTTGTATAACGTTTTGGAACTGGAGGGCTTGTACAATGTCTTGTGTGTCATAGAACAGTGGCCACTTGTATAATGTATAGACATCATTAGCAGACAAGTTGGTTAGCCACATTGGGTCGAATACCCTGATAGTATCCATTTGGCCCTCTTTATTCAGAACTATGACAGCTTCAGCAGTTCTCCAATCATAGTACCACCATTTGAAGTGTGGAGTGAAATCCTGTGGCATTTCCCTGAGAGGGATTCTCGACATAGTGCGCGGAGGACTCCACTTCAACACAATCTTGGGCTTGCCAGTAATGGCATCAACCTCAGACCTTCTTATATACCTCGTAGGCTGTTGTGGTCTAAAGTTAACCCATCTGGTGTGGTACTCCTTCTTCATGGCAGCCTCGAACCAGCCTGACATCTTTCTTGGGTCAGCATACAGCAGCTTTAGTTTAGCCAGCTGGTTGAGCTCAAAACCATGTAGAGTCTTCAGATCATGTGGGAACCTGAAGTACTCGATGCCCTGTTCCCTCTTAACTGCATACGCGTTAAGGTCATCAAAATAAGCCCATGCAATAATCCTGCCTAACACCTTATGGTGTTTCTTGACTCTGTAGAGCTTGGTGTAGGCATCTTTCTTTGGTGCAGCACGCTGGGCTCTCACTTCTTCAAAACAGGCAGCCCACTCAGCCTTGCGAATGTCTACATCATCATTGGAGGCTTGGGCTGTTCCTTCAGTCTTTTCGGTTTCCTGCTCCATCTTGTCTAGTACCTCAAACGTATCACTGACTAGGGACTCACCCAGGTTGGGAACCACATTACCCTCGGTGTCAGCGTACTGAGGGTACTCTTCTGCAGTAATATCTTCAACCTCAACTTCATCAACGTCATTTAGTTCTTCATCACTGGTTGAATCAACTGTTGGAGCATCCTTGACAATTTCATCAGGATTGAGTCTGAACATTTCTCCAGTTGCTCGTCAGATAGGTCATGAATTATTTCCCCTTCTTCAGGGGTATAACTCACAGACCTTCTTACAATCCCTTGCAGATCAAGAATCATGGTTAATTGAGTCTTGACCTGTTGAAGGGGAGCAATGTCAAACTCATCCCTTTGAAAGTTTGGATCTGTTTGATTTAAACATTCAACACATAAACCATTAGTAAGTAATCAAACAGAATTATATCAACTTATATATAAACATTCAACACACTTGTTTTCATTACATGATTCAAATACAAAATAAATAAATACATAAGACATCTAATCTGTACTTTTGTCTTGAATCATGGGCGTGTCGCTCGGAGGAGCAGAAGTGGTGGATGACTGGTCCTGTCGATGCTTAGATCTTCGTTCTTGACCAGAAGCAGAGGCCGATGCAGCCGCATCCCCTCCTTCTGCTTCGTCATCATCATCTCTACCTTCTGTCCTTTCTTCCTCAGTCTCTTCCTCATCCTCATCATCTTCCTCATCATCATCATCATCTTCATCATCACCATCTCCATCATCCCCATCACCCTCCTTTATCTTCAAGGGCTCATCCTTTGACCCCTTTAACCTCAGCATAATCGTCTTGTTGGTAGTCTCCAACTCCTCTATACGTTTGACTGACTTGGCCTGCTGGTCCTGGAGTTGGGACACCTCGACTCTCTGAGCATCGATTAGCTGGTTCTGCTGGTCTATCACCCGAGCCTGCTCTGCCATCTGCTGAGACTGGGCAGCAGTCAGGTCGGTCAGCTGGCGGATCTGCGCCGCCTTCTCCTCATCTGCAGCGAGCAGGCGCATCACCATACGGTTAAGCGCCGACAGCTGCTCCTCTACCCCGATGTGAGGTAGAGTAGATCCATAAGCATGTGATGGCTGGGCTGAAGGTCCAGCATGATGTGAGGTGGTGGTGGTAGTGGCAGTGGTGAATATGGGTCGGTAGGCTGGTGCTGGTGATGTAGGTGTGAATGGTATGGTGGTGGATGGGAAGGATACAGTGGTGGTAGGTAAGGTGGTGGCTGTGGTAGTGGAAGTAGTGGATGTGGTGGCTGTGGTGATGGGTGGTATGTCAGTGGTGGTGGTAGTGGTGGCTGTGGTGGTGGAAGTAGTGGCAGCAGTGGTAACGAAGGTCAGGCGACGCTTCTTCTTCTTCAGTCCGTGGGGTTGAGCCATCCTCTTCCTCCTAGTCCCGGTGGAAGTGGATGCTCCCCCTGCAGCTCTGCCCACTGAACCCGGAGCATAGCTCGGGTCAGTCTCTCTCTCTGAGGAGTCCCGAGGGTGTTCACCAACCACCCTAAGCCCGTGTTCTGTGGGAACAACTTTGCTTCCCACAGTCCTAGTGAGGGGCTCCTCATCCGACTCCTCCTCCTCTTGATCACCAGCTACAAACTCCTGATGGAAACCGGCCATCTCAGCAACCTCTCCGGCAGTGGCAGACCCCGGGGGAATAACATCTGAATCAGTGCCTCTATGTGGAGCAGGCATATCATCCCCGGCGTCGCCGCTATCATCATCATCTGAGTCAGTATCTGGTATAGCAATATGCTCGACATCTGAATCACTGTCATCGTGGCGCCACTTTCTCTTGGCTGGCGCCACATAGTCAGCACGGGCCAGATGCCCAAACAACCTCCTGACAGGGGGTTTCACCTGCTTCCCCCTGTATACCTTCATCCGGCCTAGCGTAGTGTCATCCATGACCTCTAGCACTACAGCATCCTCCTTCTCCTTTGGCAGGGAGGGAAGCTTCTGATCAATAATCATCTGTATAAACTCGGATACATACAGAAGCCTTCCTTCCCTTTCCCCTCAATGTTCTCCACCAGGTAGGTGAAGATCATTTTGGAGAAGCTGAACGGGTGGTTCAGCACCAATGCAGCATAAGCGTTCTGGATCTGATCCGACAACTCATCAAATCCTCCCTTCCTCGACGCTATGCACTTCAGCAGAACATGCGCAAGATACTTGAACTGGGGACAGAGGTTACTCTTGTTGAGTACCCCAGCATTGATGTCCCCAGAGTACTTGGCTCTCATAAAACATCCTCTGACAGTGAGGGGGTGTAGACGAGTAGGACAATCAGCATCATCCCCTAACTGTAGAACAATCCTCAAATCCTCCTCTGATACGGTAATAGCCTCACCAAAGATCGTACTCCTGATGCAATGAGGCTCAGAGGATCTATCAACAGTCGCGCCTTCCCAGAAGGCCTGCTGCACTGATCTATACGGCGTGCATGGTGTAGAGATAGCATGAGCAATCCTGGATCTCAACAGAAATGTAATGATGCCTGAGAAGTCAGCTGCGTTCCTGGATGTCAAATCCAGATGAGCACATATGTTATGCTTGGTGCTCATGTTCCATCGACTCGCCATCTGTAACACATAACAATATAAACATTAGTTCCACTGGCTACAAGTATAATGAAACACTTAAACTTGAGTGAAGAATGTCTCTGTCATGCGATTGAGGTTGTGCGACTGAAGACAGTCGTGCGACTGAACAGTGCGATTGAGGTTCAGACGTGCGAATGACCTCATGCGTACGACTGAGTGTGCGACTGGACTCATGCGCATGTACTCTTATGCGGTTACACCAGTCGTGCGACTGAGTCTCATTCGCATGGTTCAGTCGTGCGGTTAAGTGAATCGCCCCCTTCAGTCGTGCGACTGAAGTTCATCCGCTTGTCCAATCGTATGACATCCTGTCCGTTCAATTCAAATTAACTTTTTCATCAATTTTGAGTTTTAGACTTCGTGTTCTGGTTCATTAGACTCGCAATACTTTCTTATAACTCCTAACACACTTAATTTCCTCTGTTTGAGTAGTTAGATTAGGTTATTAGTCCGTTTTAGTCCTGTTGCTTTCGGGTCTTAATTTTGCAGATCTAGAACCAATTGGAACGTTATTTTGTTTGCTCTTCACCGCAAATTACCTGTAGAATCGATGGAGATGATCAGTACTCAAGAATCGGGTGTATTAGAAATCAAAGGAAATTTTGGCAGAGTTTGGTTAAGTCGTGCGATTTAGGGTTTCTTTGAGGGTGATGAGTCTCTGCGACCGACTCCTCCTCTATTTATACTAACCCTAGATCCAATCGTGCGACTGAGTTCATACGCACCTTTCAGTCGTGCGAGTGGGACTCAGTCGTGCGATTGGGTCAGTCGCCCTTCTCCAGTCGTCCGACTGGATTTCAGTCGTGCGACTGACTCACTCGTTCGCACTTAAGCCTCCGACTGGCTAATCGTATGGGCCATTCGGTTTGATGGTCCATACTCATAGTTCATTCGTGCGAATGGATTCCATTCGTATGGTTAGTCCATACGTATGGTCCATTCGTGCGAATGGGTCATACTTAGTTAATTTTCTGCCATTTTGACCAATTTACATTTAAAACCCCTTTTAACTTTATGAAATTAACGTTATGAACCTTTGATCATCTAGACATGATCATCTTATCTGGAAAACATTTTGATCACCTCAGACGTGACCATTTTTATCTTGAAAACATTTTGATCACCTCAGACGTGATCCTTTTAAAAACACTTTGTCACCTCAGACGTGACTATTTTAACCTTTCAAAGCACATATGGTCATCTCAGACATGACCCTTTTAGTGAGTTGATTCCTTCTGATTTTCCTGATGTAGCCCGACACACGACTAAAATTAAAATTAAAACGACTAACTAATTTAAGAACTTAAACTAATTACATAAACAGACATATTTTTGGCTTTTTGTGAGAGATAAATCCAGAGATTGATATCTACGGGATTTGGTTCGGGAGTAGACAGCTTCAACTTAGATTGATCATATCTGGACCAATTCAATTTTGGAATCATACAGGTAAGTCAAATCATTTGGGACTAGTTATTAAAACCTTTGATGCTCAAATTCTCGGTGTTCATCCAGAGTCGTTAGCAACTTAAGGAAATCATACTGAAACTCTTAGATTTTCACATTGATTTGAACCTTTGAGAATGTAGCCACAATGATTGTCAGTATGTTTGTCCACTTAAATCCATACACAGACTTTTGACACAGACTGGTGACTTATTTAGGTTTAATTATTTCAACTAACATTTGTGGATCCCACACTTATATGGTAATCAACATTCCTCAGGAGCTTTTGAGCGGTCTACGGGTATTATTACAAGAAGAGACTATTCTTAGAGCTTTCAAAGAGAAGCCTGTCCTCAGGTCAGTGCCATCGCACAGCAGAGAGGCGGCAAACAACAATGAATTCTAGAATATCTAGGTTATGCTTATCCTCAGGTCAGTGCCATCGCACAGCAGAGAGGCACACAACCTATCTCCTTGTTAGAGCAGCTTATTTTATTTTACACAAAATGCACCAACAACATAAGTCATTAGCTTTATTGCATTTGTCTTTCATTTTTTTCTTGCTTTGCTCTAATTATGGTCATCCGCACACATTTGTGGCGTTTAATTGCTCATTACCCCTTATTGGAATATATTTGATTGTGTTAACCAGTGATAAGATGGAAGCCCACAGTCAGTTGAACAACTTAGTTTGATCTTGAGATCACCAATCAGGTCTAATTGTCTATTGTGTTGAATCTACCAACATATCATTTGTGGTCTAGCAGCCTCTAAGTCTACTTTCTTTGTGTCACCTTAGGAGTTGCCAGTTTTCTATCATCTTCCCTTTTTATATTGCTTAGACTACACAGACTTATACTTTGAACTTTTGCATCTTTTCAAAACTTAAATTTTAAAGTCCCTCTTGATTGTTCCTGTGTACTATCATTTTCCAAAGGTATTGAATCGGTATCACAGACACAATCTACCTTATTTCAGCTAGTTACTCCTTCTCCCTCATTTTTTTTTTAATGTTAACTTGCTGACATATTCTCCCCCTAAAATACTAAAATCATTTCTGGTTTAATTATTTTAGGATTTTAATAAACAGCAAAATAACATGAGTTTAAATAAAACAAACGAGAATAAAACAAATAAAATAAAATAAAATAAACTTTAACTAAACTACATCGGACTACACATTATCATCATCAGGAATTACCTCACTTTTCTTTTTAACGCCGTTGACCTCTAGCAAATATTGAAAACGTGGTTTATCAAAGGCTTTAGTATAGAGGTCAGCGCGTTGAAAATCAGTATTAATTTTAACCACATCAATTAAGTTCTTTTCAAAGCAATCTCTTATGAAATGGTATTTAATACCGATGTGTTTGGTCTTAGGATGTTGAACCGGATTTTTAGTTACTGCAATTGCAGCAGAGTTATCAACAAAAATAGGAGTAGATGAGAATTTTAAACCGTAATCCCGCATTTGCTGTTGAATCCAGATGATTTGTGAACAGCAACTTGCAGCAGCAACATATTCGGCTTCACAGGTTGACAATGCAACCGATGTCTGCTTCTTACACTGCCAGGTAACTAATCTTCTCCCAAAGAATTGACACCCCGCTGATGTAGACTTGTAGTTCATCTTGCAGCCCCCGTAATCCGAGTCACTATACGCGGTAAGCTCAAAGTCATCATCATGAGGATACCACAATCCAAGTGTGGGTGTACCCTTCAGATAACGAAAAATCCTCTTGACCCCGATCAGATGGTTGACCTTTGGTTTAGCCTGATATCTAGAACATAGACATGTAGCATACATAATATCAGGTCTTGAGGCAGTGAGATACATGAGGGATCCAATCATTCCTCGGTACATAGTGGCATCTACTAGATCTCCATTCTCATCAGGTGCTATATCATGATTCGTAGCAAGTGGAGTCCCAGCAGCAGAAGCATTCTCCATGTCAAAGCGACTGAGAATGTCTCCTACATACTTGGTCTGATGTAGAAAGATCCCATTAGGTGTTTGATCCACCTGTAACCCGAGAAAGAACTTCATCTCCCCCATAGCACTCATCTCAAACTCTTTCTTCATCACTGCTTCAAACTCTTTGCATAACTCTTCGTTCTTTGACCCGAAGATTATGTCATCAACATATATCTGTACAAGCAGTAGGTCGCCATCCTTTTCTTTAATAAACAGTGTACAGTCAATGACTCCCCTGCGAAAGCCGTGTTTCACAAGATGAGTCGAGAGTTTCTCATACCAAGCTCGAGGAGCTTGATGAAGCCCATATAAAGCTTTGTCGAGCTTGTAAACTCTATCCCGATGATAAGGATCTTCAAATCCCTCGGGTTGACTTACATAGACTGTTTCCCTGATTTCCCCATGAAGGAATGCACTCTTCACATCTAATTGGTAGACTTTAATCTTCATGTACGATGCATAGGCAAGGAAGATACGAATAGCTTCCATCCTTGCCACGGGTGCAAACACCTCATTATAGTCAATCCCCTCGACTTGGCGAAAACCTTGAACCACCAGTCGAGCTTTGTTCCTGATAATGACTCCTTGGTCATCCTTCTTGCATTTTAGTACCCATTTGGTGCCAATGACTTTAGCACCTTTAGGTCTATCAACCAGAGTCCATACACCTAACTTCTTAAACTGCAGAAGTTCTTCTTGCATGGCACTCACCCACGCCTCATCATTTAGTGCCTCACTGACATATTTTGGCTCAACCTGCGAGACAAAACATCGATAAGCACCATCATGAATGTAACCTTTCTCCATAACCGAGGCGTAATCAGCTGAGTATAGCTGATTTCGGGTTTGTACTCCTGATCTGACATCCCCAATAACATTGTCAAGGGGATGATAGACGTTTAGTCGTGATCCTGGAGTAGTAGGAACAGCCACCTCAGAACCAAGATTATGAACATTTTGTTCTGCATCTGAGGTAGTTGGAGTTTGAGGTTCCGAAGTCGAAGGGCATCACTCGTAGATGCTTGTGGACTTTCAGGAACTGGAACCTGTTCCTCCTGACTGTTCTGGTCATCTGCTTCAGTTTCATCTTCAGAGGAGGAGTCACTTCATCGACTACTCCCCCTGACTGAGTAGATGATTCTCCCTGTGTGCTAGATGGTGTATTCAGAATATCATACATCATCCTAGTAGCTAACTCATCATCCGAGGGAGAGAGAGGAATGTTGAAGGACTTGAAGAATCCATCATAATCGAAGAAGTATGCAGGTCCTTTGCCTGTAGGTGGTGTGGTATATCTCTGAACGTCGACATTACACCACACTTCTACAAGACCCGTTGAGTTATTGTAAACTCGCTTGTTCGGTATGTTGTATCCTAGAAAAATTCCTTCATCTGCCTTCTCGCTGAATTTTCCTTCTTGTGTCTTCTTCAGAAGTGTACACGGCGCGCCAAAAGGTTCAAGATACTCCAAATTTGGTTTGCGTCTTTGTAGTAGCTCATAACATGTCTTTCCGTGGCGCTTGACTATTAGGACTCGATTCAGTGTATAACATGCATTTGCCACTGCCTCATTCCAGAATTGGATAGGCAGTTTCGAGTCAGCCAGCATAGTCCGTGCAGTCTCTATCAAGCTTCTGTTCTTTCTCTCAGCAACACCATTCATCTGAGGCGTGTAGGCAGAAGTGAATTGATGAACAATTCCCTTTTCCTTGCAGTATGCCTCCATCCATTGATTCTTGAATTCTGTCCCGTTGTCTGAGCGTACTTGTCTAACTTTTAGCTTGTAGAGAGATTCCAGTGTGGTTACTAATTCCTTGAATGACTCAAATGTTTCTGATTTGGATTTCAGAAACATTACCCAAGTGAACCTTGAGTAGTCATCAGTGACCACAAAACAGTACAAATCGCCTGCAATGCTCCTTGTACTGACTGGACCAAACAGATCCATGTGAAGAAGTTCAAGAGGAAGTTCTATTGAATGAACTTTCTTTTCCTTATGAGACTTCTTTGTCTGTTTGCCTTTCTTGCAAGCTACACAAAAGTCAGGAAGTTGGAAGTTCTTGACATTTACTCCTCTCACTAAATCCTTCTGAATCAAATGATTCATCTTCCTTTGACTAATGTGTCCCATTCTCCTATGCCAGGAGATTGAGTCCTTCTCAGTAGCTTTAGATAGAAAGCACTGAACCTCATGATCCGTTGTAGCAGCTGTTGACAGATCCAAGACATAAAGGTCTTTATATCTTGAAGCAGTCATCAGAACTTGGTCCTCTGGGATCATGTAGTCTTTCTTCAGCACGTAACACTTCTTGTTGTCGAAGATGACTTTAAATCCTTTATCGCAGATTTGGGAAACAGAAAGTAAGTTATTCTGAAGTTGTTGAACGTAGTTCACCTTATCAAACTTAACTTTCTGATTTCCCACTTCTCCCTGAGCTGTGATGTATCCTCCCTTGTTTCCTGCAAAGGAAACATGCCCTCCTTTTATTTGTTTGACGTTTGATAAAAGGGCTCTATTTCCTGTCATGTGCCTGGATGCTCCGCTGTCTATAATCCACGTGTTAGTCTCAGCGCTGTATCGAACACCCTGCACATACAAAGTAAATGTATTAGTTTAGGTTAGGAACCCAAGCCTTTACTGTCTTGGGTTTCCCAGAGGCATCACACATCATAAACTCTACCCATTGACCCTTAGAGGGTGAGGGTAGCTCAGGTTCCTTCTTGTCATCAGTATCAGACACGCAGGATGACTTCTCTTTCCATAAGCCAGATTTGTGCAATGCCTGTTTATGATAAACAGTCGTCTGGCTTACAGGTTGGACTTTAGGTTCACTAGATCTTCTAGGTGGAGTTAGAGAACTCCTCTTAGAAGACCTAGGTCTAGAGTCCTGAAGATCAATCTTTTCCTAGGTGTCTGATAGAAAGGACAATAGGAAGCAATGTGTCCACATTCTCCACAGTTGTAGCATGATCTGCTATCAACTTTATAAGTAGACTTTCTTTGTGGAGAAGTGCGTGACACTCTAGTAACATCAATCACTTTAGGTTTTGACTCTTGTATGTTTGATGTTTTCTCTGGTTTAACAAAATTAACTGTTTTAACCTGTTTAACATGTTCCACTTTTGGTTAACTGGTTTTTGACTTGAAGCATGTGAAAAATTAACGTTTGAAGTCCTTTTAGGTTCTGATTTGACTCTGTTTGACCCTGACTTTAAGTTAACTTTTTCAAATTCATTTTCCAGATTAACACAAGGCAATTTACCCTTTGCCTTTGAAGTGGCCTCCTTTTGTTTCTTTCCAGATTCAGTAGATGAACATGATGTGTCTGGATCAGTAACAAGAGGAGTAGTCACCACATGATCCTTGATGGGGTTGTTGTTTACTGGTCTAGACTTAGTGTTCATCAAGGTCTCAGGTGGAGGTGGAACCACTTTGTAGCCTAATCCCTCCCCGTTATTCCTTTCTCTCACTAAGTGTTGAACTATGTGTGAAGAACTAGTCCAACTGTGCAGTTTCTGTTTTAATGAATTAACTTCTACTTCTAGAACTGCCTTTTGCTTCTTAGTGTCCTCTAGGGAGTTTAGATAGTACCTAATGTCATTTGCTTGGTTAAAGGCAACTACTTCGGTTTCCCTAAGCTGTTTAGTCAATAGGTCTATCTTTTCTTTATAACTATGCTCATTTTGTTTTAGAACTCTATTAGCCTCAGTGCACAGTTGTAAGTCTTTTACTAAGTTATCATTGTGATCTAATAACCTAGCAAATTTTTCATCAATGCTATTCCTAAACATATCACAATCAGAACAAGCATGATTATCAAACATTTGGTCAGTTGTACTTACCTGTGTTGGTTCAGAAGAGTTAGCCATCAATGCAGCATCAGATGTCTCTGGTTCTGGTGTTTCTGACTTTTCTGTCTCTGACGTGGAAGTCTCCTCCTTTGGCTTGTAACTGACCTCAGCTGCAGTTGTTTCTTCACTATGTGACATTGCTATCTCAACTGCTAGATCACCTTCACTCGCAGAATCATCATCAATATCCTCAACACTGGCAATGTTAGATTCTTTTGGTGAGGCAAACCTAAAACTCCAATCCTGTCCTTCATCATCATGAGCAGTCAAGGCTTTTGGATCCTTGTTTGATGAAGTAGAACTAGAGGCTTGCTTGTCTTGGCGAGTAAAGGACGAGAACGGTTCCCATTACCCGTCTTCTTTGGCTTGACACATTCTCTCTTGAAGTGCCCCTTCTCTCCACAGTTGAAGCAGGTCACTTTGCTCTTGTCAAAGCCAAATGTGGTATCCTTAGTAGCTATCAAGTTCTGTCCTGTTTTCTTAACAAACTTCTTCGCCTTTCGGACAGCGCTAGCTAAGGCCCACATTATATCCATCCTCTCAAGCTCCATTTCATCCACTTGCTCGTAGTCCTCATCTGCCAAATGGCAGTTTCCAATCTTCCCAGCAACAAGTCCATCATATGAATGAACCACTGCGGCTAGAAGATCCATATGCTCTCGTGCTACTTCTACGGTCACATTACCGAGGTTCTCGGTCTTCAATTTGGTAGCACTTGCTTCTGATCCAATATAGTGGGTACATGATGACCCTGACGTGTCTGATCCAGAAGGAGAAGCATGTGAAGGACCTGACGAGCTAGACACAAATGCAGTCTGGAGAGGTGCTCCAGATGTCTTAGCTTGAGGCGTGGCGTTGTATAAAGCTGGATTTTGTGTGTACGCAGACTTCTGAGCTCTATACTTCATCCTTAGTGCTTCTTCTCGCAACTTAAGAATGAAGTCATTTATATCCAGCTTTATAAGCATTTCATTCTGTCTAAGGTTAGACACAAATGAAGCCCACTTATCAGGCAATCCGTCTGCGAAGTTGCTCACTTTCTCTTCCATGGTTGTTTCAACTCCATGTGTATGCAATTCGCTCATCAAGTGGTAGAATCTGTCTATGACTTCGTCTAAACTCTCATTACCAATCGATGAGAAGTTATCGAATTCCTTCTTTAACTCCTTTGCCTTGATTGCCTTCAATGACGCATTCCCATCATATCTCTTCTCTAGCTCATCCCACAGTTTCTTGGACTGTTTGTTCTCTGAATATTGGTGGAATATATCTTTGGGGATAGACTGAGTGATCAATGCATAAACCCTTTTCTCTGCATTGTACTTTACTTTCTGTGCGTCTGTCATCCCACTTAACGTTAATTTAACTCCATCAGCTCCCACCGGTGTACTATATCCGATCTCAATGGCTTCCCACAGATTAGGATCTACTCCATTGAGGTAGATCTCAAAACGTTGTTTCCAGTGGGGAAACTCATCTAAAGTCAAGAGCTTTGGTGGTTTATTGTGATTACCCACCTCACTCTCAAGCAACAACAGGTTCTGAATCCTCGAGTCCTTCCCAGCAGTAAAGGCTGACATCTGATCTTCCATGGCTAATAAACTTAGAATCTAATCAAACAAACTTTCACTGATGCGACTGAAGGATGCGAATGGTCTAATCGTGCGTATGAACTCTCCGATTGGTTCAATCGTGCGGCTGAACTGGGCGATTGGTTCAGTCGTGCGAATGAATCAGGTGCGTATGAGTTATGCGAACGAACGGTTTAGTCGGCCGAGTGAGGGTGCGACTAGGTCCAATCGTGCGAATGAGCAATGCGAATGGAGTCCAGTCGTGCGAATGGGTCACTCGTCTGACTGAAGCTGCTGTTTTGCGAAAATTTCTAGGTTTGACGGGTTTCAGCCGTAAAAATTCGAAATTTCACAAGTCCTAATCGCCTAAGTCCGTAGAAACTGAACTTAGATGAGCTGGGAACGTCCAAGATCACTTTTGATGCCAAAGATTGCGTTTTTCGTGCAAAAACACAAACTTTTATGCAATCTTGATTGAATCAACACGTAATCAAGAGCCAATGCTCTGATACCACTTGTTAGGACCTGGTATTTGAACGAAATACCTAGTGATTAGCGTGTTAAACCAACTCAAATAGTGCGGAATCCTATTTGATTGGCGATCCAATCAGTGAGAACACACGAAGAATCAATCAAGAATTGAATCCAACGTCAGAAATCGATTAGGAATCGATCTGATGTGTTCTGTGAACTTGGAGAACGATTTGGGAGGCTTCTGGACGGCTAGGGTACGTCTGGAATCGTAATGGGATGAATGCTTACGATTTTCCATGAATTGGGTCTATTTATAGGTTAGTATTGTTCAATCGTGCGACTGGGCCATAAGTATGGTTCAGTCGTGCGATTGAACCATGCGGTTGATTCATCCGCACGACTGAGTGTTCAGTCTTGCGATTGAGTCAATCTTATGTGTCAATCATACGACTGATCCAGTCTCCTGGTTCAGTCGTGCGATTGAGTCAATCGTATGAAGTTATTCATGCGTGTGGTCCATTCGCATGGGCCATTCGCATGAGAACTTCATTAAGTTAAGTTTGAATGTTTTAATTAATGTAACATAATGTGCAACCATTCAAACAATCATAAACCCAATCAATTCAATCACGACTCATTAATGAAATATTAAACATCACAAGTAACAAACAATTCATATCATTTCATTAATCGATACTATTACATCTTAATCAGACAGACAAGGTTCATTACATTACAAATCATGATCTAGGGACATACATGCATCAACATAGTATAATTAGTTCCTTTCCCATTTATTTTGTTAAGCTTTCATGAATACTTATACACCAATCTTTAGTTGTACAATATTAATTAAAATACAAGTAAATCTTATTCACTTAATCGTGTTACCTTGATTTGGCTTCTTTTTTATTCATCAGGTATTGCGTCTCTTGTTTGACATTTGATTACTTTCATTCCACCAGTGTAGTTTGATTCTCGATTCTTTTTAAGTGAATACGAGTTGTTTATTGCTTCTTAACACGTGGTTTCCTTGCCTAGAAGTTAATAAAGTGATCATAGAATCCACCACACATGTAATATTGATTAATTCAGTTCACTTTTGATGTAATAGTGTTCGAAGTTGGTTGTGGAATGTTCTCGATGAGTTTCAGGCACGAGTGTATTGATTTCAGGGTTCATTCATGTAGTTTTGTGTTCTGAATTGGTTTCTATTTATAAAATAAATACTATCTTCCATTTTTGATTGATTAATATGATTCCAATGATGATTATAATTGGATATGATTAAATTTGTTCACGAATGTGTTTAGAAGGCTTAAGAATCATAAAAACTCCATAGCATTGAAGGTTGTTACGAAAAGCAAACCACTATCACTACGAGAACTATTGTTGTTTAATTTTTTAGTATAACTAGTTCCTTTCCCATTTATTTAGTTAAGCTTTCATGAATACTTATACACCAATCTTTAATTGTACAATGTTAATTAAAATACAAGTAAATCATATTCACTTAATCGTGTTACCTTGATTTGGCTTCTTATTTATCCATCAGGTATTGCGTCTCTTGTTTGACGTATGATTACTTTCATTCCGCCAGTGTACTTTGATTCTCGATTCTTTTTGAGTGAACACGAGTTGTTTATTGCTTCTTAACACGTGGTTTCCTTGCCTAGAAGTTAATAACGTATTCATAGAATCCAACACAAATGTAGTTTTGATTGATTCGGTGCAATTTTGATGTAATAGTGTTCGAAGTTGGTTGTGAATGTTCTCGATGAGTTTCGCGCACGAGTATATTGATTTTAGGGTTCATTCGTGTGATTTTGTGTTCGGAATAGGTTTCTATTGTAGGATTCTATGTGCCCAAGACACTTAGAATATTGATGTGGTTAGTACGTTATGATCCATGTCGGGTTATACCCAAATAACAAGCTTTGCAAACACAAACGATTATTTAATTGATGATGTGATCATGCAATTGAATAATAACACACCAGATTTAGAAAAATTGGTTTTCTAAACAATTATATGTGAAATGGGTCAAATCATAAGGATGATTTGTTGATGGGTTTTATTAATCACATTTTTATTTAAAAGGGTTTAAATAACATAAGATAATGTAATGTTAGTGATCTTTAATTAAAATGTTTAATTAAAGATTAGTGCATAAAACATATTAGTATGGTTCTTGCACTTGTCACACATTAAAAATCCAAGAGGGTCCATGAACTTTTAATGTGTCAACAAGACATAAAAATGAGAGGGAATCCCAGCCATGTTTAAAAACTTTCGGCCACCCCATGGACCAATGGGGTTCCTTCTTTTCCCTTGGTAACACACACTCTTTATGAAAGAGTGTAGGACTCTCCAAAATCATTCACTTCACATGCAAAACACCAAAAACACTCTCTCTTCTCTCCAAAAGGTTTACGGAACAGCAGCAGCCAAGAAGGGGGGGTTTTGGAGTTGATCTTGGTGTTGATTCTCCCTAACAAGACACGTTTGCAAGTAAGCATTGGGTATACAAGCTTGAGGACTTCTACCCTTGAAGTCTTGGCCGATTTTGGATATCCTTTCCTCCTTTCTTTGGTCATTTTTACGGCTGCTGAAAGGTAGTTATCACAGCTCAACGTAGCCGTGATTTTATGTACTTTTACATGTGTTCATAGCTTGCTCATTCACATATTATGATCCTTTGATTTTGGGTTTGCTTTATACATTTATATGGTCACTTAAAGAACATGTTTTTCAGCTTATAAGTAAGTTTATAAAGTTTTTATTCCGCTGCGTTTTCAGAAAGTTTAACGGGTTAAACTATGTTTTGTGTTCTTGCAAACCCTTCAATGGCATCAAGAGCCATTGTTAGCCGTTGTCTCACAACTCACTCCACCTGGAACACCACAACACAATGGTGTGTCTGAGAGGAGGGATCGAACCTTATTGGATATGGTCCGATCTATGATGGCTAGAAGCACATTGCCTCTATCATTTTGGGGTTTTGCTTTGCTCTCCGCGGCCCGTATTCTAAATATGGCCCCAACCAAAAAGGTGGAAAGGACACCTTTTGAGATATGGCATGGAAGAGTTCCATCCCTATCATACTTAAGGGTAGGGTTGTGAGGCTTATGTTAAGACTCCCACCCCAAACAAATTGGAAGTCCGATCCACCAAGTGTATCTTTATTGGATATCCTAGAGATTCTATGGGATATTATTTCTATGATCCACTAGAACAAAAGGTGTTTGTTGCCAGAAAGGGTGAGTTCTTAGAAGCAAAGTTCCTTATGGAAGGAACTAGCAGTAGAACAGTGGATCTTGAGGAGGATCAAGAACCACAACCCAATGCATGTTTGGTTGAAACTAGCACTCAACATGAGGATGTTGAGGTTGATCAAGTGGTTGATCAATACACACAAAACGTTCGTAGAAGTGGTAGAACTAGTAATCCACCTGAAAGATACGGATTTTTCATGGATGGATGCTATGTGGTAGATTCAGATGAACCAACCACATACCATGATGCAGTGTCCAATTTGGATTGTGACAAATGGCTTAAGGCCATGAACGTTGAGATGCAATCCATGTATGACAATCAAGTTTGGGAACTTGTTGTACCACCTCTTAATTCCAAGGTAGTTGCAAGTAAGTGGGTTTTCAAGAAGAAAACCGATATGCATGGAAACTTGGATACTTATAAAGCTAGACTTGTAGCAAAGGGTTTCACTCAAACTCAAGGGGTTGATTATGATGAAACCTTCTCACCTGTTGCGATGCTAAAGTCTATAAGGATATTGTTTGCCATAGCTGCTCATTATGATTATGAGATTTGGCAAATGGATGTCAAAACGGCTTTCCTAAATGGATATCTTGAGGAAGATGTCTATATGGTTCAGCCTGAAGGTTTTGTCGATCCAAAACATCCTAATAAAGTATGCAAGTTAAAGAAATCAATCTATGGATTGAAACAAGCATCTAGAAGCTGGAATCATCGTTTTGATGAGGAGGTAAATAAATTTGGCTTCATCAAAAACGCTGATGAGGCTTGTGTGTATAAGAAGGCTAGTGGGAGCACAATAACTTTCTTGGTATTGTATGTTGATGACATACTACTATTTGGAAATGACATTCCAACCTTGGAAGGTGTAAAACCTGGCTTGGAAGTTGTTTTTCCATTAAGGATCTTGGAGAAGCCGCCTATATTCTGGGAATAAAGATCTATAGGGATAGATCAAGGCGGTTGATTGGTTTGAATCAAAGTGCATACATTGATAAGATCTTGAAAAGGTTCAAGATGGAGAACTCTAAGAAAGGTACCGTACCTATTCAAAGAGGAACGATATTGAGTACGACTCAATGTCCTAGCTCAAAGGATGAGCAAGATAAAATGAAGGCAGTCCCATACGCATCTCCTATTGGATCCATCATGTATGCAATGATATGCACTCGACCGGACGTGTCATGCACCTTAAGCATGACAAGTCGTTACCAGCAAAATCCTGGAAACAGTCATTGGATGGCTGTTAAGAACATACTTAAGTACCTAAGGAGGACAAGAGATATGTTCCTAATCTATGGATCTGGTGATGAGGAACTCGTTGTAAAAGGTTACACGGATGCGAGTTTCCAAACCGATCGTGATGATTCTCGGTCACAATCGGGATATATTTTCATTCTAAATGGAGGAGCGATCTCATGGAAGAGCTCCAAACAAGATGTGGTGGCTCTATCAACTACAGAATCAGAATATGTCGCCGCCTCATTGGCAGCTCAAGAAGCTGCATGGTTGAAGAAATTCATTGCCGATCTAGGGGTTGTCCCTTCCATTCAGGAACCCCTAGAGATCTTTTGTGATAACGAGGGTGCGATTGCTCAAATCAAGGAACCTCGTGCTCATCAAAAGACTAGGCACATTGAGCGGAGATTCAACTACATACGAGATGAAGTTGAAAAGGGAAAGATATGTATTCGCAAAGTTCACACGGATCAAAACATTGCGGATCCTCTCACGAAGCTCCTTGAAAAGGCAAAGCATGAAGGTCATACTTGTGCCATGGGACTTCGATATTCTAGTGATTGGATTTGATCTGTAAATTTTGTATTTGGATATGTGGAACTCTTTATTATTTGAATAAAATTATTTGGTTATAATGTTTCAATTAATGTTCCAATTTAGCATGTTTAATCCATGAGTAAATTGTTTACTCTAAATGTCCGTAGTCGTTCATACTTGTGGGAACAAGTGTGAGGGTAAGATTATTATGAACTTGGATTGTTTGATATTCATAAGGATGAATATAGAGCAATGGGTTGCTACCAAGGTTCATAGATATTTGTGGGATACAAATATTGGACTAACCCGCATCTCAAATTTTACTACATGGAATCTTATTGATTGATCATAAGTAAATTTGAGTAAAGGCGAATATCATTTGGTATCCTCCGACCTGAGATACATATTGTGTTTTGATATTCACCAAGTATTATACCTTAAGCTTATTCTTCACTGTCCTGAAATAGTGGACAGTACATAGGGTATATTCAGGTATGATACGAGGTGTTTGTGAGAAACGTATGTAGTCAAGATGGAATTTGTTCCTCTTATTCATTGAGAGCAAGATGTCTAAGGCCTGATTAAGTTAAATCAACAAGGAATGATCATTCTGTGTCCTTGGATTTAACATAACATCTGTAACAAAAGGATAGATGATTAATTCACCTAAATCATTTCAAGTAGGATACTTGAATGGGATGATGTTATTGAATGGCTATAAGTCATACGTATTAAGGGTAGTAAACCGTTGTTAGGCGGTATTTACTGCTTGCATCAATCTTCTATGAATCTTGGGCAAGTGGGAGATTGTAGGATTCTATGTGCCCAAGACACTTAGAATATTGATGTGGTTAGTACGTTATGATCCAAGTCGGGTTATACTCAAATAACAAGCTTTGCAAACACAAACTATTATTTAATTGATGATGTGATCATGCAATTGAATAATAACACACCAAATTTAGAAAAATTAGTTTTCTAAACAATTATATGTGAAATGGGTCAAATCATAAGGATGATTTGTTGATGGGTTTTATTAATCACATTGTTATTTAAAAGGGTTTAAATAACATAAGATAATGTAATGTTAGTGACCTTTAATTAAAATGTTTAATTAAAGATTAGTGCATAAAACATATTAGTATGGTTCTTGCACTTGTCACACATTAAAAATCCAAGAGGGTCCATGAACTTTTAATGTGTCAACAAGACAAAAATGAGAGGGAATCCCAGCCATGTTTAAAAACTTTCGGCCACCCCATGGACCAATGGGGTTCCTTCTTTTCCCTTGGTAACACAGACTCTTTATGAAAGAGTGTAGGATTCTCCAACATCATTCACTTCACATGCAAAACACCAAAAACACTCTATCTTCTCTCCAAAAGGTTTACGTAACAGCAGCAGCCAAGAAGGGGGTTTTTGGAGTTGATCTTGGTGTTGGTCTCCCTAACAAGACACGTTTGCAAGTAAGCTTTGGGTATACAAGCTTGAGGACTTCTACCCTTGAAGTCTTGGCCGATTTTGGACATCCTTTCCTCCTTTCTTTGGTCGTTTTTACTGCTGCTGAAAGGTAGTTATCACAGCTCAATGTAGCCGTGATTTTATGTACTTTTACATGTGTTCGTAGCTTGCTCATTCACATATTATGATCCTTTGATTTTGGGTTTGCTTTATACATTTATATGGTCACTTAAAGAACATGTTTTTCAGCTTATAAGTAAGTTTATAAAGTTTTTATTCCGCTGCGTTTTCAGAAAGTTTAACGGGTTAAACTATGTTTTGTGTTCTTGCAAACCCTTCAATGGCATCAAGAGCCGGTTATGTGGATAGCTTGCTTTTTCTTCTCCTTTAAAATTGGTTTTAAAGGATGATTATCAACTCATAATAGGCTGATTTTGGTTGATTCAGTAAACCCCATGTCTTTCAAAGTTATATCTTCATGCTTATGATTAAACTTTGAAAGATAGAAATGTCAATTGGTTGATATGTTTGGTTGTTGTTCGTTTGGACAAACAAACCCAAATTTTTCAGTTTATGTTGGCTGAAAATTTAGGGTTTGATGGGGTTTATTTTGTTTCCTAATGATGTTTATGATTGTTCATATGATAGTGCATAACCTAGCTTAGACCTTGTGTTGTTTGGTTTGGATTGAATGTATTTATTTGATTATATTCATTCAATGGGGTTGTATATTAATTTGTGCTTTGTTTAAAATGTATTTTGTCTATTTATTCATTGGGATGTAATAATAGATTAGGAGTAATTTCCTTTTACTAGAAAATATGTATTAGGATATATATTTTGTAAAAGAAGATGCTCGGGAAGGAAGCACAAGAGCAAGACACAAAAGAAGGACTTGAAGCATATGGATGCAAGTTCAAGTGGGGGTCTATGAAGACCTCAATTTTGTGTTGTATTCAACCTTAAGAAAGACCGAATGACCACACTTGTGATGGCAAACAAGTGTGGTCACAATAATAGCTATGGTTATGCACATTGTGGTTGTTTATTATTATGCTTGTTTGATTGTGATTTTATGAATGATTGTATGATATTTGGATATGATGGACAATCTTAATATAAATGATCTTAACAAGCTAATACAAAATGGTTCTTAATCACTAAGTGTTAATAAATGGTTATTAAAAGGATTAATGATTTCGTAATAAAATGGGTTTTATTAAAAGGACCATAGGGTATCTTGTATTTGAAAGCATGCAAATACAAGTACATAGAGTTTTCTAACTAGAATTATGAAATCTCTAAACTTTTGACAAACAAGTTTAACACCGTCCTTTGCACAACACTTGAGTCATTTGGAAACTCTTAATGGGATAAAGGTCACCTAACCATTTAGAGGGAATTTGTGATTTAAGGTGGGGATACCACATTGGTGGGATAAAGGTCACCTAACCACTTATGTGGGTAAACTCACACGTGTGTGCAAGTAGGGTAACTTGATTTGAAAACCATGTTAAATGGATCACCTAAATATGGTTTCCAAATGGTGTTGATGGGATTAACATGCCGACTTTACATATGATGTTTAAAGTCGATCCCATTCCTCTAGAAGTTGCAAATGGTTGCAACCGTCAATCGTTGACCACCTTATTAATTTAAATCGTGGGATAAAGGTCACCTAACCACAATTTAAATGTAATGTTGGGTTCTAGATTTTAATATAAAATGACCTTAAAAGGCATTAATTACTAAAAATAGCAATATCGAAAATACTAAATAGATCTTTGTTAAATTTTGTAGATGGCCACCAATAATGACAATCATGATAACTCATCCGCGTCCACCCAATCACTACGAGCGATCCTCCAAAAGGAACGTCTAAATCATAATAATTTCATTGATTGGTATCGAAACTTGAGAATCGTTCTCAAGCAAGAGAGAAGATCATATGTTTTAGACGACCCTATCCCCGATCAGCCTACTGAGGATGATGAGGAGGCCTACAACGATTGGCTGAAGTACACTGAGGACTCCGTCCAAGTGTCTTGTCTCATGCTAGCGACTATGACTCCGGATCTCCAAAAGGAGTATGAACATCACGGAGCTTATGACATGATAACCCAGCTGAAGGAAACGTTCCAACAGCAAGCAAGGGTTGAGCGCTTCGAAACGGTTCGAGCACTCCATGCATGTCGTATGGACAACAACCAATCTGTTTCATCTTATGTACTTAAGATGAAAAGTCATATTAACCGCCTTGAGAGGCTTAATTGTCCCGTCTTGAAGGAATTGGCCACGGATTTGATCCTTAATGGCCTTACCAAGAAGTTCGAGACATTTGTGTTGAATTACAACATGAATGCATGGGACAAGAGCATTGGTGAGCTTCACTCAATGCTTAAAACGGCCGAGGCGGCAATGGGTAAAAGGGTTTTACCCGTTCTCTGAAGGATTTGATCTGCCCAAGATACATACTAAATTGATGTGGCTAGTGTGATATGATCCAAGTCGGGTCATACCCAATAACAAGCAAAACAAACACCGATAAATATTTATTCGTTGATAAGATCAAACAAATAAATATAAGCACCAACATAGAAACCGGGTTTTCTAAAACATTGCTTTTGATAATGAACAACATTATATGGATAATTGTTCATGAGAAATTACTTGTTTCTATTATTTAAGTTGGTTAAATAATATTAAACAAAAGTGTATTAATTTTATAAGATAAAAGGGTTTTAATCTTATAAAATCAATAGAGTGCAAGGGTGATTTTTTTGATAAAAATTCAAAATGAGAGGGACCTCAAAGGTCCATTTTCGGCCGCCCTTGGGGCTTGCAAGGCCTTTGATGAATCATCTTGGTCCTTGCAATATTTATTCATTACAACACTCTTCCTAGAATACACCTTCTCTCACACACACATAGCAAAAGAATTTCTCTCTAATCTCTCTCTAAAATTCGGATTTTAGAGCTGAAATAGAAGCAATTTCCAGCTTCAAACAAGTGTTGTTTGGCTGAAAAATCGATCTTCAAGAGTGTCTTTGAGGTTGGTGTTGCAAGACCTAGCAAGTGGGTGTTTGGAGGAAGCTTGGGGTATCATCTCTTGAGGATTTCTACTTTGAAGTCTTGACATTCAACATCATCTCCTAGCCTCCATTCCACGTTTCTAAAGGTAGTATATATATGGTTGATATGTATGTTGTGATAGTGTGTTATTCCATATAATAAGATCCTTGTTTTGGGTTTTGCTTTAACATATGTATATGATACATAAACTCTTATTTGAACTGAAAATCCGCTGCGTTTTACATGTTAATGGTTAATATGTCTTTGATTAACATCTACAAAACCCTACAATGGCATCTAGAGCCGGATTATATGGATACATGCTTCCAACATGAAATTTTCGGGTCCTTTTTCTCTAAAAAGTGGGCTGGAAATTTCTTTACATGGAAGTCCCTTTGTTTTCAAGATGTTACTTTATATGCATGTAAAGATCTTGAAAAATATAGATCATATGATGGTTTGTTTGTTTGGACACAAACCCACATGTTCTTGGTTTGTGTTGGCCAAAAACTTGGGTTAAAAGGGGCTGCCATATTATCGATTTTGGACTTGTTTGGATGTGTTCTAAGTGCACAAAGCCTAGCCATGACCTTGTGATTGATTATTTGTGGTTGTGTTTCATTTGGATGTAATAAAGCATATGTAATTTATTTATTTCATTTGATATGTAATAAATAGATTAGCTTGTATCTTATTTTACTAGAAAAATGTATTAGGACCTTTTCTATGTAATAAGCTTTTGGGGGCTGTTTTGTAACACATAAAGGAAGCCTAAAGATGATGATGGAATCACAACACAAAAGGCATACTTGAAGCATTTGGATGCAAGTTCAAGTGGGAGTTCATCAACTCAACAATGTGTCATGTTTTACCTTTGGATTGACCCCTTAACACACTTGTTATGGCAAGCAAGTGTGTTCAAAATTATTGGCTTTGGTTGTGCACTTATTATATTATGTTTGGTTGATTGTTTGGTTATCTTGGTTGTGTTTGTTTTGGATTGAAAATTAACAAACTAGTTTAACAACTATGGCGCATCAAGCATAAAAATGGTTCTTTATAATCATTAAATGGATTAATAAAATGAGTTTATTAAGGGTTAATGATTTAATAAAAATGGGTTTTATTAAAAGGAACCTTAAAAATTGTTTTTCAAATAATACCATGCATTTGAATGCATACAAGTTGTATGGTATAAAAGGTTTTCTATAACTAAGTTTTAGAAACTTCAAAACCCTTTTTTTAAAACAAGTTTAACACCATCCTTTTAAACAACACTCAATTCACTTGTAACTTATTTATGGGATAAAGGTCACCTAACCATAAATGTAGAAACTTGAGAAGTTGAGGTGAAATTACTATATTTGTGGGATAAAGGTCACCTAACCACTTATATTAATGATATCACACGTGTGTCTAACTAGGACGACTTGATTTGGAAATCATGCATTAGGATCACCGAAGCATGACTACAAACGGTGTTGATGGGATTAACATGCCAAACTAACATAAGATGTTTAAAACGATCCCATAAAAACTAGAAATTGTAATGGGTTACAATTGTCAAAACGTTGACTACCTTGTTAATTTAAATAAAGGGATAAAGGTCACCTAACCGATATTTAAATGTAACGTTGGATTCTAGTTTTAATTATTAATTGTCTATGAGACATAAAAGGGTATTAATAATTAAAAATTGCTTAAACATCGAAATACTAAAATTTGAACTTTGTAATATTGTAGATGGCTAACAACAACAACGCTATCCCGACCGTCCATAACCTATCACTAAGAACGATCCTCGAAAAGGAACGTCTAAACCATGGGAACTTCATGGATTGGTATCGAAACTTGAGAATAGTTCTCAAGCAAGAAAAGAAGTCCTATGTGTTAGACGATCCCATTCCCGATCAACCCGATGAGAGTGACGTTGAGGCCTTTGCCGAGTGGGTCAAGTACACCGAGGACTCCGTGCAAGTCTCATGTCTCATGCTAGCGAGTATGATTCCCGACTTGCAAAAGGACTTTGAAAACCACAATGCCTTTGACATGATCACCCAGTTGAAGGAAATGTTCCAACAACAATCAAGGGTGGAGCGCTTCGAAACGGTTCGAGCGCTCCATGCATGTCGGATGGACGAGACCCAATCGGTGTCATCCTACGTTCTTAAGATGAAGAGCCACATTGATCGCCTCGAAAGGCTTAACTGTCGTGTGTCCAACGAGTTGGCAACGGATTTGATCCTCAACTCTCTATCAAAGAAGTTTGATAGTTTTGTTATGAACTATAACATGAATGGTTGGGACAAGAGCATTGGTGAGCTTCATTCAATGCTAAAAACGGCCGAGGCGGGCATGGGTAGAAAGGTTCTGCCGGTCCTTACGATCAATGAAGGAGGTAGTAGGAAGAGGCACCTCCCCAACCCTAAGGCAAGCGTTGCCAAAGGGAAGGGGCACGTCAAGGGAAAGGGAAAGGCAAAAATGGAACCCCCCAAACCAAAAGAAAAGAAGCAAAAGGTTGCTCAAGATGACCCTTGTTTTGAGTGTGGTGAGGTAGGCCATTGGAAACGCAATTGTCCGGTCTATCTCAAAGCGTTGAGGTCGAAGAGGGACGGGCAAACCTCAGGTACAATCTTTATGATACATGTTGAGCTAAATGTAATTTCTTCTAACACATGGGTATTAGATACCGGATGTGGAACTCATATTTGCAATTTGTTGCAGGGGTTCAAAAGAAGTAAGCATTATTCAAAAGGGGAAGTTAGTCTCTTCATGGGCAATGGTGCAAAGGTTCATGTGGAAGCCCAAGGAGACTATGTTTTGAAGCTTCCAAGTGGTTTGGAAGTTATTTTAAAGAATATCTTGTATGCTCCTAGTTTGACTAGGAACATCATTTCTGTTTCCCGTTTAAGACAATATGATTATGATTTCAAATTTGTTGACAATGATATTCATGTTACTTTGAATCATGTGTTTTATTTTAAGGCTATTCCTTGTAATGGTATTTATGAATTGGTTCATGATAACACAACATATGATAGCTCAATGTACCAAGCAACCACCAAAAGGCTCAAATTAGATTTGAATGATTCCTATCTTTGGCATTGTCGCCTTGGACACATAAATAAGAATCGTATGCATAAACTTCAAAAGAATGGTCTTTTGAAAACCAATGAAAATGATTCATTCGATGTGTGCGAGTCTTGCTTACAAGGTAAAATGACAAAGGCCCCTTTTAGTGGGACTAATGAAAGGGCGAAAGATTTATTAGGGATCATACATTCGGATGTATGTGGACCTTTTAAACCAATGACTAGGAATGGTGAAAGATACTTCATTACCTTTACCGATGATTATAGTCGTTATGGGTATGTGTACTTGTTAAGACACAAACATGAATCTTTTGAAATGTTCAAAATATTCAAGAATGAAGTTGAAAATCAACTCAACAAAACGGTCAAGGTTCTTCGCACAGATAGAGGAGGTGAATACCTAAGTAGTGAATTTCAAGAGTATCTTAGAAGTTGTGGGATTGTCTCACAACTTACTCCACCTGGAACACCACAACATAATGGTGTGTCTGAGAGGAGGAATCGAACTCTATTGGATATGGTTCGATCTATGATGGCTAGAAGTACACTACCTCTGTCATTTTGGGGTTTCGCGTTGCTCTCCGCGGCCCGTATTTTAAATATGGCCCCAACCAAGAAAGTGGAAAGGACACCTTTCGAAGTATGGCATGGAAGGGTTCCATCATTATCATATTTGAAAGTTTGGGGGTGTGAAGCTTATCCTAAGCAATACACTCAGAACAAACTGGAAGGGCGATCCACGAAGTGTATCTTCATCGGATATCCTAGAGATTGTATTGGATATTATTTCTATGATCCGACAGAGCAGAAAGTGTTTATTGCTCGAAAGGCAGAGTTCTTGGAAACTAAGTTTCTTTTGGAAGAAACTAGCGGAAGAACAGTGGAACTTGAAGAGGTCCATGATTCACAAGAAGATACACAATTGGTTAATACTAGCAATCAACATGAGGATGTTGAGAATGATCATATGGATGATCAAAATACACAAAACGTTCGCAGATCTGGTAGAATTAGTGTTCCTCCTGAGAGATATGGATTTTTCATGGATGGATGCTATGTGGTAGATTCAGATGAACCAACCACATACCAAGATGCAATGTCAAAACCTGATTGTGACAAATGGCAAGAAGCCATGAACGTTGAGATGCAATCCATGTATGATAACCAAGTCTGGGAATTGGTTACACCACCTCTTAAGTCCAAGATAGTTGGGAGTAAGTGGGTTTTCAAGAAGAAAACCGATATGCATGGAAACTTGGATACCTATAAAGCTAGACTTGTAGCAAAAGGTTTCACTCAAACTCAAGGGGTTGATTATGATGAAACCTTTTCACCTGTGGCAATGCTAAAGTCTATTAGGATATTATTTGCCATAGCAGCATATTATGACTATGAGATATGGCAAATGGACGTCAAAACCGCTTTCCTTAATGGATATCTTGAGGAAGATGTCCATATGAAACAGCCTGAAGGTTTTGTCGATCCAAAACATCCTGAAAAGGTATGCAAGTTAAAGAAGTCAATCTATGGATTGAAACAAGCATCAAGAAGCTGGAATCACCGTTTTGATGATGAAGTAAAGAAATTTGGCTTCATCAAAAACGCTGATGAAGCCTGTGTATATAAGAAAGCTAGTGGGAGCACTATCACCTTCCTTGTATTATATGTTGATGACATTTTACTATTTGGAAACGACATTCCAACCTTGGATGGTGTAAAAGCCTGGCTTGGAAGCTGTTTTTCCATTAAAGATCTTGGTGAAGCCACCTATATTTTGGGTATAAAGGTCTATAGGGATAGATCAAGACGACTGATAGGTTTAAACCAAAGTGCATACATTGATAAGATCTTGAAAAGGTTCAAGATGGAGAATTCTAAGAAAGGTCTGGTACCTATTCAAAAGGGGACTATATTGAGCTCATCTCAATGCCCTAGTTCAAAGGTTGAACAAGAAAGAATGAGTGGAGTCCCATATGCGTCTGCTATAGGATCCATCATGTATGCAATGATATGTACTAGGCCGGACGTGTCATATGCTCTAAGTATGACAAGCAGATATCAGCAGAATCCTGGTAATAGTCATTGGATGGCTGTTAAAAGTATTTTGAAATACCTTAGGAACACTAAGGACATGTTCTTAATATATGGATCTGGTGAGGAGGAGCTTGTGGTAAAGGGTTACACAGATGCAAGTTTCCAAACTGATCGAGATGATTCTCGATCACAGTCGGGATATGTCTTCATTATGAATGGAGGAGCGGTCTCTTGGAAGAGCTCAAAGCAAGATGTAGTGGCATTATCTACAACAGAATCTGAATACATCGCCGCTTCACTGGCAGCTCAAGAAGCTGCGTGGCTTAGGAAGTTCATTGCTGATCTAGGGGTCGTTGCTACCATTCAAGACCCCCTAGAGATCTTTTGTGACAACGAGGGCGCGATTGCTCAAATCAAGGAACCTCGTGCTCATCAAAAGACCCGGCACATTGAACGGAGATTCAACTACATTAGGGATGAAGTTGAAAAGGGAAAGATATGTATTCGCAAAGTTCACACCGATCAAAACATTGCGGATCCATTCACGAAGCTCCTTGACAGGTCAAAGCATGAAAGTCATACTTGTGCCTTAGGACTTCGATATTCTAGTAATTGGACTTGATCAAATTTTGTATTTGGATATTGGAACTTATGTAATTTGACTTAATTATATGGTTATAATTTTCATTTGTTCTTCTATTTTAACATGTTTAAATCCGTGAATAAGTAAGTTATTCTAAAACGTCCGTAGTCGATCGTACTTGTGGGAACAACTATGAATGTAAGACTATAATGAACTTGGATTGGTTGATATTCACTAAGTATGAATATAGAGCAAGACGTTGCTACCAAGGTTCATTGATATCTATGGGATATGGATATTGGACTGACCCGCTCTCAATTATTTCTGCATGGAATCTTTGTGATTAGTCATAAGAGATATTGAGTAAAGGCGAATATCATTGTATCCTCATACCTGAGATACATATTGGGTCTTGATATTCACCAAGTATTGTACTTTGAGTTAGTTCTTTGCTGTTCTGAAATATTGGCAGTACATAAGGCTGAGTTCGGGTATAATATAAGGTGATTGTGAGAGACGTATGTAGTCAAGATGGAATTTGTTCCTCTTATTCGTTGAGAGTTAGATGTCTAAGGCCTGTTAAAGTTAAATCAACGGAGAATGACAATTCTATGTCTCTAGGATTTAACATGACATCTGTAACAAAAGGATAAATGATTTATTCACCTAAATCATATTCAAGTAGGGTACTTGAAAGGGATGATGTTATTGAATGGCACTTAGTCATATACATTAGGGGTAGCAAACCGTTGCTAGGCGTTATTTGCTACTTGCATCAATTCTCTATGAATCTTGTGCAAGTGGGAGATTGAAGGATTTGATCTGCCCAAGATACATACTAAATTGATGTGGCTAGTGTGATATGATCCAAGTCGGGTCATACCCAATAACAAGCAAAACAAACACCGATAAATATTTATTCGTTGATAAGATCAAACAAATAAATATAAGCACCAACATAGAAACCGGGTTTTCTAAAACATTGCTTTTGATAATGAACAACATTATATGGATAATTGTTCATGAGAAATTACTTGTTTCTATTATTTAAGTTGGTTAAATAATATTAAACAAAAGTGTATTAATTTTATAAGATAAAAGGGTTTTAATCTTATAAAATCAATAGAGTGCAAGGGTGATTTTTTTGATAAAAATTCAAAATGAGAGGGACCTCAAAGGTCCATTTTCGGCCGCCCTTGGGGCTTGCAAGGCCTTTGATGAATCATCTTGGTCCTTGCAATATTTATTCATTACAACACTCTTCCAAGAATACACCTTCTCTCACACACACATAGCAAAAGAATTTCTCTCTAATCTCTCTCTAAAATTCGGATTTTAGAGCTGAAATAGAAGCAATTTCCAGCTTCAAACAAGTGTTGTTTGGCTGAAAAATCGATCTTCAAGAGTGTCTTTGAGGTTGGTGTTGCAAGACCTAGCAAGTGGGTGTTTGGAGGAAGCTTGGGGTATCATCTCTTGAGGATTTCTACTTTGAAGTCTTGACATTCAACATCATCTCCTAGCCTCCATTCCACGTTTCTAAAGGTAGTATATATATGGTTGATATGTATGTTGTGATAGTGTGTTATTCCATATAATAAGATCCTTGTTTTGGGTTTTGCTTTAACATATGTATATGATACATAAACTCTTATTTGAACTGAAAATCCGCTGCGTTTTACATGTTAATGGTTAATATGTCTTTGATTAACATCTACAAAACCCTACATTCTCACCATCCATGAAGGTGGGAACAAGAAAAGGCCTCATCCCGCACCCAAGGCAAAGGTTGCCAAGGGTAAAGGACCCGTATGGGGAAAAGGGAAAGGGGTGGCAAGGGTGCCACCCAAACCACAAGAGAAGAAGCAAAAGGTTGCTACCAATGACCCATGCTTCAAGTGTGGGGAGATTGGACATTGGGCAAGAAATTGTCCTGTCCATCTCCAAGAGTTGAAAGCAAAGAGGGATGCCGGGCAGACCTCTGGTACAATATACATGATTCATATTGATCTTAATGTTACATCTTCTAACACATGGGTATTAGATACCGGATGTGGAACTCATATTTGCAATTTGTTGCAGAGGTTCAAAAGAAGTAGGGACTTCAATCAAGGGGATGTTAGTCTCTTCATGGGCAATGGAACCAAAGTCCAAATTGAAGCTCGTGGGAACTACATCCTAAAACTTCCAAGTGGCTTGGATGTTATTTTGAAGAATGTTTTGTATGCTCCTAGTCTGACTAGGAACATTATTTCTGTATCCCAATTAAGACATTATGATTATGTACTATCTTTTGTTGAAAATGATATTCATGTTTCTTTAAATGATATGTTCTATTTTAAAGCAATTCCCATTAATGGTATTTATGAATTGGTTCATGAAAATGCTTTAAATAGTTCATTGTACCAAACTAACACCAAGAAACTCAAGTTGGATTTGAATGATACCTATCTTTGGCATTGTCGTCTTGGTCATATAAACAAGAAACGTATACAAACACTTCAAAAGAATGGTCTTTTAAAAACGAATGAATGTGATTCATTTGATGTATGTGAATCTTGTTTACAAGGTAAAATGACTAAGGCACCCTTTAGTGGAACTAACGAAAGGGCAAAAGATTTATTAGGAATCATACATTCGGATGTATGTGGTCCTTTTAAGCCAATGACTAGGAATGGTGAAAGATACTTCATTACCTTTACCGACGATTATAATCGCTATGGGTATGTGTACTTATTAAGGCACAAAGATGAAGCTTTTGAAATGTTCAAAATCTTCAAGAATGAAGTGGAAAATCAACTCAACAAGTCAATTAAAGTTCTCCGTACCGATAGAGGAGGTGAATACCTAAGTGATGCTTTTCAAGATCATCTTAGGAGTTGTGGGATTGTCTCACAACTCACTCCACCTGGAACACCACAACACAATGGTGTGTCTGAGAGGAGGAATCGAACCTTATTGGATATGGTCCGATCTATGATGGCTAGAAGCACATTGCCTCTATCATTTTGGGGTTTTGCTTTGCTCTCCACGGCCCGTATTCTAAATATGGCCCCAACCAAAAAGGTGGAAAGGACACCTTTTGAGATATGGCATGGAAGGGTTCCATCCCTATCATACATAAGGGTCTGGGGTTGTGAGGCTTATGTTAAGACTCCCACCCCAAACAAATTGGAAGTCCGATCCACCAAGTGTATCTTTATTGGATATCCTAGAGATTCTATGGGATATTATTTCT
The DNA here is from genome assembly GCA_025215565.1 of Flaveria ramosissima. NCBI lineage: Eukaryota > Viridiplantae > Streptophyta > Magnoliopsida > Asterales > Asteraceae > Flaveria > Flaveria ramosissima. The sequence continues at coordinate 31,654,118 of CM046029.1, forward strand.
ATGATCCACTGGAATAAAAGGTGTTTGTTGCCAGAAAGGGTGAGTTCTTAGAAGCAAAGTTCCTTATGGAAGGAACTAGCAGTAGAACAGTGGATCTTGAGGAGGATCAAGAACCACAACCCAATGCATGTTTGGTTGAAACTAGCACTCAACATGAGGATGTTGAGGTTGATCAAGTGGTTGATCAATACACACAAAACGTTCGTAGAAGTGGTAGAACTAGTAATCCACCTGAAAGATACGGATTTTTCATGGATGGATGCTATGTGGTAGATTCAGATGAACCAACCACATACCATGATGCAATGTCCAATTTGGATTGTGACAAATGGCTTAAGGCCATGAACGTTGAGATGCAATCCATGTATGACAATCAAGTTTGGGAACTTGTTGTACCACCTCTTAATTCCAAGGTAGTTGGAAGTAAGTGGGTTTTCAAGAAGAAAACCGATATGCATGGAAACTTGGATACTTATAAAGCTAGACTTGTAGCAAAGGGTTTCACTCAAACTCAAGGGGTTGATTATGATGAAACCTTCTCACCTGTTGCGATGCTAAAGTCTATAAGGATATTGTTTGCCATAGCTGCTCATTATGATTATGAGATTTGGCAAATGGATGTCAAAACGGCTTTCCTAAATGGATATCTTGAGGAAGATGTCTATATGGTTCAGCCTGAAGGTTTTGTCGATCCAAAACATCCTAATAAAGTATGCAAGTTAAAGAAATCAATCTATGGATACAAGCATCTAGAAGCTGGAATCATCGTTTTGATGAGGAGGTAAATAAATTTGGCTTCATCAAAAAGCTGATGAGGCTTGTGTGTATAAGAAGGCTAGTGGGAGCACAATAACTTTCTTGGTATTGTATGTTGATGACATACTACTATTTGGAAATGACATTCCAACCTTGGAAGGTGTAAAAACCTGGCTTGGAAGTTGTTTTTCCATTAAGGATCTTGGAGAAGCCGCCTATATTCTGGGAATAAAGATCTATAGGGATAGATCAAGGCGGTTGATTGGTTTGAATCAAAGTGCATACATTGATAAGATCTTGAAAAGGTTCAAGATGGAGAACTCTAAGAAAGGTACCGTACCTATTCAAAGAGGAACGATATTGAGTACGACTCAATGTCCTAGCTCAAAGGATGAGCAAGATAAAATGAAGGCAGTCCCATACGCATCTCCTATTGGATCCATCATGTATGCAATGATATGCACTCGACCGGACGTGTCATGCACCTTAAGCATGACAAGTCGTTACCAGCAAAATCCTGGAAACAGTCATTGGATGGCTGTTAAGAACATACTTAAGTACCTAAGGAGGACAAGAGATATGTTCCTAATCTATGGATCTGGTGATGAGGAACTCGTTGTAAAAGGTTACACGGATGCGAGTTTCCAAACCGATCGTGATGATTCTCGGTCACAATCGGGATATATTTTCATTCTAAATGGAGGAGCGATCTCATGGAAGAGCTCCAAACAAGATGTGGTGGCTCTATCAACTACAGAATCAGAATATGTCGCCGCCTCATTGGCAGCTCAAGAAGCTGCATGGTTGAAGAAATTCATTGCCGATCTAGGGGTTGTCCCTTCCATTCAGGAACCCCTAGAGATCTTTTGTGATAACGAGGGTGCGATTGCTCAAATCAAGGAACCTCGTGCTCATCAAAAGACTAGGCACATTGAGCGGAGATTCAACTACATACGAGATGAAGTTGAAAAGGGAAAGATATGTATTTGCAAAGTTCACACGGATCAAAACATTGCGGATCCTCTCACGAAGCTCCTTGAAAAGGAAAAGCATGAAGGTCATACTTGTGCCATGGGACTTCGATATTCTAGTGATTGGATTTGATTTGTAAATTTTGTATTTGGATATGTGGAACTCTTTATTATTTGAATAAAATTATTTGGTTATAATGTTTCAATTAATGTTCCAATTTAGCATGTTTAATCCATGAGTAAATTGTTTACTCTAAATGTCCGTAGTCGTTCATACTTGTGGGAACAAGTGTGAGGGTAAGATTATTATGAACTTGGATTGGTTGATATTCATAAGGATGAATATAGAGCAATGGGTTGCTACCAAGGTTCATAGATATTTGTGGGATACAAATATTGGACTAACCCGCATCTCAAATTTTACTACATGGAATCTTATTGATTGATCATAAGTAAATTTGAGTAAAGGCGAATATCATTTGGTATCCTCCGACCTGAGATACATATTGTGTTTTGATATTCACCAAGTATTATACCTTAAGCTTATTCTTCACTGTCCTGAAATAGTGGACAGTACATAGGGTATATTCAGGTATGATACGAGGTGTTTGTGAGAAACGTATGTAGTCAAGATGGAATTTGTTCCTCTTATTCGTTGAGAGCAAGATGTCTAAGGCCTGATTAAGTTAAATCAACAAGGAATGATCATTCTGTGTCCTTGGATTTAACATAACATCTGTAACAAAAGGATAGATGATTAATTCACCTAAATCATTTCAAGTAGGATACTTGAATGGGATGATGTTATTGAATGGCTATAAGTCATACGTATTAAGGTTAGTAAACCGTTGTTAGGCGGTATTTACTGCTTGCATCAATCTTCTATGAATCTTGGGCAAGTGGGAGATTGTAGGATTCTATGTGCCCAAGACACTTAGAATATTGATGTGGTTAGTACGTTATGATCCAAGTCGGGTTATACCCAAATAACAAGCTTTGCAAACACAAACTATTATTTAATTGATGATGTGATCATGCAATTGAATAATAACACACCAAATTTAGAAAAATTAGTTTTCTAAACAATTATATGTGAAATGGGTCAAATCATAAGGATGATTTGTTGATGGGTTTTATTAATCACATTGTTATTTAAAAGGGTTTAAATAACATAAGATAATGTAATGTTAGTGACCTTTAATTAAAATGTTTAATTAAAGATTAGTGCATAAAACATATTAGTATGGTTCTTGCACTTGTCACACATTAAAAATCCAAGAGGGTCCATGAACTTTTAATGTGTCAACAAGACATAAAAATGAGAGGGAATCCCAGCCATGTTTAAAAACTTTCGGCCACCCCATGGACCAATGGGGTTCCTTCTTTTCCCTTGGTAACACAGACTCTTTATGAAAGAGTGTAGGATTCTCCAACATCATTCACTTCACATGCAAAACACCAAAAACACTCTATCTTCTCTCCAAAAGGTTTACGGAACAGCAGCAGCCAAGAAGGGGGGTTTTTGGAGTTGATCTTGGTGTTGATTCTCCCTAACAAGACACGTTTGCAAGTAAGCTTTGGGTATACAAGCTTGAGGACTTCTACCCTTGAAGTCTTGGCCGATTTTGGACATCCTTTCCTCCTTTCTTTGGTCGTTTTTACTGCTGCTGAAAGGTAGTTAGCACAGCTCAATGTAGCCGTGATTTTATGTACTTTTACATGTGTTCGTAGCTTGCTCATTCACATATTATGATCCTTTGATTTTGGGTTTGCTTTATACATTTATATGGTCACTTAAAGAACATGTTTTTCAGCTTATAAGTAAGTTTATAAAGTTTTTATTCCGCTGCGTTTTCAGAAAGTTTAACGGGTTAAACTATGTTTTGTGTTCTTGCAAACCCTTCAATGGCATCAAGAGCCGGTTATGTGGATAGCTTGCTTGTTCTTCTCCTTTAAAATTGGTTTTAAAGGATGATTATCAACTCATAATAGGCTGATTTTGGTTGATTCAATAAACCCCATGTCTTTCAAAGTTATATCTTCATGCTTATGATTAACTTTGAAAGATAGAAATGTCAATTGGTTGATATGTTTGGTTGTTGTTCGTTTGGACAAACAAACCCAAATTTTTCAGTTTATGTTGGCTGAAAATTTAGGGTTTGATGGGGTTTATTTTGTTTCCTAATGATGTTTATGATTGTTCATATGATAGTGCATAACCTAGCTTAGACCTTGTGTTGTTTGGTTTGGATTGAATTTATTTATTTGATTATATTCATTCAATAGGGTTGTATATTAATTTGTGCTTTGTTAAAATGTATTTTGTCTATTTATTCATTGGGATGTAATAATAGATTAGGAGTAATTTCCTTTTACTAGAAAATATGTATTAGGATATATATTTTGTAAAAGAAGATGCTCGGGAAGGAAGCACAAGAGCAAGACACAAAAGAAGGACTTGAAGCATATGGATGCAAGTTCAAGTGGGGGTCTATGAAGACCTCAATTTTGTGTTGTATTCAACCTTAAGAAAGACCGAATGACCATACTTGTGATGGCAAACAAGTGTGGTCACAATAATAGCTATGGTTATGCACATTGTGGTTGTTTATTATTATGCTTGTTTGATTGTGATTTTATGAATGATTGTATGATATTTGGATATGATGGACAATCTTAATATAAATGATCTTAACAAGCTAATACAAAATGGTTCTTAATCACTAAGTGTTAATAAATGGTTATTAAAAGGATTAATGATTTCGTAATAAAATGGGTTTTATTAAAAGGACCATAGGGTATCTTGTATTTGAAAGCATGCAAATACAAGTACATAGAGTTTTCTAACTAGAATTATGAAATCTCTAAACTTTTGACAAACAAGTTTAACACCGTCCTTTTGCACAACACTTGAGTCATTTGGAAACTCTTAATGGGATAAAGGTCACCTAACCATTTAGAGGGAATTTGTGATTTAAGGTGGGGATACCACATTGGTGGGATAAAGGTCACCTAACCACTTATGTGGGTAAACTCACACGTGTGTGCAAATAGGGTAACTTGATTTGAAAACCATGTTAAATGGATCACCTAAATATGGTTTCCAAATGGTGTTGATGGGATTAACATGCCGACTTTACATATGATGTTTAAAGTCGATCCCATACCTCTAGAAGTTGCAAATGGTTGCAACCGTCAATCGTTGACCACCTTATTAATTTAAATCGTGGGATAAAGGTCACCTAACCACAATTTAAATGTAATGTGGGTTCTAGATTTTAATATAAAATGACCTTAAAAGGCATTAATTACTAAAAATAGCAATATCGAAAATACTAAATAGATCTTTGTTAAATTTTGTAGATGGCGACCAATAATGACAATCATGATAACTCATCCGCGTCCACCCAATCATTACGAGCGATCCTCCAAAAGGAACATCTAAATCATAATAATTTCATTGATTGGTATCGAAACTTGAGAATCGTTCTCAAGCAAGAGAGAAGATCATATGTTTTAGACGACCCTATCCCCGATCAGCCTACTGAGGATGATGAGGAGGCCTACAACGATTGGCTGAAGTACACTGAGGACTCCGTCCAAGTGTCTTGTCTCATGCTAGCGAGCATGACTCCGGATCTCCAAAAGGAGTATGAACATCACGGAGCTTATGACATGATAACCCAGCTAAAGGAAACGTTCCAACAGCAAGCAAGGGTTGAGCGCTTCGAAACGGTTCGAGCACTCCATGCATGTCGTATGGACAACAACCAATCTGTTTCATCTTATGTACTTAAGATGAAAAGTCATATTGACCGCCTTGAGAGGCTTAATTGTCCCGTCTCGAAGGAATTGGCCACGGATTTGATCCTTAATGGCCTTACCAAGAAGTTCGAGACATTTGTGTTGAATTACAACATGAATGCATGGGACAAGAGCATTGGTGAGCTTCACTCAATGCTTAAAACGGCCGAGGCGGCAATGGGTAAAAGGGTTTTACCCGTTCTCACCATCATGAAGGTGGGAACAAGAAAAGGCCTCATCCCGCACCCAAGGCAAAGGTTGCCAAGGGTAAAGGACCCGTATGGGGAAAAGGGAAAGGGGTGGTAAGGGTGCCACCCAAACCACAAGAGAAGAAGCAAAGGTTGCTACCAATGACCCATGCTTCAAGTGTGGGGAGATTGGACATTGGGCAAGAAATTGTCCTGTCCATCTCCAAGAGTTGAAAGCAAAGAGGGATGCCGGGCAGACCTCTGGTACAATATACATGATTCATATTGATCTTAATGTTACATCTTCTAACACATGGGTATTAGATACCGGATGTGGAACTCATATTTGCAATTTGTTGCAGAGGTCAAAAGAAGTAGGGACTTCAATCAAGGGATGTTAGTCTCTTCATGGGCAATGGAACCAAAGTCCAAGTTGAAGCTCGTGGGAACTACATCCTAAAAACTTCCAAGTGGCTTGGATGTATTTTGAAGAATGTTTTGTATGCTCCTAGTCTGACTAGGAACATTATTTCTGTATCCCAATTAAGACATTATGATTATGTATTATCTTTTGTTGAAAATGATATTCATGTTTCTTTAATAGATATGTTCTATTTTAAAGCAATTCCCATGTAAGGCCCCGTTCCCGGGAAGCCTCACAGTTGGTTAATCATAGCATAAAATCAGTTTAATAATAAAACATTGCAGCGGAAATAATTAGATATTCATTTAAAACATAGAAACCATATTGTACTCATACACTTGTCCTTTAATTTCAAACAAAACATGCTAATTGTCCTTAAATTACAATAAAGATTTCATAAGTAGGAATGTCATCCATAGCTCCCCAAGTAGCTCCGTGTGCCATCCTCAGCATCAGCACTTACCTGCCAACTATTATGCATAAAAGTCAGCTTCGCTGAGCGAGTTCTAGTTTTAAATATTATAAGAAAATATAATCTTTATCCTTCATATAATGACCATGCATACAACATAGAATATAACATTACTTGCATCATCATAAGCATGTTCATTATCTTTCATTCTTTCATTATCTTTCACTTTCATCATAAACGAGATTGCACAAAGCAAGAGCTCCATGTTGATTGACAACAAATGCCAATCCCTGTCGGTACACATGAAAACGGTAGCTAACCCCCGACAGTTGATCCACACTGCAAGGCACACAGCCCGCTCATGAATACAGATCCATCATCATACGTCAGACTCACATAAGTGAAGTCTATCATAGTGCTTGCAAGACTTTTCATCATCAAACGGGCCCGGGGGTAACATTCATTAAGTTTCACTTTTCATTAATATCATCTTCCTCTTTAGTATATATAATACTTAACTTATTAAGTACACAACATACCAAGTACTAATCATCATGAAACATAAACCGACCCGCCGCAGGACAGCGGGGGTTCGGGGGCGGCAGCACCTGACAGCGGGGTCCTAGGGGCAGCAGCCCCTAGTGGGGTCCAAGGGGCAACGCCCCTGGCTGGGGCCGGGCTGCCAGGTCAGCGCGAAAAATTTTTATAATTAAGGATTTATATAGCAGGTTTACTTATAGAAAAATCGTTTTTCCTGTTAAAACCCCTTAAAATCTTGGTCATTTAAAAACGTATTTTTAGTATGCATAATAGCCCCAAAACATGGAAAAACTTATAAATAGGGGATCTAGAACTCACCTAGATACCACGAATAACTTCTAGGCTAAGCTTACAAGGCTAGGATCACTCTACGCAGCCTGCAGATAAGCTAACACTTAAAGGGGTTAATTTCAACCTAAATTCGCTGCTAATTTCGCTGCAAGATCTGCAATTTCGCAGCTAGGTTCGCCAACAGTTTTGCTGCTAGTTTCACCAGCAGCTTCGCTGCTAGTTTCGCTAGCACCTTCGCTGGCAGTTTCGCTGGCATCTTCGCTACCAGCTTTGCTGCCAGTTTCGCCCAACTTTCGTTGGAAAACCATGTCTGCGAAACTACCTGCGAAATTATAGTTTCGCAGGAAGATCCACAGTTTCGCTGATTGAATATGCAAATTCGCTGGATGAACACGCAGTTTCGCAGATCGCATAAAAATTACGGACCAGACCGTTTTTAAACCCCAAATCATAACTTTTTACGTCCAATCTCTTAGTTTATCATCCATGAGGCTAAATCTAAGCTTTATACATGTTTTCATACGTAAAAATGTGACCTTTATGCGATTCTTTGCAACTTTTCAAAACCCAAAACCCTAGAATCCGAGTTTGATCTACAGAAGGGTTTAGAGGTCGATTCTTACCTGGATTTGTTGCTTCTTTCTTAGATCTTGATGCTCCAACACCCAGATCTTCAACCTCTTCACCTTGGAAGCTTCAATCTTGAGTTTTCTCTCCACTTTCTCTCTCTACTTTCTCTCTCTACGAATTTTGGTGGCTAGGGTTGTAATGATGGAGATGGAGCTGATTTGGGTAGGTTAAGGGCTGATTATGGGCCTTAATCACTTAGGCTCTTGTCCATAAACCCAATTTGGCCCATAACCCATTTCCTTCTTTTATTAAATACCCATTATTAAAGCCCATTATCCTTAATGACTCGTTTTGACTTTTCGGGGTGTTACAAGTCTCCCCCACTTATTTAGGTTTCGTCCTCGAAACCTGTCAGTCATCAAACAACTGAGGATAAAATTTCTCATCTCCTCCTCCTCGTCTCCCACGTAGATTCTGATCCTTTTCTGTGTCTCCACTGTACTCGTACTAGTGGACCACTTTATTCCTTAAGTGCTTCTCTTTCCAATCAAGGATGGCCACCGGCTGCTCTACATAATTTTTAGCCGTTCATCGACTTCAATGTCTTCTAATGGTACAAATGCATCATTATCCGCCAGACATTTCCTGAGATGAGATACGTGGAACGTAGGGTGAATTCCACTCAACTCATCAGGTAGTTCTAATCTGTAGGCCACTTCTCCTACCCTTGCGATAATACGGAATGGCCCTATGAATCTCGGGCTTAACTTTCCCCTTTTTCGAAACCTGATGATCCCTTTCCAGGGTGATACCTTGAGCATAACCTTGTCACCAACTTCAAATTCTATCGGTCTACGCTCTCTTATCAGCATAAGACTTCTGACGATCCTTTGCAGCTTTCATGAACGCCTTAATCTTATCTAACTTCTCAGTTGTGACCTCAATCACTCAAGACTCCCCAATTCCTTCTGCCCGATGTCGCCCCAACACACACGGCGTTCTGCACTTCCTACCGTACAACATCTCGTAAGGTGGCATACCAATGCTGGCATGGTAACTATTATTATATGAGAATTCTGCCAACGGTAAGTGCTCATCCCAACTTCCTCCAAAGTCGATTACACAGGCTCGTAGCATGTCTTCTAAAGTCTGGATCGTCCTTTCCGCTGACCATCTGTCTGGGGATGGTAAGCCGTACTAATATGCAGTCTAGTCCCCATTGAGTCATGAAACCTCTTCCAGAACTTGGACGTAAACCGCGTGTCCCTATCCAAACGATAGACACTGGCACGCCGTGACGAGCCACCCGATTTCCTTGATAAATAGCTCTGCCAACCTCTCAGAGGAATACGTCTCACGAATTGGTAGGAAATGGGCGCTCTTTGTTAGACGGTCAACAATCACCCAGATTGCGTCGCTTCCCCTCGCCGTGCGAGGCAGCTTCGTGATGAAGTCCATTGTGATGTGTTCCCATTTCCATTCAGGGATATCCAAAGGCTGGATCTTCCCATATGGCTTTTGGTGTTCTGCCTTCACTTGCAGGCAAGTCAGACACTTGCTCACGTACTTAGCCACGTCTCGCTTCATTCCCAGCCACCAGTAATCTTTCTTCAGATCTTGATACATTTTCGTGGCACCGGGGGTGTATGGAATATCGAGTTTTGTGAGCCTCATCCATGATTTTCTCCCTTAGATCCCCATAGAGAGGGATCCACATTCTTCCAGATCGGGTTCTAACACCCAGGTGGTTTTCCCCCAAGTCTGAAACTTGTCCTTTCATCCTTTCAGAGTTGACTCTATCCTCTCTTAGTGCCTCATCCTGGAACTCCCTCACTTGTTTCATAACATCAGGCGTCATGATTATCTGGTAAGCCCTCACCCGATTGGTTCGGGTCGTCCTTTTCGGCTAAGGCGTCAGCAACCACATTGGCTTTGCCTGGATGATAATGAATTTCGCAGTCATAATCCTTGATCAGTTCCAACCACCTCCTCTGCCTCATATTGAGTTCCTTTTGTTCAAAGAAATACTTTAGACTTTTATGATCAGTGAAGATGGTGCACTTCACCCCATACAGGTAGTCCCTCCAAATCTTCAATGCAAACACCACCGCAGCCAACTCCAATCATGGGTGGGATAATTGGTCTCGTGAACCTTAATTGTCTAGAAGCATAGGCTATCACCTTCTCTCGTTGCATCAACACGCAACCCAATCCTGCATACGAGGCATCCGAGTAGACCACCAGATCCTCGCTCCCTTCAGGTAACGTCAAGACAGGGGCTTGAGTTAACCTCATCTTCAGTTCTAGGAAGGCGTTCTCTTGATCAGTACCCCATTCATACTTCACGTCCTTTCGGGTCAACTTTGTCAAAGGAGAAGCTATCTTGGAGAAATCCTGGATAAACCTCCTATAGTAGCCTGCGAAGCCTAAGAAACTGCGAATTTCGGATGGCGTCTTTGGAGGTTCCCATTGCATTACACCGCTTCAACCTTCGCAGGGTCCACTCTGATCCCCTCAGGATTAACCACATGACCCAGAAATTGAACTTCTCGTAGCCAAAATGCGCATTTAGAGAACTTAGCATATAGCTTCTCACTTCTGAGCGTCTCCAATACTTCTCGAATATGATCGGCATGCTCCTCTTCACTTTTTGAATAAATCAAGATGTCATCAATGAACACTATCACCGATTTATCCAACATCTCCCGATTCATAAGATCCATAAAAGCAGCTGGCGCGTTGGTCAAACCAAAGGACATGACGAGGAATTCGTAGTGTCCATAACGCGTACGGAACGCTGTCTTAGGAATGTCTTGTTCTTTCACCTTCAGTTGGTGGTAACCAGACCGCAGGTCTATCCTTGAAAACCAACTGGCACCCTGAAGTTGATCGAACAGGTCGTCGATCCTTGGTAACGGATACCGATTCTTTACTGTCAGCTTATTGAGCTCGCGATAGTCAATGCACATCCGCATGCTACCATCTTTCTTCTTGACGAATAAAACCAGTGCACCCCATGGAGAGATACTCGGTCGGATGAAGCCTTTATCCAATAAATCTTGCAACTGGTCCCTCAGTTCTACCATCTCCGAAGGAGCTAATCGATATGGTGCTTTAGCGACAGGTTGTGCTCCCGGTAGCAAATCAATCTGGAATTCGATTTCGCGGTCAGGCGGCACACCGTCAGGTCTTCAGGAAAGACGTCAGGAAACTCGCACACTACTGGCACGTCTGATAATTGTGGCTCTGGCGCATCCACATCTTTTACATAGGCCAAGTAAGCGCTGCACCCACGTCTCAAGTACTTTTCAGCTGTGATCATCGACACGACCTTCGGTACACACAGCACACCTTATCTCCACGAACCGTAACAGAACTACCATCGGGCGCTGTTAGACGAATTATCTTCTTACTACATACTATATTGGCTTCATAGGTAGCTAACCAATCCATGCCTAACACCACATCAAACCTCCTAAGGCCATAACATGCAACCTAGCAGGGAACTTACAATCTTCTAACTTCAATAGGCAATCCTCAACCACCTCAGTTACCTTAGTGGACTTACCAATGGCTGTTTCTACATAGAAAGGCTCATCTAACTTTCTACTCTTATCATGCAACAAACGACAAAAGGCAGCAGACACAAAACTCCTACTAGCACCAGAATCAAAGAGCACAGAAGCATATTCATGGTCTACCAGAAACATACCTGAAACTACTTCTAGGTCTGCCCTGGCCTCCTCGCGAGTTATGTTGAATGCCCTCGCCTTCGCCCTTGAACCGTCACCCCTTCCCTTATCTCCAGCTTTAACCGTTCCTGATCCTTCTGGTTTTCCTTTCTTACAGTCTCTTCCCGCATGACCCATCTCGCCACACAGGTAACACTTCCCCACCTTGCAATCCCTAGCATAGTGGCCCTCGTCTCCACATTTGAAACATTTTCCCGTCCCAACTCTGCACTCCCCTGAATGACCTTTTCCACATTTTCTACAAGCACCTCCTTCCCAGTATTTCCGTGTCTCCCAGACTGATCCTCAACCCTCATCCTCTTCTCTCCACTTCGAAGTTATCACCTCCGAACCTCTTCCCATTCCATTCCTGTTCCCATTCCATTTCTCCACCTTCTTCTGTACAGGCACTGGGTCTCTCTCATCGTACAACCTCCCAGCTAAATCCACCACAGACCTAAACGTACCCGGTCTGGCTGCAATCATGTGCCTCCTTATGTCCACAGGCAAACCCTGTATGTATCTTTTGATCTTCCTGGACGCAGGTGTCGCCATGTCTGGCACAAGTCTTGCAAGTTCATTGAACTTGGAGGTATACTCTTGATGAGTCATGTTCCCAGCCTTTAAATACAAGAACTCCTTTTCAATCTTGTCTAATTCCCAATGGGACAATACTCCTCCAGCACTAACTCCTTCAACTCAGACCACTTCATCTTGGCTATCGATCGCTTCCCCTCAGCCTGGACATATTGTCCCACCAGCATAACGCTGAGTCAACGAAGGAATGAGTGGCAAACTTAACTTTTTGATCCTCTCGGCACTCACTAATTTCCAGTACCGCTTCCATCTCTCTAACCCAACGATGAGCGGCAGTAGCAGTGCCGTTACCGTATCAAGGTTGGGGGCTTGCACCTTTGAAATGCCCCATAGTTGCACCCTCTAGTAGTCTCTCTCTCGACGACTCCTCATCACTGTCGTCATCATGGACTACCATCCTAGGGTTTGATGGCTCCTCTTCAGATTCCTCAGTCCTCCCAGTGGACTTTCCTGAATTCTTCTCACTTTCCTTCCCTTCCTCTCAGCTTTCTCTCCATCCTTGACTGCTTTGATCACCCTCGGTCACCACCGAGGGTAAGACATTTTGCATGACATTGTAGACTTCGTCAGCGATAGCCTCCTTCACAGTGGGTTTGAGGGTGGTTGATCCCTCCCCCTCCGGGTGACTATGGAGGTCTGACTCCTCATGAACAGTCTCGGGAGCCCTTAGCTTTGCTCCGGGTGACACGTGGCTCAGTAGTACGCCCGCCACAAGCACCCTCCTCGGTTGCCTTCCCAGATTTTCTACCAGCCATAACTAATTCCTATAAGATTCAAACACCAAAATGGTTATTCAAGATAATTGCTCAGATCATTATAAATGGTAAGTCCTTAATTACAGTGGCCAAGTGTGATTAACCACTTACCTTACCCTCCTGTCCCAAGCAATCACTATCCTAACACATATCAGTATTCAAATCTACAAGCACATAAAACAAATAGCACACGCACATAATTCCGGTTTACTTGAAACTTTTACCTGATGGCACGTAGCTACTTGGATTGGCATCCTTTTACTAGAAAATATGTATTAGGATATATATTTTGTAAAAGAAGATGCTCGGGAAGGAAGCACAAGAGCAAAGACACAAAGAAGGACTTGAAGCATATGGATGCAATTCAAGTGGGGGTCTATGAAGACCTCAATTTTGTGTTGTATTCAACATTAGAAAAACCGAATGACCACACTTGTGATGGCAAACAAGTGTGGTCACAATAATAGCTATGGTTATGCACATTGTGGTTTGTTTATTATTATGCTTGTTTGATTGTGATTGTTATGAATTTTGTGATATATTTGGATATGATGGACAATCTTAATATAAATGATCTTAACAAGCTAATACAAAATGGTCTTAATCACTAAGTGTTAATAAGGGTTATTAAAAGGATTAATGATTTCGTAATAAAATGGGTTTTATTTAAAGGACCATAGGGTATCTTGTATTTGAAAGCATGCAAATACAAGTACATAGAGTTTTCTAACTAGAATTATGGAAAGAAAACAAGTTATTATGGACATCTCTAAACTTTTGACAAACCATTTAACACCGTCCTTTTGGGTACACTACTTGAAGGTCATTTGGAAACTCTAATGGGAATAAATGTCACCTAACCATTAGAGGGAATTTTGGATTTAAGGTGGGGATACCTCTATTGTGGTTGATAAATCGTTGACCACCTACCACTTAAATGTGGGTAAACTCACATTATCGTGTGTGCAAGTAGGGTTCTTGATTTGAACCATGTTAAATTAGATCACCTAAATATGGTTCCAAATTTGTTGATGGGATTACATGCCGACTTTACATATGATGTTTAAAGTCGATCCTCCAAACCTCATATAAGGACCCCATACCTCTAGAAGTTGCAAATGGTTGCAACCGTCAATCGTTGACCACCTTATTAATTTAAATCGTGGGATAAAGGTCACCTAACCACAATTTAAATGTAATGTTGGGTTCTAGATTTTAATATAAAATGACCTTAAAAGGCATTAATTACTAAAAATAGCAATATCGAAAATACTAAATAGATCTTTGTTAAATTTTGTAGATGGCCACCAATAATGACAATCATGATAACTCATCCGCGTCCACCCAATCATTACAAGCGATCCTCCAAAAGGAACATCTAAATCATAATAATTTCATTGATTGGTATCGAAACTTGAGAATCGTTCTCAAGCAAGAGAGAAGATCATATGTTTTAGACGACCCTATCCCCGATCAGCCTACTGAGGATGATGAGGAGGCCTACAACGATTGGCTGAAGTAAACTGAGGACTCCGTCCAAGTGTCTTGTCTCATGCTAGCGAGCATGACTCCGGATCTCCAAAAGGAGTATGAACATCACGGAGCTTATGACATGATAACCCAGCTAAAGGAAACGTTCCAACAGCAAGCAAGGGTTGAGCACTTTGAAACGGTTCGAGCACTCCATGCATGTCGTATGGACAACAACCAATCTGTTTCATCTTATGTACTTAAGATGAAAAGTCATATTGACCGCCTTGAGAGGCTTAATTGTCCCGTCTCGAAGGAATTGGCCACGGATTTGATCCTTAATGGCCTTACCAAGAAGTTCGAGACATTTGTGTTGAATTACAACATGAATGCATGGGACAAGAGCATTGGTGAGCTTCACTCAATGCTTAAAACGGACGAGGCGGCCATGGGTAAAAGGGTTTTACCCGTTCTCACCATCCATGAAGGTGGGAACAAGAAAAGGCCTCATCCCGCACCCAAGGCAAAGGTTGCCAAGGGTAAAGGACCCGTATGGGGAAAAGGGAAAGGGGTGGCAAGGGTGCCACCCAAACCACAAGAGAAGAAGCAAAAGGTTGCTACCAATGACCCATGCTTCAAGTGTGGGGAGATTGGACATTGGGCAAGAAATTGTCCTGTCCATCTCCAAGAGTTGAAAGCAAAGAGGGATGCCGGGCAGACCTCTGGTACAATATACATGATTCATATTGATCTTAATGTTACATCTTCTAACACATGGGTATTAGATACCGGATGTGGAACTCATATTTGCAATTTGTTGCAGAGGTTCAAAAGAAGTAGGGACTTCAATCAAGGGGATGTTAGTCTCTTCATGGGCAATGGAACCAAAGTCCAAGTTGAAGCTCGTGGGAACTACATCCTAAAACTTCCAAGTGGCTTGGATGTTATTTTGAAGAATGTTTTGTATGCTCCTAGTCTGACTAGGAACATTATTTCTGTATCCCAATTAAGACATTATGATTATGTATTATCTTTTGTTGAAAATGATATTCATGTTTCTTTAAATGATATGTTCTATTTTAAAGCAATTCCCATTAATGGTATTTATGAATTGGTTCATGAAAATGCTTTAAATAGTTCATTGTACCAAACTAACACCAAGAAACTCAAGTTGGATTTGAATGATACCTATCTTTGGCATTGTCGTCTTGGTCATATAAACAAGAAACGTATACAAACACTTCAAAAGAATGGTCTTTTAAAAACGAATGAATGTGATTCATTTGATGTATGTGAATCTTGTTTACAAGGTAATATGACCAAGGCACCCTTTAGTGGAACTAACGAAAGGGCAAAAGATTTATTAGGAATCATACATTCGGATGTATGTGGTCCTTTTAAGCCAATGACTAGGAATGGTGAAAGATACTTCATTACCTTTACCGACGATTATAGTCGCTATGGGTATGTGTACTTATTAAGGCACAAAGATGAAGCTTTTGAAATGTTCAAAATCTTCAAGAATGAAGTGGAAAATCAACTCAACAAGTCAATTAAAGTTCTCCGTACCGATAGAGGAGGTGAATACCTAAGTGATGCTTTTCAAGATCATCTTAGGAGTTGTGGGATTGTCTCACAACTCACTCCACCTGGAACACCACAATACAATGGTGTGTCTGAGAGGAGGAATCGAACCTTATTGGATATGGTCCGATCTATGATGGCTAGAAGCACATTGCCTCTATCATTTTGGGGTTTTGCTTTGCTCTCTGCGGCCCGTATTCTAAATATGGCCCCAACCAAAAAGGTGGAAAGGACACCTTTTGAGATATGGCATGGAAGAGTTCCATCCCTATCATACTTAGCTTATGTTAAGACTCCTACCCCAAACAAATTGGAAGTCCGATCCACCAAGTGTATCTTTATTGGATATCCTAGAGATTCTATGGGATATTATTTCTATGATCCACTGGAACAAAAGGTGTTTGTTGCCATAAAGGGTGAGTTCTTAGAAGCAAAGTTCCTTATGGAAGGAACTAGCAGTAGAACAGTGGATCTTGAGGAGGATCAAGAACCACAACCCAATGCATGTTTGGTTGAAACTAGCACTCAACATGAGGATGTTGAGGTTGATCAAGTGGTTGATCAATACACACAAAACGTTCGTAGAAGTGGTAGAACTAGTAATCCACCTGAAAGATACGGATTTTTCATGGATGGATGCTATGTGGTAGATTCAGATGAACCAACCACATACCATGATGCAGTGTCCAATTTGGATTGTGACAAATGGCTTAAGGCCATGAACGTTGAGATGCAATCCATGTATGACAATCAAGTTTGGGAACTTGTTGTACCACCTCTTAATTCCAAGGTAGTTGGAAGTAAGTGGGTTTTCAAGAAGAAAACCGATATGCATGGAAACTTGGATACTTATAAAGCTAGACTTGTAGCAAAGGGTTTCACTCAAACTCAAGGGGTTGATTATGATGAAACCTTCTCACCTGTTGCGATGCTAAAGTCTATAAGGATATTGTTTGCCATAGCTGCTTATTATGATTATGAGATTTGGCAAATGGATGTCAAAACGGCTTTCCTAAATGGATATCTTGAGGAAGATGTCTATATGGTTCAGCCTGAAGGTTTTGTCGATCCAAAACATCCTAATAAAGTATGCAAGTTAAAGAAATCAATCTATGGATTGAAACAAGCATCTAGAAGCTGGAATCATCGTTTTGATGAGGAGGTAAATAAATTTGGCTTCATCAAAAATGCTGATGAGGCTTGTGTGTATAAGAAGGCTAGTGGGAGCACAATAACTTTCTTGGTATTGTATGTTGATGACATACTACTATTTGGAAATGACATTCCAACCTTGGAAGGTGTAAAAACCTGGCTTGGAAGTTGTTTTTCCATTAAGGATCTTGGAGAAGCCGCCTATATTCTGGGAATTAAAGATCTATATGGATAGATCAAGGCGGTTGATTGGTTTGAATCAAAGTGCATACATTGATAAGATCTTGAAAAGGTTCAAGATGGAGAACTCTAAGAAAGGTACCGTACCTATTCAAAGAGGAACGATATTGAGTACGACTCAATGTCCTAGCTCAAAGGATGAGCAAGATAAAATGAAGGCAGTCCCATACGCATCTCCTATTGGATCCATCATGTATGCAATGATATGCACTCGACCGGACGTGTCATGCACCTTAAGCATGACAAGTCGTTACCAGCAAAATCCTGGAAACAGTCATTGGATGGCTGTTAAGAACATACTTAAGTACCTAAGGAGGACAAGAGATATGTTCCTAATCTATGGATCTGGTGATGAGGAACTCGTTGTAAAAGGTTACACGGATGCGAGTTTCCAAACCGATCGTGATGATTCTCGGTCACAATTGGGATATATTTTCATTCTAAATGGAGGAGCGATCTCATGGAAGAGCTCCAAACAAGATGTGGTGGCTCTATCAACTACAGAATCAGAATATGTCGCCGCCTCATTGGCAGCTCAAGAAGCTGCATGGTTGAAGAAATTCATTGCCGATCTAGGGGTTGTCCCTTCCATTCAGGAACCCCTAGAGATCTTTTGTGATAACGAGGGTGCGATTGCTCAAATCAAGGAACCTCGTGCTCATCAAAAGACTAGGCACATTGAGCGGAGATTCAACTACATACGAGATGAAGTTGAAAAGGGAAAGATATGTATTCGCAAAGTTCACACGGATCAAAACATTGCGGATCCTCTCACGAAGCTCCTTGAAAAGGCAAAGCATGAAGGTCATACTTGTGCCATGGGACTTCGATATTCTAGTGATTGGATTTGATCTGTAAATTTTGTATTTGGATATGTGGAACTCTTTATTATTTGAATAAAATTATTTGGTTATAATGTTTCAATTAATGTTCCAATTTAGCATGTTTAATCCATGAGTAAATTGTTTACTCTAAATGTCCGTAGTCGTTCATACTTGTAGGAACAAGTGTGAGGGTAAGATTATTATGAACTTGGATTGGTTGATATTCATAAGGATGAATATAGAGCAATGGGTTGCTACCAAGGTTCATAGATATTTGTGGGATACAAATATTGGACTAACCCGCATCTCAAATTTTACTACATGGAATCTTATTGAATGATCATAAGTAAATTTGAGTAAAGGCGAATATCATTTGGTATCCTCCAACCTGAGATACATATTGGGTTTTGATATTCACCAAGTATTATACCTTAAGCTTATTCTTCACTGTCCTGAAATAGTGGACAGTACATAAGGGTATATTCAGGTATGATAAGAGGTGTTTGTGAGAAACGTATGTAGTCAAGATGGAATTTGTTCCTCTTATTCGTTGAGAGCAAGATGTCTAAGGCCTGATTAAGTTAAATCAACAAGGAATGATCATTCTGTGTCCTTGGATTTAACATAACATCTGTAACAAAAGGATAGATGATTAATTCACCTAAATCATTTCAAGTAGGATACTTGAATGGGATGATGTTATTGAATGGCTATAAGTCATGCGTATTAAGGGTAGTAAACCGTTGTTAGGCGGTATTTACTGCTTGCATCAATCTTCTATGAATCTTGGGCAAGTGGGAGATTGTAGGATTCTATGTGCCCAAGACACTTAGAATATTGATGTGGTTAGTACGTTATGATCCAAGTCGGGTTATACCCAAATAACAAGCTTTGCAAACACAAACTATTATTTAATTGATGATGTGATCATGCAATTGAATAATAACACACCAAATTTAGAAAAATTAGTTTTCTAAACAATTATATGTGAAATGGGTCAAATCATAAGGATGATTTGTTGATGGGTTTTATTAATCACATTGTTATTTAAAAGGGTTTAAATAACATAAGATTATGTAATGTTAGTGATCTTTAATTAAAATGTTTAATTAAAGATTAGTGCATAAAACATATTAGTATGGTTCTTGCACTTGTCACACATTAAAAATCCAAGAGGGTCCATGAACTTTTAATGTGTCAACAAGACATAAAAATGAGAGGGAATCCCAGCCATGTTTAAAAACTTTCGGCCACCCCATGGACCAATGGGGTTCCTTCTTTTCCCTTGGTAACACAGACTCTTTATGAAAGAGTGTAGGATTCTCCAACATCATTCACTTCACATGCAAAACACCAAAAACACTCTCTCTTCCCTCCAAAAGGTTTACGGAACAGCAGCAGCCAAGAAGGGGGTTTTTGGAGTTGATCTTGGTGTTGATTCTCCCTAACAAGACACGTTTGCAAGTAAGCTTTGGGTATACAAGATTGAGGACTTCTACCCTTGAAGTCTTGGCCGATTTTGGACATCCTTTCCTCCTTTCTTTGGTCGTTTTTACTGCTGCTGAAAGGTAGTTATCACAGCTCAATGTAGCCGTGATTTTATGTACTTTTACATGTGTTCGTAGCTTGCTCATTCACATATTATGATCCTTTGATTTTGGGTTTGCTTTATACATTTATATGGTCACTTAAAGAACATGTTTTTCAGCTTATAAGTAAGTTTATAAAGTTGTTATTCCGCTGCGTTTTCAGAAAGTTTAACGGGTTAAACTATGTTTTGTGTTCTTGCAAACCGTTCATCTATTTATACAATAGATACTATCTTCAATTTCTGATTGATTAGTATGATTCCAATGATGATTATAATCTGATATGATTAGATTTGTTCACGAGTGTATTCTAAAGGCTTAAGAATAAAAAAACTCCATAGCATTGAAGGTTATTACGAAAAGCAAACCACTACAAGTGCGAGAACTATTGTGGTTTAATTTTTTTGTATAACTAGTTTCTTTCCCATTTGTTTAGTTAAGCTTTCATGAATACTTATACACCAATCTTTAGTTGTACAATTTTAATTAAAATACAAGTAAATCTTATTCATTTAATCGTGTTACCTTGATTTAGCTTCTTTTTTATCCATCGGGTATTGCGTCTCTTCTTTGTCGTTTGATTACTTTCATTCCGCCAATGTACTTTGATTCTCGATTCTTTTTGAGTGAAAACGAGTTGTTTATTGCTTCTTAACACGTGGTTTCCTTGCCTAGAAGTTAATAAGGGGATCATAGAATCCACCACACATGTAATATTGATTATTTCGGTTCACTTTTGATGTAATAGTATTCGAAGTTGGTTGTGGAATGTTTTCGATGAGTTTCTGGCACGAGTGTATTGATTTTAGGGTTCATTCATGTGGTTTCGTGTTCTGAATTGGTTTCTATTTATACAATAGATACTATCTTCCATTTCTGATTGATTAGTATGATTCCAATGATGATTATAATCGAATAAGATTACATTTGTTCATGAGTATGTTTAGAAGGCTTAAGAATCATAACAACTCCATAGCATTGAAGGTTGTTACAAAAAGCAAACCACTATCAATGCGAGACCTATTGTTGTTTAATTTTTTAGTATAACTAGTTGCTTTCCCATTTATTTAGTTAAGCTTTCATGAATACTTATGCACCAATCTTTAGTTGTACAATGTTAATTAAAATACAAGTAAATCTTATTCACTTAATCGTGTTACCTTGATTTGGCTTCTTATTTATCCATCAGGTATTGCGTCTCTTGTTTGACGTATGATTACTTTCATTCCGCCAGTGTACTTTGATTCTCGATTCTTTTTGAGTGAATACGAGTTGTTTATTGCTTCTTAAAACGTGGTTTCCATGCCTAGAAGTTAATAACGTATTCATAGAATCCAACACACATGTAAGATTGATTGATTCGGTGCACTTTTGATGTAATACTGTTCGAAGTTGGTTGTGGAATGTTCTCGATGAGTTTCGCGCACGAGTGTATTGATTTTAGGGTTCATTCGTGTGGTTTCGTGTTCGGAATTGGTTTCTATTTATACAATAGATACTATCTTTAATTTCTGATTGATTAGTATGATACCAATGATGATTATAATCTGATATGATTAGATTTGTTCACGAGTGTATTCTGAAGGCTTAAGAATAAAAAAAATCCATAGCATTGAAGGTTGTTACGAAAAGCAAACCACTACCAATGAGAGAACTATTGTGGTTTAATTTTTTAGTATAACTAGTTTCTTTCCCATTTGTTTAGTTAAGCTTTCATGAATACTTATACACCAATCCTTAGTTGTACAATTTTAATTAAAATACAAGTAAATCTTATTCATTTAATCGTGTTACCTTGATTTGGCTTCTTTTTTATCCATCGGGTATTGCGTCTCTTCTTTAACGTTTGATTACTTTCATTCCGCCAGTGTACTTTGATTATCGATTCTTTTTGAGTGAATATGAGTTGTTTATTGCTTCTTAACACATGGTTCCCTTGCCTAGAAGTTAATAAAGTATTCATAGAATCCACCACACATGTAATATTGATTGATTTGGTGCACTTTTGATGTAATAGTGTTCGAAGTTTATTGTGGAATGTTCTCGATGAGTTTCGGGCACGAGTGTATTGATTTTAGGGTTCATTCGTGTAGTTTCATGTTCGGAATTGGTTTCTATTTATACAATAGATACTATCTTCCATTTCTGATTGATTAGTATGATTCCACTAATGATTATAATCGGATATGATTAGATTTGTTCACGAGTGTGTTCAGAAGGCTTAAGAATCAAAAAAACTCCAAAGCATTGAAGGTTGTTACGAAAAGCAAACATCTATCAATGCCAAAACTATTGTTTTTTAATTTTTTAGTATAACTAGTTCATTTCCCTTTTATTTAGTTAAGCTTTCATGAATACTTATACACCAATCTCTAGTTGTACAATGTTAATTAATATACAAGTAAATCTTATTCACTTAATCGTGTTACCTTGATTTGGTTTCTTATTTATCCATTAGGTATTCGTCTCTTGTTTGATGTATGATTACTTTCATTCCGCCAGTGTACTTTGATTCTCGATTCTTTTTGAGTGAATACGAGTTGTTTATTTCTTCTTAACACGTGGTTTCCTTGCCTAGAATGTTGATACATGTATGTCCCTAGATCATGATATGAAATGTAATAGATCTTGTTTATCTGATTCTGATGTAATTTGAAATGATTAATGATATGATATTGATTGTTTGTGATTTGTAATGTCTAATATTTCATTAATGAGTCGGTATTGAATTGGTTAATTAGGTTTGTGATTGTTTAAATGGTTACACATAATGATATATCAATTAATACATTCAAACTTAACATAATGAAGTTATCATGCAAATGGCCCATGCGAATGGACCACACGTATGAATAACTTCATACGATTGACTCAGTCGCACGACTGAACCAGGAGACTGGATCAGTCGTATGATTGACACATAAGATTGGCTTAGTCGCACGACTGAACACTCAGTCGTGCGGATGAATCAACCGCATGGTTCAATCGCACGACTGAACCATACTTATGGTCCACTCGCCCGAATGAACAATACTAACCTATAAATTCAACCCAATTCGTGGAAAAACGTAAGCATTCATTCTATTTCGACTCCAGACGTACCCTAGCCGTCCAGAAGCCTCCCAATTCGTTCTCCAAGTTCACAGAACACATTAGATCGATTCCCAATCAATTTCTAACGTTAGTTTCAATTCTTGATTGATTCTTCGTGTGTTCTCACTGATTGGATCGCCAATCAAATAGGATTCCGCACTATTTGATCTGGTTTACATGCTAATCACTCGGTATTTCGTTCAAATACCAGGTCCTAACAAGTGGTATCAGAGCTTTGGCTCTTGATTACGTGTGATTCAATCAAGATTGATAAAAAGTTTGTGTGTTTGCACTAAAAACGCAATCTTTGGTGTCAAAAGTGATCTTGGACGTTCCCTACTCATCAAAGTTTGGTTTCTACGGACTTAGGCGATTAGACCTTGCGAAATTTCGAATTTTTACGGCTAAAACACGTTTAACCTAGAAATTTTCGCAAAACAGCAGCTTCAGTCGCACGAGTGAGCCATTCGCATTGCCCATACGCACGATTGGACCTAGTCGCATCTTCATTCGTACGATTGAACCATTCGTTCGCAGTGTTCATACGCACCAGCTTCATTCGCACGACTGAACCAATCGCTTAGTTCAGCCGCACGATTGAACCAGTCACATAGTTCATACGCACGGATAGATCAATCGCATCCTTCAGTCGCACCAGTTGACAGTTTGTTTTAGTAGACTTAAAGTTATTCGACATGGAAGATCAAATGTTGGCCTTTACTGCTGGGAAGGACTCTAGGATCCAGAACCTGCTGTTGCTTGAGAGTGAGGTGGGTAATCACAATAAACCACCAAAGCTCTTAACGTTAGATGAGTTTCCCCACTGGAAACAACGTTTTGAGATCTACCTCAATGGAGTGGATCCGAATCTGTGGGAAGCCATCGAGATTGGATATAGTACATCGGTGGGAGCTGATGGAGTTAAGCTAACGTTAGGAGGGATGACTGACGCGCAGAAAGTTAAATACAATGCAGAGAAGAGAGTTTATGCATTGATTACACAGTCTATCCCTAAAGACATTTTCCACCAGTACTCAGAGAATAAGCAGTCCAAGAAACTATGGGATGAGCTGGAAAAGAGGTATGATGGGAATGCTTCGTTGAAGGCAATCAAGGCTAAGGAGTTAAAGAAGGAATTCGATACCTTCTCATCGATGGGAAACGAGAGTTTGGACGATGTCATAGATAGATTCTACCATCTGATGAGCGAACTGCATACACATGGGGTGACTACTACCATGGAAGAGAAAGTTACTAACTTTGCAGACGGATTGCCTGAAAAGTGGGCTTCATTCGTGTCTAACCTGAGACAGAATGGAATGCTGGCAAAGCTGGATATTAATGACTTCATTCTAAAGTTGCGAGAAGAAGCACTTAGGATGAAGTAGAGAGCTCAGAAGTCTTCGTACACTCAAAATCCAGCTTTGTACAATGCCACGCCTCAAGCTAAGACATCTAGAGCACCTCTCCAGACTGCATTTGTGTCTAGCTCATCGAGTCCTTCACATGCTTCTCCTTCAGGATCAGACACGTCGGGGTCTTCTAGTACCCACTACATTGGATCTGAAGCAAACGCTACTAGACTGAAGACCGAGAACCTCGGTAATGTGACTATGGAAGTAGCTCGAGAGCATATGGATCTTTTGGCTGCAGTGGTTCATTCTTATGATGGACTTGTTGCCGGGAAGATTGGAAACTGCCATCTGGCAAACGAGGACTATGAGCAGGTGGACGAAATGGAGCTTGAGAGGATAAACATAATGTGGGCCTTAGCTAGTGCTGTCCGGAGGGCGAAGAAGTTTGTTAAAAAGACCGGACAGAACTTGGTAGCTACTAAGGATACCACATTTGGCTTTGACAAGAGCAAAGTGACCTGCTTCAACTATGGAGAGAAGGGGCACTTCAAGAGAGAATGTGTCAAGCCAAAGAAGACGGGTAACGGGAACCCATTCTCGTCCTTCACTCGCCAAGACAAGCAAGCTACTAGTTCTACTTCATCAAGCAAGGATCCAAAAGCCTTGACTGCTCATGATGATGAAGGTCAGGATTGGAGCTTTAGGTTTGTCTCTCCAGGGGAATCAAACATTACAAGTGTAGAAGACATTGACGATGATTCCGCGAGTGAAGGAGATCTAGCAGTTGAGATAGCGATGTCAAATATTGAAGAGACAACTGCAACTGAGGTCAGTTACAAGCCTAAAGAGGAGACTACCACGTCAAAGACAGAAAAGACAGAATCACCAGAACCAGAGACATCTGATGCTGCGTTGATGGCTAACTCTTCTGAACCAACTCAGGTAAGTACCACTGACCAAATGTTTGATAATCATGCTTGTTCTGACTGTGATACTTTTAGAAATAGCATAGATGAAAAATTTGCTAGGTTATTAGATCATAATGATAACTTAGTAAAAGATTTGCAACTGTGCACTGAGGCTAGTATTAAAACAAAATGAGCATAGTTACAAAGAAAAGATAGACCTTTTGACTAAACAGCTTAGGGAAACCGAAGTAGTTGCATTTAACCAAGCTAATGACATTAGGTACTATCTAAACTCCCTAGAAGACACTAAGAAGCAAAAGGCAGTTCTAGAAGTAGAAGTAAATTCATTAAAACAGAAACTGCATAGTTGGACAACTTCATCACACATTGTCCAACACTTAGTGAGAGAAAGAAACAATGAGGAGGGATTGGGTTATAAAGTGGTTCCACCACCTCCTGAGACCTTGATGAACACTAAGAATAGACCAATTAATAATAACCCCATCAAGGATCACGTGATGTCTACTCCTCTTGTTAGTGATCCAGATTCCTCATGTTCATCTATTGAATCTGGAAACAAACAAAAGGAGGCCACTTCAAAGGCAAAGGGTAAAATGCCTTGTGTTAATCTGGAAAAGGAATTTGAAAAGGTTAACCTAAAGTCAGGGTCAAACAGAGTCAAATCAGAACCTAAAAAGACTTCTAATGTAAATCTTTCACAAGTTTCAAGTCAAAAACCGGTTAACCAAAAAGAGAAAGATGTTAACCATGTTAAAAAAGTTAACTTTGTTAAACCAGAGAAAACATCAAAAGAACCAGAGTCAAAACCTAAATTGAGTGATGTTACTAGAGTGTCACACACTTCTCCACAAAGAAAGTTTAATCATAAGGTTGATAGTAGGTCGTGCTACAACTATGGAGAATTTGGACACATTGCTTCGTCCTTACTATCAGACACCTAGGAAGAAGATTGAACTTCAGGAATCAAAACCTAGGTCTTCTAAGAGGAGTTCTTTAACTCCACCTAGAAGAACTAGTGAACCTAAAGTTCAACCTGTTAGCCAGTCGACTGTTTATCACAAACAGGCATTGCACAAATCTGGCTTATGGAAAGAGAAGTCATCCTGCGTGTCTGATAATGATGACAAGAAGGAACCTGAGCTACCCTCATCCTCTAAGGGTCAATGGGTGGAATTCATGATGTGTGATGCCTCTGGGAAACCCAAGCCAGTAAAGGCTTGGGTTCCTAACCTAAACTAAACCTTTACATTGTATGTGCAGGGTGTTCGCTACAGTGCTGAAACTAACACGTGGATTGTAGACAGCGGAGCATCCAGGCACATGACAAGAAACAGGGCTCTTCTATCAAACGTCAAGCAAATAAAAGGAGGGCATGTTTCGTTTGCTGGAAACAAGGGAGGCTATATCACAACTTAGGGAGAAGTGGGGAATCAGAAAGTTAAGTTTGATAAGGTGAACTACGTTCAACAACTTCAAAATAACTTACTTTCTGTTTCCCAAATCTGTGATAAGGGGTTTAAAGTCATCTTCGACAACAAGAAGTGTTACGTGCTAAAGAAAGACTACGTGATCCCAGAGGACCAAGTTCTGATGACTGCTTCAAGATATAAAGACCTTTATGTTTTGGATCTGTCTTCAGCTTCTACAACGGATCATGAGGTTTAGTGCTTTCTATCTAAAGCTACTGAGAAGGATTCCATCTCCTGGCATAGGAGAATGGGACACATTAGTCAAAGGAAGATGAATCACTTGATTCAGAAGGATCTTGTGAGAGGAGTTAATGTCAAGAATTTCCAGCTTCCTGACTTTTGTGTAGCTTGCAAGAAAGGCAAACAGACGAAGAAGTCTCATAAGGAAAAGAAAGTTCATTCAATAGAACTTCCTCTTGAACTTCTTCACATGGATCTGTTTGGTCCAGTCAGTACAAAGAGCATTGCAGGCGACTTGTACTGTTTTGTGGTTACTGATGACTACTCAAGGTTCTCTTGGGTAATGTTTCTGAAGTCCAAATCAGAAACATTTGAGTCATTCAAGGAGTTAGTAACCACACTGGAATCTCTCTACAAGCTAAAGGTTAGACAAGTACGCTCAGACAACGGGACAGAATTCAAGAACCAGTGGATGGAGGCTTACTGCAAGGAAAAGGGAATTGTGCATCAATTCACTTCTGCCTACACGCCTCAGATGAATGGCGTTGCTGAGAGAAAGAACAGAAGCTTGATAGAGACAGCACGGACTATGCTGGCAGACTCGAAACTGCCTATCCAATTCTGGAATGAGGCAGTGGCGAATGCATGTTATACACTGAATCGAGTTCTGATAGTCAAGCGCCACGGAAAGACATGTTACGAGCTACTACAAAGACGCAAACCGAATTTGGAGTATCTTGAACCATTTGGCGCGCCGTGCACACTTCTGAAGAAGACACAAGAAGGTAAATTCAGCGAGAAGGCAGATGAAGGAATCTTTCTAGGATACAACATACCGAACAAGAGGGTTTACAACAACTCAACGGGTCTAGTAGAAGTGTGGTGTAATGTTGACGTTCAGAGATATACCACACCACCTACTGGCAAAGGACCCGCCTACTTTTTCGACTATGATGGATTCTTCAAGTCCTTCAACATCCCTCTCTCTCCCTCGGATGACGAGTTAGCTACTCGGATGATGTATGATATCTTGAATACACCATCTAGCTCACAGGGAGAATCATCTACTCAGTCAGGGG
The DNA here is from genome assembly GCA_025215565.1 of Flaveria ramosissima. Classification (NCBI taxonomy): domain Eukaryota; kingdom Viridiplantae; phylum Streptophyta; class Magnoliopsida; order Asterales; family Asteraceae; genus Flaveria; species Flaveria ramosissima. The sequence continues at coordinate 31,682,121 of CM046029.1, forward strand.
GAGTAGTCGATGACAGTGACTCCTCCTCTGAAGATGAAGCTGAAGAAGATGACCAGAACAGTCAGGAGGAACAGGTTCCAGTTCCTGAAAGTCCACAAGCATCTACCAGTGATGCACCTTCGACTTCGGAACCTCAAACTCCAACTACCTCAGATGCAGAACCAAATGTTCATAATCTTGGCTCTGAGGTAGCTGTTCCTACTACTCCAGGATCACGACTAAACGTCTATCATCCCCTAGACAATGTCATTGGGGATGTCAGATCAGGAGTACAAACCCGAAATCAGCTATACTCAGCTGATTACGCCTCGGTTATGGAGAAGGGTTATATTCATGATGGTGCTTATCGGTGTTTTGTCTCGCAGTTTGAGCCAAAATACGTCAGTGATGCACTAAATGATGAGGCGTGGGTGAGTGCCATGCAAGAAGAACTTCTTCAGTTCAAGAAGTTAGGTGTATGGACTCTGGTTGATAGACCTAAAGGTGCTAAGGTCATTGGCACCAAATGGGTCTTGAAATGCAAGAAGGATGACCAAGGGGTCATTATCAGGAACAAAGCTCGATTGGTGGTTCAGGGATTCCGCCAAGTCGAGGGAATTGACTACAATGAAGTGTTTGCACCTGTGGCAAGGATGGAAGCCATTCGTATCTTCCTTGCCTATGCATCGTACATGAAGATTAAAGTCTACCAATTAGATGTGAAGAGTGCATTCCTTCATGGGGAAATCAGAGAAACAGTCTATGTCAGTCAACCCGAGGGATTTGAAGATCCTTATCATCGGGATAGAGTTTACAAACTCGACAAGGCTTTATACGGGCTTCATCAAGCTCCAAGAGCCTGGTATGAGAAACTCTCGACTCATCTTGTGAAACACGGCTTTCGCAGGGGAGTCATTGACTGCACGCTGTTCATCAAAGAAAAAGATGGCGACCTACTGCTCGTACAGATCTATGTCGATGACATAATCTTCGGTTCAAAGAACGAAGAGTTATGCAAAGAGTTTGAAGCAGTTATGAAGAAAGAGTTTGAGATGAGTGCTATGGGGGAGATGAAGTTCTTTCTCGGGTTACAGGTGGATCAGACACCAAATGGGATCTTTCTACATCAGACCAAGTATGTAGGAGACATTCTCAGTCGCTTTGACATGGAGAATGCTTCTGCTGCTGGGACTCCACTTGCTACGAATCACGATATAGCACCTGATGAAAATGGAGATCTTGTAGATGCCACGATGTACCGAGGAATGATTGGATCCCTCATGTATCTCACTTCCTCAAGACCTGATATCATGTATGCTACATGTTTATGTTCTAGATATCAGGCCAAGCCTAAGGTCAACCATCTGATTGGGGTCAAGAGGATTTTTCGTTATCTGAAGGGTACACCCACACTTGGGTTGTGGTATCCTCATGATGATGACTTTGAGCTCACAGCGTATAGCGACTCGGATTACGGGGGCTGCAAGATGAACTACAAGTCTACATCAGCAGGGTGTCAATTCTTTGGGAGAAGATTAGTTACCTGGCAGTGTAAGAAGCAGACATTGGTTGCATTGTCAACCTGTGAAGCCGAATATGTTGTTGCTGCAAGTTGCTGTTCACAAATCATCTGGATTCAACAGCAAATGCGGGATTATGGTTTAAAGTTCTCTTCTACTCCTATTTTTGTTGATAACTCTGCTGCAATTGCAGTAACTAAAAATCCGGTCCAACATCCAAAGACCAAACACATCGGTATTAAATACCATTTCATAAGAGATTGTTTTGAAAAGAACTTAATTGATGTGGTAAAAATTAATACTGATTTTCAACGCGCTGACCTCTATACTAAAGCCTTTGATAAACCACGTTTTCAATATTTGTTAGAGGTCAACGGCGTTAAAAAGAAAAGTGATGTTATTCCTGATGATGATCATGTGTAGTCCGATGTAGTTTAGTTAATTTTTTTTATTTATTTATTTTACTTTATTTTATTTGTTTATTTAAGTCTGTTTAAATTAAACTCATGTTATTTTGCTGTTTATTAAAATCCTAAAATAATTAAACCAGTTATAATTTTAGTATTTTAGGGGGAGCATAAGTCAGCAAGTAACATTAAAAAAAACGAGGGAGAAGGAGAGGATAGCTGATATAAGGTAGATCATATCTGTGATACCGATTCAAACCCTTTGGAAAATGATAGTACAAAGGAACAAATCAAGAGGGACTTTAAAATTTAATTTGGAAAAGATGCAAAAATTCAAAGTATAAGTCTGTGTAGTCTAAGCAATATAAAAGGGAAGATGATAGAAAAACTGGTAACTCCTAAGGTAACACAACGAGAGTAGACCTAGAGGTTGCTAGACCACAAATGATATGTTGGTAGATTCAACACAATAGATGATTAGACCTGACTGGTGATCTCAAGATAAAACTAAGTTGTTCAACTGATTGTGGACTTCCACCTTATCACTGGTTAACACAATCAACAATATTCCAATAAGGGGTAATGAGCATGTAAACGCCACAAATGTGTGCGGATGACCATAAATAGAGCAAAGCAAGAAAAAATTGAAAGACAAATGCTATAAAGCTAATGACTTATGTTGTTGGTGCATTTTGTGCAAAATAAAATTAAGCTGCTCTAACAAGGAGATAGGTTGTGTGCCTCTCTGCTGTGCGATGGCACTGACCTGAGGATAAGCATAACCTAGATATTCTAGAATTCATTGTTGTTTGCCGCCTCTCTGCTGTGCGATGGCACTGACCTGAGGACTGGCTTCTCTTTGAAAGCTCTAAGAATAGTCTCTTCTTGTAATAATACCCGTAGACCGCTCAAAAGCTCCTGAGGAATGTTGATTACCATATAAGTGTGGGATACACAAATGTTAGTTGAAATAATTAAACCTAAAACTATCACCAGTCTGTGTCGAAAGTCTGTGTATGGATTTAAGAGGACAAACATATTGACAATCAGTGTGGAAGCAATTCTTGAAAGTTCAAATCAATGTGGTAATCTAAGAGTTCCAGTATGATTTCCTAAAGTTGCTAACGACTCTGGATGAAAACCAAGAATTGAGCATCAAAAGATTTTGATAACAAGTCCCAAATGATTTGACTTGCCTGTATGATTCCAAAATTGAATTGGTCCAGGTGTGGTCAATCTAAGTTGAAGCTGCCTATTCCGGAACCAAATCCCGTAGATTTCTATCTTAGGATTTATCTCTCACAAAAAGCCAAAAACAAGTTTAAATTTTTATATTTTATTTTAACTTTCTAGTTATTTAGTCTTTCAGTTTGTTTTGTTTGTCGGACTACATCATGAAAATCAGTAAGGAATCAACTCACTAAAAGGGTCATGTCTGAGATGACCACATGTGTTTTAAAAGTTTAAAACAGTCACGTCTGAGGTGACAAAGTGTTTAAAAGAGTCACGTCTGAGGTGACTAAATTGTTTAAAAGGATCACGTCTGAGGTGATCAAAAGGTTTTCAAGTTAAAATGATCATGTCTGAGATGATCAAATGCTCATAATGTTAATCTCAAAAGTTAAAAGGGTTTCAAATGTAAGTTGTTCAAAATGGCAGAAAATTTACTAAGTGTGACCCATTCGCACGATTGGACCATGAGTATGGACCAACCATGCGAATGGCTCCCATTCGCACGACTGGACATGAGATTGAGCCATTCACACAATGGCTTATCAGAATGACCATTCGACCGAATGGAAGGGGGCGAATGAATCAGTCGACCGACTGAGACTCAGTCGGTCAACTGAAGATGCGAATGAAAGGGGACGAATGAGTCAGTCGACCGACCGAACCTCAGTCGGCCAACTGCATGCGACTGACTGGGCCAATCGCACGATTGAGCCTCAGTCGCCCGAATGAACTGAGCGAATGAGGCCAGTTGGCCGTTTGAACTCAGATTCAGTATTTAAAGGGCACAGTCGATCGCATTTGACTCATCACTCCCAATCGCTCCCAAATCGCACTTCTATTACTCTGCCAAAATTTCATTAGACCTTGTTTTCTCATTGCTATTGATTTCTGACGTTCGTTGATTATACAGGTAGTTGATGGATGATATCGCACCGAAAACAGAAGGAATGGAACCCTAATTTGGTGTTATTCGAATGAAACAAGAAGAAACGGACTGAAACATGACCTAATAACCTACTTAAACTATGCAAAATGTTAAAATTAAGTTTAATAGGTTATTAGTAACAAGAATGCGAGTATATTGAACCGGTAATCCTTGTTAAATCACTTGTATTGATCAAGACTCGAACAATAGGCGACTGAACTGTGGGACAGGCGACTGGTCGTCCGGATGAACTCCAATCGCACGATTGAATTCTGCGATTGGGTCAATCGGCCGAATGAACCATGCGAATGAGCTCAGTCGGCCGACTGAACCAATCGCAGACTCAGTTAGCAGATTGAACCCAGTCGCATGCCACCTTCAACCGAATGAGCTCAGTCGCATAAAAGAACAACCGACTGACTTCAGTCGCATGATTCATTCGCACGAATGAATCAGAATGAATTTAAACATTACACTTAGAACTAAATTTTGATGTATTATGTACTAATAGTTCCGTGTCTTGTGTTTCAGGAAAATGGCTGATAGATGGTCCATTAATCCAAAGCACAACATCTGTGCTCACTTGGATCATACTACTCGGAACAGGGCCGAGTTCACCGAGATTATAGCTTTCCTTAGACGTTCCCGGATCCATAAGGCTATATCTACACCGTGCACGCCCTACAGATCATTACACCAGGCATTCTGGGAGAATGCCTCCGTGGATCGTTCTCGTGAGCCCTACAGTATTCGGAGCTCTATTCTGGGTCATGATATCGAGGTTACTGCTGCAGACATCCAGAGAGTTCTTGAGTTTGGGGATGACACGGATCACCCCACCAGATTACATCCACTGACTGTGAGAGGCTGCTTCCTCAGGATCAAGTACGCTGGGGACATAAACTCGGGTGTGCTCAACAAGAGCAACCTGTGCCCCCAGTACAAGTACTTGGCACATGTGATCCTTAAGTGCATTGCTTCGCGGAGGGGTGGGTTCGACGACCTATCAGACCAGATTCAAAATGCCTACGTGGCACTGGTGCTGAACCACCCTTTTAGCTTTTCGAGTATGATCTTCTCCTATTTGGTGGAGAACCTGAAGGCAAAGGGGAAGGAAGGATTTTGTATGTACCCCAGGTTCTTACAGCTGATCTTCAACGAGAAGCTGCCACATCTTCCCAAGGAGAGTCATGATGCAGTTGCTTTGGAGATCATGGATGACACGACTTTAGGTCGGATGAGAGTGTATAGGGGCAAGCAGGTGAAGCCCCAGGTTAAGAGGTTGATTGGCCACCTGGCCAACGAGAGATATGTGGCACCGGGGAGACGCAAATGGCGTCATGAGGATAGTGATTCTGATGATGAGAGGCTACTGCTCCCAGAGCATGATTCTGACGATGACGATAGTGGAGACGCTGGGGATGATATGCCTAGTCCACCGAGAGGCACAGCTTGTGATGTTATACCTCCAGTGTCTGCCCCAGCTGGAGACGTAGCCGAGTAAGCTGGATTTCATCAGGATTTTGTTCCTGGTGCGGAGGAGGAGGAGGAGTCGGATGAGGAGCCCTTAACGCGAACTGTGTGAAGCAAAGTTGTTCCCACAGAATATGGGCTAAGGGCTGTTGGTGAACGCCCAAGAGACTACGAAGAGACAGCTGCTGATCCGAGTTATGCACCGGAATCAGCTAGCAGGGTTGTAGGGGGAGCATCCACCTCAACGGGGACGAGGAGGAAGAGGATGGCTCAGCCCCATGCTCAGAAGAAGAAGAAGCGACTTTGACCTTTGTTACCACCACAGCCACTACTGCTACCACCACCACTACCACTTCCACAGCCATACCATCCACCACCACAGCCACCACAGCCACCACAGCTACTACTACCACCACCACACCTCCCATCACTGTACAGATTCCATCTACCACCATACCTTTCACTCCTACATCACCTCCACCATTTCACAGACCCATCTTCACTACAGCCACCACCACCACCACTACCCACCAAGCTGGACCCTCAGCCCATCCCTCTCAGACTTATGGATCACCTCTACCTCCAATTAGGGTAGAGGAACAGCTGTCTGCGCTCAACCGGATGGTGATGCGCCTATTAGCTGCAGATGAGGAGAAGGCGGCTCAGATCCGCCAGCTTGCTGACCTTACTGCTTCACAGTCTCACCAGATAGCAGAGCAGGCTCGAGTGATAGAGGAGCAGGCCCAACAGATGGCTGCTCAGAGCCATGAGATAGCCCAACTCCAAGCACATAGTGTCACATCTACCAAAAGGATAGAGGAGTTGGAGGAGGCAAAGAAGACTATCATGTTAAAGCTGAAAGGATCTAAGGAGGAGCCCCTCAAGATCAAAGAGGGAGACGGAGATGATGGTGATGATGATGAAGATGATGATGAGGATGATGAGGATGATACAGAGGAGGATGAGGAAACCAAAGGAGAAAGGACATAGGAAAAGAAGGATGATGATGAAGCAGAAGGAGGGGATGCAGCTGCATCGGCCTCTGCTTCAGGTCAAGAGAGGAGGTCAAAGAACAGACAAGACCAACCAGCTTCTTCCTCTGCTCCTCCAAGTGATGAGCCGATGATACAGGACAAAAGTAAAGACTAGATGTTTATGTATTTATTTACTTTTGTATTTGAATCATGTATTGAAAACTATGTACTTAATGTTTATATTAAGGTAATGCATTTCTGTTTGATTAATTACTAATGGTTGAAATGTTGAATGTGTAAATCAAACAGATCCAAGTTACCAAAGGGATGAGTTTGATGTTGCTCCCCTTCAGCAGGTCAAGACTCAGCTAACAATGATTCTTGATCTGCAAGGGATCGTAAGGAGGTCAGTGAGTTATACCCCTGAAGAAGGGGAAATAATTCACGACCTATCAAACGAGCAACTCGCAGAGATCTTCAAGCTCAATCCAGATGAGATAGTGACAAATGCTCCGACATGCGACTCGACCAGTGACGAAGAGCTCAACGATGTTGATGAAGTCGAGATTGAAGATGTCACTACCGAGCACTACCCTCAGTATGCTGACAATGAGGGAAATGTGGTCCCCAATCTGGGTGAATCCCTCGTCAGTGATACTTTTGAGGTGTTAGACAAGATGGAGCAAGAAACAGAGAAAGCAGAAGGAACGGACCAAGCCTCAAATGATGATGTCGACATCCGAAACGAGTGGGCTGCATGTTTTGAAGAAGTTAGAGCCCAACGCGCTGCACCAAAACAGGATGCCTACACCAAACTCTACCGAGTCAAGAAACATCACAAGGTGTCTGGCAGGATCATAGCATGGCCGTATTTTGAGGACCTTAACGTATATGCAGTTAAGAGGGAACAGGGCATATAGTACTTCAGATTCCCACATGATCTGAAGACTTTACCAGGTTTTGAGCTCAACCAGCTGGCTAAGCTAAAGCTTTTGTATGCTGACCCAAGGAAGATGTCAGGCTGGTTCGAGGCTGCCCTAAAGAAGGAGTACCACACCAGAGGGTAACTTCAGACCCCAACAGCCTACTAGGTATATCAGAAGGTCTGAGGTTGATGCCATTACTGGCAAGCCCAAGATAGTGTTGAAGTGGAGTCCTCCGCACACAATGTCAAGAATCCCACTCAAGGAAATGCCACAGGACTTCACTCCACACTTTAAGTGGTGGTACTACGATTGGAGAACAGCTGAAGCGGTCATAGTCCTAAGCAAAGAGGGCCAAATGGATACGATCAGGGTATTCGACCCTATGTGGCTTACCAACTTGTCAGCTAACGACGTCTATACTTTATACAAGTGGCCACTGTTCTATGATACGCAGGATATTGTATAAGCCCTCCAGTTTCAGAATGTCATACGACTCTGCTTCGCGTTTGAGATTCACGCGGGAGTCACAAAAGAGGAGAAGTACAAGAAATACAAGGAGGTATGCAGAAAGCAAGACAATAGAGAGATCTAGGCAAGGGGAGTTTGTTGATATGTATGTCCCTAGATCATGATATGAAATGTAATAGATCTTGTTTATCTGATTCTGATGTAATTTGAAATGATTAATGAAATGATATGATTGTTTGTGATTTGTAATGTCTGAATATTTCATTAATGAGTCGATATTGAGTTGGTTAATTAGGTTTGTGATTGTTGATGATTACACATAATGTTATTGTAGGGGTTTGATAGAACATAAAATCCATGTTTAACCTTTAAACATTCTGAAAAACGCAGCGGATATAATGCTTTTAAAAACGATTTTTAAAGCTGAAAATTCATATTCTTAGGTGACCATTTTTAGGTGAAAACAAACCCAAACATAAGGATCTTAAATATATGAATGGAACAAGCTATGAACATACAAAATCGTACATAAAATCACAGCTAGAACAAGCTGTGACAACTACCTTGTTCCAGCAGCAAATGTCGACCAAAATGGGGTTTTTGATGCTTGTTCTTTGGCCAAGACTCCAATGGAGGACTCCTCAAGCTAGTATACCCCAAGCACTATTGCAAAACACCTTGTATGCTAGGATTAAACACCAAACAAGCTGCTGAAAACACTTCTTCTTCCTGTCTTGTTTTCGAAACTAGAGAGGGGGGAAAAGAGAGAGTTCTTTTTCATGTGTGTGTTTTAAATGGCTGGTCCAAGAGCAAGTTATGAGACCCCTTAATTGTTGTATCTAATCAACAAAAGTGGTCCAATAGAAGACCAAGAAGGGGGGCGGCCAAAATAAAAGGTTTTTGAATGAGTTTTCCCCCCTTTATTTAGACACATTACAATGTTACATGGTCTTATAAATTGGTATCTCTTAGTAAATGTATACAACTAACCAATTAATTGTATAACATATGTAGCCATTTTATTTGTAATGTCATCTAACTAATGCAAATAACATTACAAATAATATATTGAACAAAATATCCTAATAAATTGTTCCATGTCATATGCAACTTGTTTAGAAAACCCATTTTCTAAATTGTGTTGTTATTTTATTGCATGATCACATCATCAATTAAATATTATTTGGTGTTTGCTAAGCTTGTTATTGGGTATAACCCGACTTGGATCATGACGTACTAACCACATCAATATTCTAAGTGTCTTGGGCACACAGAATCCTACAATCTCCCACTTGCCCAAGATTCATAGAAGATTGATGCAAGCAGTAAATACCGCCTAACAACGGTTTACTACCCTTAATACGCATGACTTATAGCCATTCAATAACATCATCCCTTTCAAGTGCCCTACTTGAAATGATTTAGGTGAATCAATCATCTATCCTTTTGTTACAGATGTCATGTTAAATCCAAGGACACAGAATGATCATTCCTTGTTGATTTAACTTAATCAGGCCTTAGACATCTAACTCTCAACGAATAAGAGGAACAAATTCCATCTTGACTACATACGTTTCTCACAAACACCTCGTGTTATACCTGAACATATCCTTATGTACTGTCCACTATTTCAGGACAGTGAAGAATAGGCTCAAGGTGTAATACTTGGTGAATATCAAAACCCAATATGTGTCTCAGGTCTGAGGATACCAAATGATATTCGCCTTTACTCAAATTTACTTATGATCAATCAATAAGATTCCATGTAGTAAAATTTGAGATGCGGGTTAGTCCAATATTTGTATCCCACAAATATCTATGAACCTTGGTAGCAACCCATTGCTCTATATTCATCCTTATGAATATCAACCAATCCAAGTTCATAATAATCTTACTTTCACACTTGTTCCCACAAGTATGAGCGACTACGGACATTTTAGAGTAAACAATTTACTCATGGATTAAACATGCTAAATTGGAACATTAATTGAAACATTATAACCAAATAATTTTATTCAAATAATAAAGAGTTCCACATATCCAAATACAAAGTTTACAGATCAAATCCAATCACTAGAATATCGAAGTCCCATGGCACAAGTATGACATTCATGCTTTGCCTTTTCAAGGAGCTTCGTGAGAGGATCCGCAATGTTTTGATCCGTGTGAACTTTGCGAATACATATCTTTCCCTTTTCAACTTCATCTCGTATGTAGTTGAATCTCCGCTCAATGTGCCTAGTCTTTTGATGAGCACGGGGTTCCTTGATTTGTGCAATCGCACCCTCGTTATCACAAAAGATCTCTAGGGGGTCCTGAATGGAAGGGACTACCCCTAGATCGGCAATGAATTTCTTCAACCATGCAGCTTCTTGAGCTGCCAATGAGGCGGCAACGTATTCTGATTCTGTAGTCGATAGAGCCACCACATCCTGCTTGGAGCTCTTCCAAGAGACAGCTCCTCCATTTAGAATGAAAATGTATCCCGATTGTGACCGAGAATCATCACGATCGGTTTGGAAACTCGCATCCGTGTAACCTTTTACAACGAGTTCCTCGTCACCAGATCCATAGATTAGGAACATATCCTTGTCCTCCTTAGGTACTTAAGTATGTTCTTAACAGCCATCCAATGACTGTTTCCAGGATTTTGCTGGTAACGGCTTGTCATGCTCAAAGCGCATGACACGTCCGGTCGAGTGCATATCATTGCATACATGATGGATCCAATAGCAGATGCATATGGGATTGCCTTCATTTTATCTTGCTCATCCTTTGAGCTTGGACATTGAGTCGTACTCAATATCGTTCCTCTTTGAATAGGTACGGTACCTTTCTTAGAGTTCTCCATCTTGAACCTTTTCAAGATCTTATCAATGTATGCACTTTGATTCAAACCAATCAACCGCCTTGATCTATCCCTATAGATCTTTATTCCTAGAATATAGGCGGCTTCACCAAGATCCTTGATGGAAAAACAACTTCCAAGCCAGGTTTTTACACCTTCCAAGGTTGGAATGTCATTTCCAAATAGTAGTATGTCATCAACATACAATACTAGGAAAGTTACTGTGCTCCCACTAGCCTTCTTATACACACAAGCCTCATCAGCGTTTTTGATGAAGCCAAATTTCTTTACTTCCTCATCAAAACGGTGATTCCAGCTTCTCGATGCTTGTTTCAATCCATAGATTGATTTCTTTAACTTGCATACTTTATTAGGATGTTTGGATCGACAAAACCTTCAGGCTGAACCATATAGACATCTTCCTCAAGATATCCATTTAGGAAAGCAGTTTTGACATCCATTTGCCAAATCTCATAATCATAATGAGCAGCTATGGCAAACAATATCCTTATAGACTTTAGCATCGCTACAGGTGAGAAGGTTTCATCATAATCAACCCCTTGAGTTTGAGTGAAACCCTTTGCTACAAGTCTAGCTTTATAAGTATCCAAGTTTCCATGCATATCGGTTTTCTTCTTGAAAACCCACTTACTTCCAACTACTTTGGAATTAAGAGGTGGTACAACAAGTTCCCAAACTTGATTGTCATACATGGATTGCATCTCAACGTTCATGGCCTCAAGCCATTTGTCACAATCCAAATTGGACACTGCATCATGGTATGTGGTTGGTTCATCTGAATCTACCATATAGCATCCATCCATGAAAAATCCGTATCTTTCAGGTGGATTACTAGTTCTACCACTTCTGCGAACGTTTGTGTGTATTGATCAACCATTTGATCATCTTCAACATCCTCATGTTGAGTGCTAGTTTCAACCAAACGTGCATCGGGTTGTGGTTCTTGATCTTCCTCAAGATCCACTGTTCTACTGCTAGCTCCTTCCATAAGGAACTTTGCTTCTAAGAACTCACCCTTTCTGGCAACAAACACCTTTTGTTCCAGTGGATCATAGAAATAATATCCCATAGAATCTCTAGGATATCCAATAAAGATACACTTGGTGGATCGGACTTCCAATTTGTTTGGGGTGGGAGTCTTAACATAAGCCTCACATCCCCAAACCCTTAAGTATGATAGGGATGGAACTCTTCCATGCCATATCTCAAAAGGTGTCCTTTCCACCTTTTTGGTTGGGGCCATATTTAGAATACGGGCCGCGGAGAGCAAGCGAAACCCCAAAATGATAGAGGTAATGAGCTTCTAGCCATCATAGATCGAACCATATCCAATAAGGTTCGATTCCTCCTTTCAGACACACCATTATGTTGTGGTGTTCCAGGTGGAGTGAGTTGTGAGACAATCCCACAACTCCTAAGATGATCTTGAAAAACATCACTTAGGTATTCACCTCCTCTATCGGTACGGAGAACTTTAATTGACTTGTTGAGTTGATTTTCAACTTCATTCTTGAAGATTTTGAACATTTCAAAAGCTTCATCTTTGTGCCTTAATAAGTACACATACCCATAGCGACTATAATCGTCGGTAAAGGTAATGAAGTATCTTTCACCATTCCTAGTCATTGGCTTAAAAGGACCACATACATCCGAATGTATGATTCCTAATAAATCTTTTGCCCTTTCGGTAGTTCCACTAAAGGGTGCCTTAGTCATCTTACCTTGTAAACAAGATTCACAAACACCAATGAATCACATTCATTTGTTTTTAAAAGACCATTCTTTTGAAGTGTTTGTAAACGTTTCTTGTTTATATGACCAAGACGACAATGCCAAAGATAGGTATCACTCAAGTCCAACTTGAGTTTCTTGGTGTTAGTTTGGTACAATGAACTATTTAAAGTATTTTCATGAACCAATTCATAAATACCATTAATTGGAATAGCTTTAAAATAGAACATACCATTTAAAGAAACATGAATATCATTTTCAATAAAGGATAATACATAATCATAATGTCTTAATTGAGATACAGAAATAATGTTCCTAGTCAAACTAGGAGCATACAAAACATTCTTCAAAATAACTTCCAAGCCACTTGGAAGTCTTAGGATGTAGTCCCCACGAGCTTCAACTAAGACTTTAGTTCCATTGCCCATGAAGAGGCTAACATCCCCTTTCTTGAAGTCCCTACTTCTTGTGAACCCCTGCAACAAATTGCAAATATGAGTTCCACATCCGGTATCCAATACCCATGTGTTGAAGATGTAACATTAAGATCAATATGTATCATGTATATTGTACCTGAGGTCTGCCCGGCATCCCTCTTGCTTTCAACTCTTGGAGATGGACAGGACAATTCCTTGCCCAATGTCCTATCTCCCCACACTTGAAGCATGGGTCATTTGTAGCAACCTTTTGCTTCTTCTCTTGTGGTTTGGGTGGTACCCTTACCACCCCTTTCCCCTTTCCCCACATGTCCCTTACCCTTGGCAACCTTTGCCTTGGGTGCGGGATGAGGCCTTTTGTTGTTCCCACCTTCATTGATGGTGAGAACGGGTAAAACCCTTTTACCCATGGCCGCCTCGGCCGTTTTGAGCATTGAGTGAAGTTCACCAATGCTTTTGTCCCATGCATTCATGTTGTAGTTCAACACGAATGTCTCGAACTTCTTGGTTAGGCCATTTAGGATCAAATCCGTGGCCAACTCCTTCGAGACGGGGCAGTTTAGCCTCTCGAGGCGGTCAATATGACTTTTCATCTTAAGTACATAAGATGAAACAGATTGGTTGTCGTCCATACGACATGCATGGAGCGCTCGAACCGTTTCGAACCGCTCAACCCTTGCTTGCTGTTGGAACGTTTCCTTCAGCTGGGTTATCATGTCGTAAGCTCCGTGATGTTCATACTCCTTTTGGAGATCCGGAGTCATGCTCGCTAGCATGAGACAAGACACTTGGACGGAGTCCTCAGTGTATTTCAGCCAATCGTTAAAGGCCTCCTCATCATCCTCGTTAGGTTGATCGGGGATAGGGTCGTCTAAAACATATGATCTTCTCTCTTGCTTGAGAACATTCTCAAGTTTCGATACCAATCAATAAAGTTGTTATGATTTAGACGTTCCTTTTGGAGGATCGCTCGTAGTGATTGGTTTGACGCGGACGAGTTATCGTGATTTTCATTATTGGTGGCCATCTACAAAATTTAACAAAGATCAATTTAGTATTTTCGATATTGCTAATTTTAATATTTAATGCCTTTTAAGGTCTTTTCATATTAAAATCTAGAACCCAACATTACATTTAAATGTGGTTAGGTGACCTTTATCCCACGTTTTAAATTAATAAGGTGGTCAACGTTTGACGATTGCAACCATTTGCAACTTCTAGAAATATGGGATCGACTTAAAACATCATATGTAAAGTCGGCATGTTAATCCCATCAACACCATTTGGAAACCACATCGTAGGTGATCCATTTGACATGATTTGCAAATCAAGACACCCTACTTACACCCACGTGTGAGTTTGCCAAAACAAGTGGTTAGGTGACCTTTATCCCACAAATAAGGCATTCTCACCTCAAGTCACAAGTTCCCTCAAAATGGTTAGGTGACCTTTATCCCACTAAGAGTTCCCAAGTGACTCAAGTGTTGTGTAAAAGGACGGTGTTGATCTTGTTTGTAAAAAAAGTTTAGAGGTTTCAAAATTCTAGTTTAGAAAACTCTATGTACTTGTATTTGCATGCTTTCAAATACAAGGTACCTTATGGTTCTTTGATTAAAACCTATTTTAATCCTTAAAATCATTAAATAATTTTAATAACCTTTATTAACCTTTAAGAACCATCAATTTTCAGCTTGTTAAGTTTGTTAATTAGTTTGCTTTGAATATCCAAATATCAACCAAACAATCAAGACAACAAACAATCAACCAAGCATAAAACATTAACAATCATATGTGCATAACCATAGCCCTTATGTTGACAACACTTGTTTGCCATCACAAGTGTTGTCTATGGTCTTTCTAAGGGTCAAACATATCATAAAAGTTCCAAGAACCTCCCACTAGAAACCGCATCCAAATGCTCCATGTTTCTTGTGTCTTTGTGTCCATCTTTGGGTCTTGATCTTGTACATCTTCCTTTTACAAAATTGTATCCTATACATTTTCTAGTAAAGGAAATGAACCTAATCTATTATTACATAACCAAATGAATGAATAATTACAACCCAAATGAATAAACACAAATATTACAACCAAATTGAATGAATAAAAAACACTTGAATCATCCAAACAACACAAGGCCACAAGCTAGGTTATGCACTTAACAACCAATGATCATCAAATCATCAAAATATATCATTAATCCCCACTTAAAACCTTCAAATTTCAGCCAACATAAACTGAAATTTTGGTTTTAAATATTGTCCAAACAATCAACATATCAACATATATATCTTTCAAGGTTTAATCAAGCATGTGTGATGGAACCTTGAAAGTTGGGGATTTCAATAAGACATAATTATTTCACCAAAACCAGCCTATAAACATGTTAATATCATCTTTTAAAACCAATTTCAAAAGATGAATCAAGCAAGCCATCCATATAACCGGCTCTTGATGCCATTGTAGGGTTTGATAGAACATAAAATCCATGTTTAACCTTTAAACATTCTGAAAAACGCAGCGGATATAATGCTTTTAAAAACGATTTTTAAAGCTGAAATTTCATATTCTTAGGTGACCATTTTTAGGTGAAAACAAACCCAAACATAAGGATCTTAAATATATGAATGGAACAAGCTATGAACATACAAAATCGTACATAAAATCACAGCTAGAACAAGCTGTGACAACTACCTTGTTCCAGCAGCAAATGTCGACCAAAATGGGGTTTTTGATGCTTGTTCTTTTGGCCAAGACTCCAATGGAGGACTCCTCAAGCTAGTATACCCCAAGCACTATTGCAAAACACCTTGTATGCTAGGATTAAACACCAAACAAGCTGCTGAAAACACTTCTTCTTCCTGTCTTGTTTTCGAAACTAGAGAGGGGAAAAAGAGAGAGTTCTTTTTCATGTGTGTGTTTTAAATGGCTGGTCCAAGAGGCAAGTTATGAGACCCCTTAATTGTTGTATCTAATCAACAAAAGTGGTCCAATAGAAGACCAAGAAGGGGCGGCCAAAATAAAAGGTTTTGAATGAGTTTTCCCCCCTTTTATTTTAGACACATTACAATGTTACATGGTCTTATAACTTGGTATCTCTTAGTAAATGTATACAACTAACCAATTAATTGTATAACATATGTAGCCATTTTAATTTGTAATGTCATCTAACTAATGCAAATAACATTACAAATAATATAATTGAACAAAATATCCTAATAAATTGTTCCATGTCATATGCAACTTGTTTAGAAAACCCATTTTCTAAATTGGTGTTAATATTTTATTGCATGATCACATCATCAATTAAATATTATTTGGTGTTTGCTAAGCTTGTTATTGGGTATAACCCGACTTGGATCATGACGTACTAACCACATCAATATTCTAAGTGTCTTGGGCACACAGAATCCTACAGTTATATCAATTAATACATTCAAACTTAACATAATGAAGTTATCATGCGAATGGCCCATGCGAATGGACCACATGTATGAATAACTTCATACGATTGACTCAGTCGCTCGACTGAACCAGGAGACTGGATCAGTTGTATGATTGACACATAAGATTGGCTCAGTCGCACGACTGAACACTCAGTCGTGCGGATGAATCAACCGCATGGTTCAATCGCACGACTGAACCATACTTATGGTCCAATCGCCCGAATAAACAATACTAACCTATAAATTCAACCCAATTCATGGAAAAACGTAAGCATTCATTCAATTTCGACTCCAAACGTACCCTAGCCATCCAGAAGCCTCCCAATTCGTTCTCAAGTTCACAGAATACATTAGATCGATACCCAATCGATTTCTAACGTTAGTTTCAATTCTTGATTGATTCTTCGTGTGTTCTCACTGATTGGATCGCCAATCAAATAGGATTCCGCACTATTTGATCTGGTTTACACGCTAATCACTCGGTATTTCGTTCAAATACCAGGTTCTAACATAGAAGTTAATAACGTATTCATAGAATCCAACACAAATGTAGTTTTGATTGATTCGGTGCACTTTTGATGTAATAGTGTTCGAAGTTGGTTGTGGAATGTTCTCGATGAGTTTCGCACACGAGTGTATTGATTTTAGGTTCATTTGTGTGGTTTCGTGTTCAGAATTGGTTTCTATTTATACAATAGATACTATCTTCAATTTCTGATTGATTAGTATGATTCCAATGATGATTATAATCTGATATGATTAGATTTGTTCACGAGTGTATTCTGAAGGCTTATGAATCAAAAAAACTCCTTAGCATTGAAGGTTATTAAGAAAAGCAAACCACTACCAATGCGAGAACTACTGTGGTTTAATTTTTTAGTATAACTAGTTTCTTTCTCATTTGTTTAGTTAAGCTTTCATGAATACTTATACACCAATCTTTAGTTGTACAATTTTAATTAAAATACAAGTAAATCTTATTGATTTAATCGTGTTACCTTGATTTAGCTTCTTTTTTATCCATCGGGTATTGCGTCTCTTCTTTGACGTTTGATTACTTTCATTCCGCCAGTGTACTTTGATTCTCGGTTCTTTTTGAGTGAATACGAGTTGTTTATTGCTTCTTAACACATGATTTCCTTGCCTAGAAGTTAATAAAGTATTCATAGAATCCACCACACATGTAATATTGATTGATTCAGTGCACTTTTGATGTAATAGTGTTCAAAGTTGGTTGTGGAATGTTCTCGATGAGTTTCAGGCACGAGTGTATTGATTTTTGGGTTCATTCGTTTGGTTTCGTGTTCGGAATTGGTTTCTATTTATACAATAGATACTATCTTCCATTTCTGATTGATTAGTATGATTCCACTGATGATTATAATCGGATATGATTAGATTTTTTCACGAGTGTGTTCAGAAGGCTTAAGAATCAAAAAAACTCCATAGCATTGGAGGTTGTTACGAAAAGCAAACCACTACCAATGCAAGAACTATTGTTGTTTAATATTTTAGTATAATTAGTTTATTTCCCATTTATTTAGTTAAGCTTTCATGAATACTTATACATGAATCTTTAGTTGTATAGTGTTAATTAAAAATACAAGTGAATCTTATTCACTTAATCGTGTTACCCTGATTTGGCACTTTTTTATCCATCAGGTATTGCGTCTCTTGTTTGACGTTTGATTACTTTCATTCCGCCAGTGTACTTTGATTCTCGATTCTTATTGAGTGAATACGAGTTGTTTCTTGTTTCTTAACACTTGATTTCCTAGCCTAGAAGTTAATAAAGTATTCGCTGAATCCATGCATGTAATATTGATGGATTCGGTGCACATTTGTTGTATTAGTGTTCGAAGTTGGTAGTGGAATATTCTCGATGAGTTTCAGGCACGAGTGTATTGATTTTAGGGTTCACTCGTGTGGTTTCGTGTTCTGAATTGGTTTCTATTTTTACAATAGATACTATCTTACATTTCTGATTGATGGATGATTCCAATGATGATAATAATCGGATATGATTAGATTTGTTCACGAGTGTGTTCAGTAGGCTTAAGAATAAAAAAACTCGATAACATTGGAGGTTGTTACGAAAAGCAAACCACTATCAATGCAAGAACTATTGTTGTTTAATTTTCTAGTATGACTAGTTCCTTTCCCATTTATTTAGTTAAGCTTTCATGAATACTTATACACCAATCTTTAATTATACAATGTTAATTAAAATACAAGTAAATCTTATTCACGTAATCATGTTACCTTGATTTGGCTTCTTTTTTATCCATCAGGTATTGCGTCACTTGTTTGACGTTTGATTACTTTCATTCCGTCAGTGTACTTTGATTCTCGATTCTTTTTGAGTGTATACAAGTTGTTTATTGCTTCTTAACACGTGGTTTCCTTGCCTAGAAGTTAATAAAGTATTCATAGAATCCATCACAACTGTAATATTGGTTGATTCGGTGCACTTTTGACGTAATAGTGTTCGAAGTTGGTTGTGGAATGTTCTCTATGAGTTTCGGGCACGAGTGTATTGATTTTAGGGTACATTCGTGTGGTTTCGTGTTCTGAATTGGGTTCTATTTATACAATAGATACTATCTTCCATTTCTGATTGATTAGTATGATTCCAATGATGATTATAATCGGCTATGATTAGATTTGTTGACGAGTGTGTTGAGAAGGCTTAAGATCAAAAAACTACATAGCATTGGAGGTTGTTACGAAAATCAAACCACTGTCAATGCCAGAACTATTGTTGTTTATTTTTTTAGTATAACTAGTTCCTTTCCCATTTATTTAGTTAAGCTTTCATGAATACTTATACACCAATCTCTAGTTGTACAATATTAATTAAAATACAAGTAAATCTTATTCACTTAATCGTGTTACCTTGATTTGGATTCTTATTTATCCATCAGGTATTGCGTCGCTTGTTTGACGTTTGATTACTTTCATTCCGCCAGTGTACTTTGATTCTCGATTTTTTTTGAGTGAATACGAGTTGTTTATTGCTTCTTAACACGTGGTTTCCTTGCCTAGAAGTTAATAAAGTATTCATAGAATCCACCACACATGGTATATTTATTGATTCTGTGCACTTTTGATGTAATAGTGATCGAAGATGGTTGTGGAATATTCTCGATGAGTTTCGGGCACGAGTGTATTGATTTAGGGTTCATTCGTGTGGTTTCATGTTCGGAATTGGTTTCTATTTATACAATAGATACTATCTTCCATTTCTGATTGATTAGTATGATTTCAATGATGATTATAATCGGATATGATTAGATTTGTTGACGAGTGTGTTGAGAAGGCTTAAGAATCAAAAAACTACATAGCATTGGAGGTTGTTACGAAAAGCAAACCACTGTCAATGCCAGAACTATTGTTGTTTAATTCTTAGTATAACCAGTTCCTTTCCCATTTATTTAGTTAAGCTTTCATGAATACTTATACACCAATCTTTAGTTGTACAATGTTAATTAAAATACAAGTAAATGTTATTAACTTAATCGTGTTACCTTGATTTGCCTTCTTTTTTATTCATTAGGTATTGAGTGAATACGAGTTGTTTATTGCTTCTTAACACGTGGTTCCTTTGCCTAGAAGTTAATAAAGTATTCATAGAATCCACCACACATGTAATATTGATTGATTTGATGCACTTTTGATGTATTAGTATTCGAAGTTGGTTGTGGAATGTTCTTGATGAGTTTCGGGAACGATTGTATTGATTTTAGGGTTTATTCGTGTGGTTTCGTGTTCGGAACTGGTTTCTATTTATACAATAGATACTATCTTCCATTTCTGATTGATTAGTATGATTCCACTGATGATTATAATCGCATATGATTTTTTCACGAGTGTGTTCAGAAGGCTTAAGAATAAGAAAAACTCCATAGCATTGGAGGTTGTTAAGAAAAGCAAACCACTACCAATGCGAGAACTATTGTTGTTTAATTTTTTTAGTATAATTAGTTTATTTCCCATTTATTTAGTTAAGGTTTCATGAATACTTATACATCAATCTTTAGTTGTACAGTTTTAATTAAAAATACAAGTGAATCTTATTCACTTAATCGGGTTACCCTGATTTGGATTTTTTTTATCCATCAGGTATTGCGTCTCTTATTTGACGTTTGATTACTTTCATTCCGCCAGTTTACTTTGATTCTCGATTCTTATTGAGTGAATACGAGTTGTTTATTGTTTCTTAACACTTGGTTTCCTAGCCTAGAAGTTAATAAAGTATTCATTGAATCCTTGCATGTAATATTGATGGATTCGGTGCATATTTGATGTAATAGTGTTCGAAGTTGGTTATGGAATATTCTCGATGTGTTTCAGGCACGAATGTATTGATTTTAGGGTTCACTCGTGTCGTTTCGTGTTTTGAATTGGTTTCTATTTTTACAATAGATACTATCTTACATTTCTGATTGATGTATGATTCCGATGATGATTATAATCTGATATGATTAGATTTGTTCACGAGTGTGTTCAGTAGGCTTAAGAATAAAAAAACTCAATAGCATTGGAGGTTGTTACGAAAAGCAAACCACTATCAATGCGAGAACTACAGTTGTTTAATTTTTTAGTATGAGTAGTTCCTTTCCCATTTATTTAGTTAAGCTTTCATGAATACTTATACACCAATCTTTAATTATACAATGTTAATTAAAATACGATGTAACACCCGGAAATTTATTATTTTGAAGCCGGCGAAGAAAAAAAGGAAATAAAGTCCAAAGTCGAGGAACAAACTCGCCAACGAAGAAAAGTTGGGTAATGTGGTGATATATGTAGGGAGAGGGCAGCCCACTCTCCCCACACTTCACATATTTCAGATTTGAGAGGAGGAGAAGAGAGAAAGAGGAGAAAAAGGAGAAAAAGTGGTGTTTCGGGTGATTCGGGTGTCCAAATCGAAGCTCTTGTCTTTGTGCTCGATTGTGTGAGTTCTAGGACCCCACTTTTACTTGTTTTCAACCGATTTTGGGGCTGGAAAATGTGCAAAACCCGTTTTTATGTGTGTGTGTGTTTGACCCATTTGGGTGTGATGTGTATGAGGTGTTTAGAGTATGTTTTCGGGCTTGGGTGTGCTTGTATGGTATTAAGGTATGCATTCCTAAGGTCCAGGAGGGTTGATTTAAGCTTAGAATGGGTTTGGATGAGCTTGGAGGCCGAAAATGGCAGATTGGGTTCGGGATGAACTCCATTCTGCATCAGCTAGGGCTAGGCGACCGAATGAAGGCCATACGACCGAATGAGGGCGATTGAAGGTCATTCGCACGATTGGGACTCAGTCGCACGACTGGGAGTCCAGTCGCATGAGGGTTGTACGACTGAGGGTTCAGTCGCATAGATGCTTAGTCGCATGAGTTCATTCGCATGAGGTTAGTCGCATAGGTGCCCAGTCGCAGTAATCCCATTCGCACGAGGTCCATACGCACGATTGGATGTTCATTCGCATAAATGTTCATCCGCATGAGTCCAGTCGTATGATGTTCAGTCGCATGGAGGCCATGCGACTGAAGGGTGTCCATACGCCCGAATAAGGCTGTTGCACTCGAGGGAATGTGTAGTTTGACTTCTGGCCTTCGGGGAAAGGTGCAGATGTAAATTTGACGTAAAGTAACCCGTAAGAGCATGTAAGAGGATGATTATGGCCTTAGAGAGCATGTAGGGCATGATGATGATGATGATGATGATGATGATGATGATGATGATGTTGTATGTTTATCCATGTTATGTATGTATGATGTTGCCCTGTATGATGATGAATGTGTATGATATGTTCCTTATTATGATGTATGCTTATCTTTCTTATGGCTTTACATGTCATGCTAATGAATGAATGAATGAAGTATTATATAATGTAAAGCGAAAGATAATGAAAGAGGAACATGAAGTAAGAATGCATGCATTAATGAACGAAAGAAAGGCTTGCAAGCATATTTATTGGGGTGAGCGACTTTGTGTTGCAAAAGACTCGGATGAAGTGCAATCATTTAGATTGCCTATGAGGTGAGCAACCTTGTCGTTGCAACAGACTCGAGTAAGTGCTATCGTGATGTTGCCTTGGGGTGAGCAACCTTGTTGTTGCAAAAGACTCGGATAGCTTGCTATCGTGATGGGCAATTGGGGTGAGCAACCTTAGGGGTGCAAAAGACTCGGATAGCGTGCAATCATTGAGATTGCCATTGAGGTGAGCGACCATGTTGTCGCAAAAGACTCGGAAGACAGAATGAACGAAAAGAATGGAAGATAATGAATGAGATGAAAGATGATAATGAAATTATCTGTGTATACGTATGTTGCATGATCGCATGATAAAGGAATGGTTTTATTTTTTTAATGAAAGTAAAGTATGTTTTATTATTAAAACTAGAACTCACTCAGCAAGGCTGACTTTTATTGCATTTTCCAGTTGGCAGGTAAATGATTGCTGAGGATGGCACGGCAAAGCTACTCGGCTCTTTTGGGATGGCATCCAATTATATAGCTTTTGTGATGTAATGCAAACATGAATTTTGTAACCTGATAATGATGTATTATTTGGCAAAAGTAATTATAATGAAACGAGATGTCATTTTTGAATGTTTCCGCTGCAATGATTTCTTAATGTAATGTAATTATATGTTTTATGTGCGATGAATGACCAACTGTAAGCAACCCGGGAACGGGGCCTTACATACGAGTAAATCTTATTCACGTAATCGTGTTACCTTGATTTGGCTTCTTTTTTATACATCAGGTATTGCGTCACTTGTTTGAAGTTTGATTACTTTCATTCCGCCAGTGTACTTTGATTCTCGATTCTTTTTAAGTGAATACGAGTTGTTTATTGCTTCTTAACACGTGGTTTCCTTGCCTAGAAGTTAATAAAGTAATCATAGAATCCACCACACATGTAATATATATTGATTCTGTGCACTTTTGATGTAATAGTGATCGAAGATGGTTGTGGAATATTCTCGATGAGTTTCGAGCACGAGTGTATTGATTTAGGGTTCATTCGTGTGGTTTCATGTTCGGAATTGGTTTCTATTTATACAATAGATACTATCTTCCATTTCTGATTGATTAGTATGATTCCAATGATGATTATAATCGGATATGATTAGATTTGTTGACGAGTGTGTTGAGAAGGCTTAAGAATCAAAAAATTACATAGCATTGGAGGTTGTTACGAAAAGCAAACCACTGTCAATGCCAGAACTATTGTTGTTTAATTCTTAGTATAACCACTTCCTTTCCCATTTATTTAGTTAAGCTTTCATGAATACTTATACACCAATCTTTAGTTGTACAATGTTAATTAAAATACAAGTAAATGTTATTAACTTAATCGTGTTACCTTGATTTGCCTTCTTTTTTATTCATTAGGTATTGAGTGAATACGAGTTGTTTATTGCTTCTCAACACGTGGTTCCTTTGCCTAGAAGTTAATAAAGTATTCATAGAATCCACCACACATGTAATATTGATTGATTCAATGCACTTTTGATGTATTAGTATTCGAAGTTGGTTGTGGAATGTTCTTGATGAGTTTCGGAAACGATTGTATTGATTTTAGGGTTTATTCGTGTGGTTTCGTGTTCGGAACTGGTTTCTATTTATACAATAGATACTATCTTTCATTTCTGATTGATTAGTATGATTCCACTGATGATTATAATCGGATATGATTTTTTCACGAGTTTGTTCAGAAGGCTTAAGAATAAGAAAAACTCCATAGCATTGGAGGTTGTTACGAAAAGCAAACCACTATCAATGCGAGAACTATTGTTGTTTAATTTTTTTAGTATAATTAGTTTATTTCCCATTTATTTAGTTAAGGTTTCATGAATACTTATACATCAATCTTTAGTTGTACAGTTTTAATTAAAAATACAAGTGAATCTTATTCACTTAATCGGGTTACCCTGATTTGGCTTTTTTTTATCCATCAGGTATTGCGTCTCTTATTTGACGTTTGATTACTTTCATTCCGCCAGTGTACTTTGATTCTCGATTCTTATTGAGTGAATACGAGTTGTTTATTGTTTCTTAACACTTGGTTTCCTAGCCTAGAAGTTAATAAAGTATTCATTGAATCCTTGCATGTAATATTGATGGATTCGGTGCACATTTGATGTAATAGTGTTCGAAGTTGGTTATGGAATATTCTCGATGAGTTTCAGGCACGAGTGTA
Source organism: Flaveria ramosissima (assembly GCA_025215565.1). Taxonomy (NCBI): domain Eukaryota; kingdom Viridiplantae; phylum Streptophyta; class Magnoliopsida; order Asterales; family Asteraceae; genus Flaveria; species Flaveria ramosissima. Next base: position 31,706,709 of record CM046029.1, read on the forward strand.
CTGATTTTAGGGTTCACTCGTGTGGTTTCGTGTTCTGAATTGGTTTCTATTTTTACAATAGATACTATCTTACATTTCTGATTGATGTATGATTCCAATGATGATTATAATCTGATATGATTAGATTTGTTCACGAGTGTGTTCAGTAGGCTTAAGAATAAAAAAACTCAATAGCATTGGAGGTTGTTACGAAAAGCAAACCACTATCAATGCGAGAACTATAGTTGTTTAATTTTTTAGTATGAGTAGTTCCTTTCCCATTTATTTAGTTAAGCTTTCATGAATACTTATACACCAATCTTTAATTATACAATGTTAATTAAAATACGAGTAAATCTTATTCACGTAATCGTGTTACCTTGATTTGGCTTCTTTTTTATACATCAGGTATTGCGTCACTTGTTTGAAGTTTGATTACTTTCATTCTGCCAGTGTACTTTGATTCTCGATTCTTTTTAAGTGAATACGAGTTGTTTATTGCTTCTTAACACGTGGTTTCCTTGCCTAGAACTTAATAAAGTATTTATAGAATCCACCACAAATGTAATATTGATTAATTCGGTGCACTTTTGACGTAATAGTGTTCGAAGTTGGTTGTGGAATGTTCTCTATGAGTTTCGGGCATGAGTGTATTGATTTTACTCTACATTCGTGTGGTTTCGTGTTCTAATTTTGGGTTCTATTTATACAGTAGATACTATCTTCCATTTCTGATTGATTAGTATGATTCCAATGATGATTATAATCGCATATGATTAGATTTGTTCACAAGTGTGTTCAGTAGGAAGAATAAGAAAACTCCATAGCATTGGAGGTTGTTACGAAAAGCAAACCACTATCAATGCGAGAACTATTGTTGTTTAATTTTTTAGTATGACTAGTTCCTTTCCCATTTATTTAGTTAAGCTTTCATAAATACTTATTCACCAATCTTTAATTATAAAATGTTAATTAAAATACAAGTAAATCTTATTAACGTAATCGTGTTACCTTGATTTGGCTTCTTTTTTATCCATCAGGTATTGCGTCACTTGTTTGACGTTTGATTACTTTCATTCCGCTAGTGTACTTTGATTCTCGATTCTTTTTGAGTGAATACGAGTTGTTTATTGCTTCTTAACACGTGGTTTCCTTGCTTAGAAGTTAATAAAGAATTCATAGAATCCACCACACATGTAATATTTATTGATTCGGTGCACTTTTGATGTAATAGTGTTCGAAGTTGGTTGTGGAATGTTCTCGATGAGTTTCGCGCACGATTGTCTTGATTTTAGGGTTCATTTGTGTGGTTTCGTGTTCGGAATTGGTTTCTTTTTATAGAATAGATACTATCTTCCATTTCTAATTGATTAGTATGATTCCAATGATAATTATAATCGGATATGATTAGATTTGTTCAGGAGTGTGTTCAGAAGGCTTAAGAATCAAAAAAACTCCATAGCATTGAAGGTTGTTACGAAAAGCAAACAACTATCAATGCGAGAACTATTGTTGTTTAATTTTTTAGTATAACTAGTTCCTTTCCCATATATTTAGTTAAGCTTTCATGAATACTTATAGACCAATCTCTAGTTGTACAATATTAAATAAAATACAAGAAAATCTTATTCACTTAATCGTGTTACCTTGATTTGGCTTCTTATTTATCCATCAGGTATTGCGTCTCTTGTTTGACGTTTGATTAATTTCATTCCGCCAGTGTACTTTGATTCTCGATTCTTTTTGAGTGAATACGAGTTGTTTATTGCTTCTTAACACGTGGTTTCCTTGCCTAAAAGTTAATAAAGTATTCATAGAATCCACCACACATGTATTATTTATTGATTCGGTGCACTTTTGATGTAATAGTGTTCGAAGTTGGTTGTGGAATGTTCTCGATGAGTTTCGGGCACGAGTGTATTGATTTTAGGGTTCATTCAAGTGGTTTCATGTTCAGAATTGGTTTCTATTTATACAATAGATACTATCTTCCATTTTTGATTGATTAGTATGATTCCAATGATGATTATAATCGGATATGATTAGATTTGTTCACGAGTGTGTTCAGAAGGCTTAAGAATCAAAAGAACTCCATATTATTGAAGGTTGTTATGAAAAGCAAACAACTATCAATGCGAGAACTATTGTTGTTTAATTTTTAAGTATAACTAGTTCCTTTCCCATTTATTTAGTTAAGCTTTCATGAATACTTATACACCAATCTCTAGTTGTACAATGTTAATTAAAATACAAGTAAATCTTATTCACTTAATCGTGTTACCTTGATTTGGCTTCTTATTTATCCATCAGGTATTGCGTCTCTTGTTTGACGTATGATTACTTTTATTCCGCTGGTGTACTTTGATTCTCGATTCTTTTTGAGTAAATACGAGTTGTTTATTGCTTCTTAACATGTGTTTTCTTGCCTAGAAGTTAATAAAGTATTCATATAATCCAACACAAATGTAGTTTTGATTGATTCGGTGCACTTTTGATGTAATTGTGTTCGAAGTTGGTTGTGGAATGTTCTCGATGAGTTTCGCGCACGAGTGTATTGATTTTAGGGTTCATTTGTGTGGTTTCGTGTGACAACCGGCCTCTAGGTTGTTATTCTAACCCTAATTTACTTGCATCATTATCCGTCTTATGAGTACTTATAATAGAAATAATCCAACCCTATCATGAATTTAGAAACATTTCTTGCTATTTGATCCAATTTATGATTTCATGTGATTTTACTGATTTTTAGTTAGTTTAGGTTTAACTTTTTTTAAAACTTGGTGTCCTGGGAATGTTAACTAGCCACCTTACAAAAATTTAATCTCAAGTGAAACAATTAAAATATGAGCATACATTCACACTTATAAATTTTCGGTTCATGCAGCACGGACATGCACAAGATACTACAATTAACATCATCCACCAAATAATATATTCTACCCAATACCACAAAATTACATTACCTAATAATTATTTACAATTAAAATTTAAACTTAAACACCCACTAGATGCCAAGTTTTGGCCGCCCCCTCTCCCTCCACTCACCTCTCTTCTACACCACCCACACTCTTACCATTCAAGCTTCATGCAAAGACCCTTATCACTACACATCTCTCTCTCATTCTCTCAAACTCACATCAGCTGATTACACACTCAAAAACACACACTCAAACCATTCTCTCTAGATTTCCAGCCTTGTTCATCGAAGAACAAGGCATTCACATAGTCGGTCGACCGAAAAGCACAAGAAGGTGGCCATATTCGTGATTTTGGACACACCTCTACTTCCTGTTCGACTTTTCCAGCTTTGTTCGAAGATTCTCCAGCCTTGTCCAAGGAGTTTCGAGCTATCCAAGACCATCTACACTCTCCAAAACGTGAACAACACCAAGTGTAAGCTTCATGTCACCCGAAAATGGTCTTTTCATGTGTTTCTTTCACTTCTCTTTTAAAAACACCTCCTCTCTTTGTTGTAGCAGAAACCCGACACTATTATCTTGTTCTTGAGGAGCTTTCAACTTCACAAGAGGTATCTCACTCGTTATATTTGTCATTCTTAAGGTGGAAACCGATTTCCACCATGAAAACCCTATTTTTGGACTCTTTGCACCATCTAACTTGTAAATCTTGTAACCCTTGAAAGCAAAACTTATAACCTACTTGTTAATGGTTTAATGGACTCCTAATAACCTGTTTTGAAAGTTACAAAAGAATATACACCGTGGATATATGGTTTTAGCTCAAGATACACCTTAAAAACCTTCTTTTTACAAGAAATGTTACAATCTAATCACTTGTTTGAAAACCCTCTTAACCAAGGTTTACAACCTGCTCATGAACAACTTGGTAACATCCTAATAATCTGATATTAAAGTTAAATGAGGTTTTGGTAATGTTTAAATACAAGTTTGCAAGGATTTACACATGTGTTATGGTCGGTTATGGCTAAATCACTAAGTTGATGGTTCATTGTTGTGTTGGGTAACCTAACCGTGAGTTTGGACATAATTTCAGAAAGTTTTGATGAATATTAAGTGTGTGACAAGTGGTTAATCTTTGGAAATTAAGGACATGTTAAGATTAGACCCATTTTGGTTAATTTCGGGACCCGAAACATGGTAAAACAACTTTAAAAATAGTAAAACATGGTGTTAACCATTTTAAAAAGAATTCCAGGCTTAATAATGATTAATAAAGTGTTCTGGAGTCAATGGGTAGTTTAAATGGTCAAAAGAACAATTAAATGGCGTTTTAACTAAAAACGGCTACCAACCGGGCATCGTTTTTGAGAAAAATCCAAGAAAAAGGAGTTTAAAGCTAAGAGTTATAAAAATAATGTAATTTCAGCAAGTTAAGTAATAAAAGACCTAAAGGATTTGAAATATTGGTCAAACAAGCTTTAAATGGTCAAATACGGTTAAAAACGCGTTTTAACAGGTTAAACGTAAAAATGAGACTTTCAACGATTAGAGGCAAAATTTCACAATTTAAGGACTTAAAAATTATAAAAATATCTTTTATATGACACCTACTAGTCTAAGACTCAAATTTATGGAAACCCTAAATTAACCGTTAAAACTCTCCGGTTTTACCGCAACCGGGAGCGTTAAACGCATAGTTTTTAAACCGGACCCATAAACTGAAATTTGGAACACTTACTCAATAATAAGTCAATTTTTACTCTAAGAACCTGATTTTTGGGTCTTAAGTGTCATAAAGGACAAGAAACCAAACTTGAGGGTGGAAACTGTCAATTTTGAAACTTAAGGGGCTAAACTGTAAAATTTTACAAACTTTATAACCGAATCCTATGAAACTAATAATCACTTGAACAACAAAATTTCCTTATATCCTTAACCTAATGATGTAAATATCCCAAATTACATGAAGAAATCATGACCTGCCATAAAAGTAAACTTTTTATACAAACCTTCGCGAATCAAAGCTTTATCCGATAACTAAAGTCTTGACACGCTTGTTGCACCTTAAATAAGTTTAGAGCAGTAGCTTATCACTTAATATATTCATGTTAGGGTGCTAGACTTGAGACACTCCCGGCACACGAAGAGTATTTTGACTTTACACCTAAGGTGAGTTCTAGTGATTCCCATTTTTACTACTGTTTTGGGGTGAAACATGCTCTGTTATTTATGAAAAATATTTGTGCTTTGCTTGGTGATTGTATGTGGGATTTATGGTTACCTGCTGATACTTATATCATGATCATTAATTCTTTCGTGAACCGCTTGTTTTATATGGATAGATCTATTTGGGGAATCCCTCACACACAGTGGCTTCCGTTCCAGGAAGGTACCCCACTGAGATCCTAAGGGGGTCGTTTGTGGCATGTGACAGGTTTTGTTAAGAAACTATGGTGAAACATCCGGGCAGGTATGGTTCACTGGTTTGGGGCTCAGTTCTTCCTTCGGGAATATCCGGTTAAACACAACTTTAGAAGAGGCCAACCGGGACTGAGTGTAGGGTTGATTATGACTTTCCCACGATATTGAAACTATGATTTATTCCTTTTTATCAAATAAGGATTTGTTAAGTCCTTTTTGTTTTTAAACTTTAAGCACTTGAATTCACCAACTTTTTAGTTGACACAAATTTCTTTTTGAGCATGTTTCAGGTAATTTATGAAGAAATCCTAGCTGTTGTGAAGACCTAGACTTATCCCCGCGACCATGGCATTGGCATATTTTCCTTAATGAACAATTTAAACAATTTTATATTTGTGTTGAACAAGTACAATTTATTTCTATGATTGGTTGTAAAACTCATTTGGGGGCTTGATTGTTTCTAGCCCCGGTACCTTTTCAAAACATTTTATGCCATGTGATATTCTCTCCTTTGAGCTCTTGTAATGGTTTGTTTCCGCTGCCATATGTTGTTGCTAGTCTGTGACGTCCCACCCTACCTGGGCCCGGGGTGTGACATTTCGTGTTCGGAATTGGTTTCTATTTATACAATATATACTATCTTCAATTTCTGATTGATTAGTATGATTCCAATGATGATTATAATCTGATATGATTAGATTTGTTCACGAGTGTATTCTGAAGGCATAAGAATCAAAAAAACTCCATAGCATTGAAGGTTATTACGAAAAGCAAACCACTACCAATGCGAGAACTATTGTGGTTTAATTTTTTAGTATAACTAGTTTCTTTCCCATTTGTTTAGTTAAGCTTTCAAGAATACTTATACATCAATCTTTAGTTGTACATTTTTAATTAAAATACAAGTAAATCTTATTCATTTAATCGTGTTACCTTAATTTAGCTTCTTTTATATCCATCGGGTATTGCGTCTCTTCTTTGACGTTTGATTACTTTCATTCCGCTAGTGTACTTTGATTCTCGATTCTTTTTTAGTGAATACGAGTTGTTTATTGCTTCTTAACACATGGTTTCCTTGCCTAGAAGTTAATAAAATATTCATAGAATACATCACACATGTAATATTGATTGATTCGGTGCACTTTTGATGTAATAGTGTTCAAAGTTGGTTGTGGAATGTTCTCGATGAGTTTCGGGCATGAGTGTATTGATTTTAGGGTTCATTCGTGTGGTTTCGTGTTCGGAATTGGTTTCTATTTATACAATAGATACTATCTTTCATTTCTGATTGATTAGTATGATTCCACTGATGATTATAATCAGATATGATTAGATTTTTTCACGAGTGTGTTCAGAAGGCTTAAGAATCAAAAAAACTCCATAGCATTGGAGGTTGTTACGAAAAGAAAACCACTACCAATGCGAGAACTATTGTTGTTTAATTTTTTAGTATAATTAGTTTATTTCCCATTTATTTAGTTAAGCTTTCATGAATACTTATACACCAGTCTTTAGTTGTACAATGTTAATTAAAAATACAAGTGAATCTTATTCACTTAATCATGTTACCCTGATTTGGCTTCTTTTTTATCTATCAGGTATTGCGTCTCTTATTTGACGTTTGATTACTTTCATTCCGCCAGTGTACTTTGATTCTCGATTCTTATTGAGTGAATACGAGTTGTTTATTGTTTCTTAACACTTGGTTTCCTAGCCTAGAAGTTAATAAAGTATTCTGTGCACTTTTGATGTAATAGTGATCGAAGTTGGTTGTGGAATATTCTCGATGAGTTTCGGGCACGAGTGTATTGATTTAGGGTTCATTCGTGTGGTTTCATGTTCGGAATTGGTTTCTATTTATACAATAGATACTATCTTCCATTTCTGATTGATTAGTATGATTCCACTGATGATTATAATCGGATATGATTAGATTTGTTGACGAGTGTGTTGAGAAGGCTTAAGAATCAAAAAACTACACAGCATTGGAGGTTGTTACGAAAAGCAAACCACTGTCAATGCCAGAACTATTGTTGTTTAATTCTTAGTATAACCAGTTCCTTTCCCATTTATTTAGTTAAGCTTTCATGTTAATTAAAATACAAGTAAATGTTATTAACTTAATCGTGTTACCTTGATTTGCCTTCTTTTTTATTCATTAGGTATTGAGTGAATACGAGTTGTTTATTGCTTCTTAACACGTGGTTCCTTTGCCTAGAAGTTAATAAAGTATTCATAGAATCCACCACACATGTAATATTGATTGATTCAATGAACTTTTGATGTATTAGTATTCGAAGTTGGTTGTGGAATGTTCTTGATGAGTTTCGGAAACGATTGTATTGATTTTAGGGTTTATTCGTGTGGTTTCGTGTTCGGAACTGGTTTCTATTTATACAATAGATACTATCTTCCATTTCTGATTGATTAGTATGATTCCACTGATGATTATAGTCGGATATGATTTTTCACGAGTTTGTTCAGAAGGCTTAAGAATAAGAAAAACTCCATAGCATTGGAGGTTGTTACGAAAAGCAAACCACTACCAATGCGAGAACTATTGTTGTTTAATTTTTTTTAGTATAATTAGTTTATTTCCCATTTATTTAGTTAAGGTTTCATGAATACTTATACATCAATCTTAGTTGTACAGTTTTAATTAAAAATACAAGTGAATCTTATTCACTTAATCGGGTTACCCTGATTTGGCTTTTTTTATCCATCAGGTATTGCGTCTCTTATTTGACGTTTGATTACTTTCATTCCGCCAGTGTACTTTGATTCTTGATTCTTATTGAGTGAATACGAGTTGTTTATTGTTTCTTAACACTTGTTTCCTAGCCTAGAAGTAATAAAGTATTCATTGAATCCTTGCATGTAATATTGATGGATGCGGTGCACATTTGATGTAATAGTGTTCGAGTTGGTTATGGAATATTCTCGATGAGTTTCAGGCACGAGTGTACTGATTTTAGGGTTCACTCGTGTGGTTTCGTGTTCTGAATTGGTTTCTATTTTTACAATAGATACTATCTTACATTTCTGATTGATGTATGATTCCAATGATGATTATAATCTGATATGATTAGATTTGTTCACGAATGTGTTCAGTAGGCTTAAGAATAAAAAAACTCAATAGCATTGGAGGTTGTTACGAAAAGCAAACCACTATCAATGCGAGAACTATAGTTGTTTAATTTTTTAGTATGAGTAGTTCCTTTCCCATTTATTTAGTTAAGCTTTCATGAATACTTATACACCAATCTTTATTATTCAATGTTAATTTAAATACGAGTAAATCTTATTCACGTAATCGTGTTACCTTGATTTGGCTTCTTTTTTATACATCAGGTATTGCGTCACTTGTTTGAAGTTTGATTACTTTTGCCAGTGTACTTTGATTCTCGATTCTTTTTAAGTGAATACGAGTTGTTTATTGCTTCTTAACACGTGGTTTCCTTGCCTAGAAGTTAATAAAGTATTCATAGAATCCACCACAAATGTAATATTGATTAATTCGGTGCACTTTTGACGTAATAGTGTTCGAAGTGGTTGTGGAATGTTCTCTATGAGTTCAGGGCATGAGTGTATTGATTTTACTCTACATTCGTGTGGTTTCGTGTTCTAATTTGGGTTCTATTTATACAGTAGATACTATCTTCCATTTCTGATTGATTAGTATGATTCCAATGATGATTATAATCGCATATGATTAGATTTGTTCACAAGTGTGTTCAGTAGGAAGAATAAGAAAACTCCATAGCATTGGAGGTTGTTACGAAAAGCAAACCACTATCAATGCGAGAACTATTGTGTTTAATTTTTTAGTATGACTAGTTCCTTCCCATTTATTTAGTTAAGCTTTCATAAATACTTATTCACCAATCTTTAATTATAAAATGTTAATTAAAATACAAGTAAATCTTATTAACGTAATCGTGTTACCTTGATTTGGCTTCTTTTTTATCCATCAGGTATTGCGTCACTTGTTTGACGTTTGATTACTTTCATTCCGCTAGTGTACTTGATTCTCGATTCTTTTGAGTGAATACGAGTTGTTTATTGCTTCTTAACACGTGGTTTCCTTGCTTAGAAGTTAATAAAAATCATAGAATCCACCACACATGTAATATTTATTGATTCGGTGCACTTTGATGTAATAGTGTTCGAAGTTTGTTGTGGAATGTTCTTCGATGAGTTTCGCGCACGATTGTCTTGATTTTAGGGTTCATTTGTGTGGTTTCGTGTTCGGAATTGGTTTCTTTTTATAGAATAGATACTATCTTCCATTTCTAATTGATTAGTATGATTCCAATGATAATTATAATCGGATATGATTAGATTTGTTCAGGAGTGTGTTCAGAAGGCTTAAGAATCAAAAAAACTCCATAGCATTGAAGGTTGTTACGAAAAGCAAACAACTATCAATGCGAGAACTATTGTTGTTTAATTTTTAGTATAACTAGTTCCTTTCTTATATATTTAGTTAAGCTTTCATGAATACTTATAGACCAATCTCTAGTTGTACAATATTAATTAAAATACAAGAAAATCTTATTCACTTATTCGTGTTACCTTGATTTGGCTTCTTATTTATTCATCAGGTATTGTGTCTCTTGTTTGACGTTTGATTAATTTCATTCCGCCAGTGTACTTTGATTCTCGATTCTTTTTGAGTGAATACGAGTTGTTTATTGCTTCTTAACACGTGGTTTCCTTGCCTAAAAGTTAATAAAGTATTCATAGAATCCACCACACATGTATTATTTATTGATTCGGTGCACTTTTGATGTAATAGTGTTCGAAGTTGGTTGTGGAATGTTCTCGATGAGTTTCGGGCACGAGTGTATGATTTTAGGGTTCATTCAAGTGGTTCATGTTCAGAATTGGTTTCTATTTATACAATAGATACTATCTTCCATTTTTGATTGATTAGTATGATTCCAATGATGATTATAATCGGATATGATTAGATTTGTTCACGAGTGTGTTCAGAAGGCTTAAGAATCAAAAGAACTATATTATTGAAGGTTGTTATGAAAAGCAAAAACTATCAATGCGAGAACTATTGTTGTTTAATTTTAAGTATAACTAGTTCCTTTCCCATTTATTTAGTTAAGCTTTCATGAATACTTATACACCAATCTCTAGTTGTACAATGTTAATTAAAATACAAGTAAATCTTATTCACTTAATCGTGTTACCTTGATTTGGCTTCTTATTTATCCATCAGGTATTGCGTCTCTTGTTTGACGTATGATTACTTTTATTCCGCCGGTGTACTTTGATTCTCGATTCTTTTTGAGTAAATACGAGTTGTTTATTGCTTCTTAACATGTGGTTTTCTTGCCTAGAAGTTAATAAAGTATTCATATAATCCAACACAAATGTAGTTTTGATTGATTCGGTGCACTTTTGATGTATAGTGTTCGAAGTTGGTTGTGGAATGTTCTCGATGAGTTTCGCACCGAGTGTATTGATTTTAGGGTTCATTTGTGTGGTTTCGTGTGACAACCGGCCTCTAGGTTGTTATTCTAACCCTAATTTACTTGCATCATTATCCGTCTTATGAGTACTTATAATAGAAATAATCCAACTCTATCATGAATTTAGAAACATTTCTTGCTATTTGACCCAATTTATGATTTCATGTGATTTTACTGATTTTTAGTTAGTTTAGGTTTAACTTTTTTTAAAACTTGGTGTCCTGGGAATGTTAACTAGGCACCTTACAAAAATTTAATCTCAAGTGAAACAATTAAAATATGAGCATACATTCACACTTATAAATTTTCGGTTCATGCAGCACGGACATGCACAAGATACTACAATTAACATCATCCACCAAATAATATATTCTACCCAATACTACAAAATTACATTACCTAATAATTATTTACAATTAAATTTAAACTTAAACACCCACTAGATGCCAAGTTTTGGCCGCCCTCTCCCTCCACTCACCTCTCTCTACACCACCCACACTCTTACCATTCAAGCTTCATGCAAAGACCCTTATCACTACACATCTCTCTCTCATTCTCTCAACTCACATCAGCTGATTACACACTCAAAAACACACACTCAAACCATTCTCTCTAGATTTCCAGCCTTGTTCATCGAAGAACAAGGCATTCACATAGTCGGTCGACCGAAAAGCACAAGAAGGTGGCCATATTCGTGATTTGGACACACCTCTACATCCTGTTCGACTTTTCCAGCTTTGTTCGAAGATTCTCCAGCCTTGTCCAAGGAGTTTCGAGCTATCCAAGACCATCTACACTCTCCAAAACGTGAACAACACCAAGTGTAAGCTTCATGTCACCCGAAATGGTCTTTTCATGTGTTTCTTTCACTCTCTTTTAAAAACACCTCTCTCTTTGTTGTAGCAGAAAACCGACACTATTATCTTGTTCTTGAGGAGCTTTCAACTTCACAAGAGGTATCTCACTCGTTATATTTGTCATTCTTAAGGTGGAAACCGATTTCCACCATGAAAACCCTTTTTGGACTCTTTGCACCATCTAACTTGTAAATCTTGTAACCCTTGAAAGCAAAACTTATAACCTACTTGTTAATGGTTTAATGGACTCCTAATAACCTGTTTTGAAAGTTACAAAAGAATATACACCGTGGATATATGGTTTAGCTCAAGATACACCTTAAAAACCTTCTTTTTACAAGAAATGTTACAATCTAAGCACTTGTTTGAAAACCCTCTTAACCAAGGTTTACAACCTGCTCATGAACAACTTGGTAACACCCTAATAATCTGATATTAAAGTTAAATGAGGTTTGGTAATGTTTAAATACAAGTTTGCAAGGATTTACACATGTGTTATGGTCGGTTATGGCTAAATCACTAAGTTGATGGTTCATTGTTGTGTTGGGTAACCTAGCCGTGAGTTTGGACATAATTTCAGAAAGTTTTGATGAATATTAAGTGTGTGACAAGTGGTTAATCTTTGGAAATTAAGGACATGTTAAGATTAGACCCATTTTGGTTAATTCGGGACCCGAAACCGAAACATGGAAACAACTTTAAAAATAGTAAAACATGGTGTTAACCATTTTAAAAAGAATTCCAGGCTTAATAATGATTAATAAAGTGTTCTTTAATAATGATTAATAAAGTGTTTGGAGTCCAATGGGTTAATTTTAATGGTCAAAGAAAACAATTAAATGGCGTTTTTAACTAAAAACGGCTACCACCCGGGCATCGTTTTTGATAAAAATCCAAGAAAAAAGGAGTTTAAAGCTAAGATTATAAAAATAATGTAATTTCAGCAAGTTAAGTAATAAAAGACCTAAAGAATTTGAAATATTGGTCAAACAAGCTTTAAATGGTCAAATACGGTTAAAAAACCGTTTTAACAGGTTAAACGTAAAAATGAGACTTTCACGATTAGAGGCAAAATTTCACAATTTACGGACTAAAAATTATAAAAATATCTTTTATATGACAGGCTACTAGCTAAGACTCAATTTATGGAAACCCTAAATTAACCGTTAAAACTCTCCGGTTTTACCGCAACCGGGAGCGTTAAACGCATAGTTTTTAAACGCGGACCCGTAAACTGAATTTGGAACACTTACTCAATAATAAGTAAATTTTTACTCTAAGAACCTGATTTTTGGGTCTTAAGTGTCATAAAGGACAAGAACCAAACTTGAGGGTGGAAACTGTCAATTTTGAAACTTAAGGGGCTAAACTGTAAATTTTACAAAACTTTATAATCGAATCCTATGAAACTAATAATCACTTGAACAACAAAATTTCCTATATCCTTAACCTAATGATGTAAATATCCCAAATTACATGAAGAAATCATGACCTGCTATAAAAAGTAAACTTTTTATACAAACCTTCGCGAATCAAAGCTTTATCCGATAACTAAAGTCTTGACACGCTGTTGCCCTTAAATAAGTTTAGAGCAGTAGCTTATCACTTAATATATTCATGTTAGGGTGCTAGACTTGAGACACTCCGGCACACGAAGAGTATTTTGACTTTACACCTAAGGTGAGTTTCTAGTGGATTCTTCCCTTTTATTACTGTTTTTGGGTTTGAAAAATGCTCTGTTATTATGAAAAATATTTGTGCTTTGCTTGGTGATTGTATGTGGGATTTATGGTTACCTGCTGATACTTATATCATGATCATTAATTCTTTCGTGAACCGCTTGTTTTATATGGATAGATCTATTTGGGGAATCCCTCACACACAGTGGCTTCCGTTCAGGAAGGTACCCCACTGAGATCCTAAGGGGGTCGTTTGTGGCATGTGACAGGTTTGTTAAGAAAACTATGGTGAAACATCGGGCAGGTATGGTTCACTGGTTTGGGGCTCAGTTCTTCCTTCGGGAATATCCGGTAAACACAACTTTAGAAGAGGCCAACCGGACTGAGTGTAGGGTTGATTATGACTTCCCACGATATTGAAACTATGATTTATTCCTTTTTAAATCATAAGATTTGTTAAGTCTTTTTGTTTTTAAACTTTAAGCACTTGAATTCACCAAGTTTTTAGTTGACACAAATTTCTTTTGAGCATGTTTCAGGTAATTTATGAAAAAATCCTAGCTGTTGTGAAGAACCTAGACTTATCCCCGCGACCATGGCATTGGCATATTTTCTTAATGAACAATTTGAACAATTTTATATTTGTGTTTGAACAAGTACAATTTATTTCTATGATTGGTTGTAAAACTCATTTGGGCTTGATTGTTTCTAGCCCCGGTACCTTTTCAAACATTTTATGCCATGTGATATTCTCTCCTTTGAGCTCTTGTAATGGTTTGTTTCCGCTGCCATATGTTTGTGCTAGTCTGTGACGTCCCACCCTACCTGGGCCCGGGGTGTGACATTTCGTGTTCGGAATTGGTTCTATTTATACAATATATACTATCTTCAATTTCTGATTGATTAGTATGATTCCAATGATGATTTATAATCTGATATGATTAGATTTGTTCACGAGTGTATTCTGAAGGCATAAGAATCAAAAAAACTCCATAGCATTGAAGGTTATTACGAAAAGCAAACCACTACCAATGCGAGAACTATTGTGGTTTAATTTTTTAGTATAACTAGTTTCTTTCCCATTTGTTTAGTTAAGCTTTCAAGAATACTTATACACCAATCTTTAGTTGTACATTTTTAATTAAAATACAAGTAAATCTTATTCATTTAATCGTGTTACCTTAATTTAGCTTCTTTTATATCCATCGGGTATTGCGTCTCTTCTTTGACGTTTGATTACTTTCATTCCGCTAGTGTACTTTGATTCTCGATTCTTTTTTAGTGAATACGAGTTGTTTATTGCTTATTAACACATGGTTTCCTAGCCTAGAAGTTAATAAAGTATTCATTGAATCCAGGCATGTAATATTGATGGATTTGGTGCACATTTGTTGTATTCGCGTTCGAAGTTGGTAGTGGAATATTCTCGATGAGTTTCAGGCACGAGTGTATTGATTTTAGGGTTCACTCGTGTGGTTTCATGTTCTGAATTGGTTTCTATTTTTACAATAGATACTATCTTACATTTCTGATTAATGTATGATTCCAATGATGATTATAATCGGATATGATTAGATTTGTTCACGAGTGTGTTTAGTAGGCTTAAGAATAAAAAAACTCCATAACATTGGAGGTTGTTACGAAAAGCAAACCACTATCAATTCAAGAACTATTGTTGTTTAATTTTCTAGTATGACTACTTCCTTTCCTATTTATTTAGTTAAGCTTTCATGAATACTTATACACAAATCTTTAATTATACAATGTTAATTAAAATACAAGTAAATCTTATTCACGTAATCGTGTTACCTTGATTTGGCTTCTTCTTATCCATCAGGTATTGCGTCACTTGTTTGACGTTTGATTACTTTCATTCCGCCAGTGTACTTTGATTCTCGATTCTTTTTGAGTGAATACAAGTTGTTTATTGCTTCTTAACACGTGGTTTCGTTGCCTAGAAGTTAATAAAGTATTCATAGAATCCATCACAACTGTAATATTGATTGATTTGGTGTACTTTTAACGTAATAGTGTTCGAAGTTTGTTGTGGAATGTTCTCTATGAGTTTCGGGAATGAGTGTATTGATTATAGGGTACATTTGAGTGGTTTCGTGTTCTGAATTGGGTTCTATTTATACAATAGATACTATATTCCATTTCTGATTGATTAGTATGATTCCAATGATGATTATAGTCAGATATGATTAGATTTGTTCACGAGTGTGTTCAGTAGGAAGAATAAAAAAACTCCATAGCATTGGAGGTTGTTACGAAAAGCAAACCACTATCAATGCGAGAACTATTGTTGTTTAATATTTTAGTATGACAAGTTCCTTTCCCATTTATTTAGTTAAGCTTTCATAAATACTTATACACCAATCTTTAATTATACAATGTTAATTAAAAAACAAGTAAATCTTATTCACGTAATCGTGTTACCTTGATTTGGCTTCTTTTTTATCCATCAGGTATTGCGTCACTTGTTTGACGTTTGATTACTTTCATTCCGCTAGTGTACTTTGATTTTGGATTCTTTTTGAGTGAATACGAGTTGTTTCCTTGCCTAGAGGTTAATAAAGTATTCATGGAATCTACCACACATATAATATTTATTGATTCGGTGCACTTTTGATGTAATAGTGTTCGAAGTTGGTTGTGGAATTTTCTCGATGAATTTCGCGCATGAGTGTATTGATTTTAGGGTTCATTTGTGTGGTTCCGTGTTCGGAATTGGTTTCTATTTATAGAATTTATACTATCTTCCATTTCTAATTTATTAGTAGGATTCCAATGATGATTATAAGCGGATATGATTAGATTTGTTCATGAGTGTGTTCAGAAGGATTCAGAATAAAAAAACTCCCTAGCATTGAAGGTTGTTACGAAAAGCAAACAACTATCAATGCGAGCACTATTGTTGTTTAATTTTTTAGTATAACTAGTTCCTTTCCTATTTATTTAGTTAAGCTTTCATGAATACTTATACACCAATCTCTAGTTGTACAATGTTAATTAAAATACAAGTAAATCTTATTCACTTAATCGTGTTACCTTGAATTGGCTTCTTATTTATCCATCAGGTATTGCGTCGCTTGTTTGACGTTTAATTACTTTCATTCCACCAATGTACTTTGATTCTCGATTCTTTTTGAGTGAATACAAGTTGTTTATTGCTTCTTAACACGTGGTTTCCTTGCCTAGAAGTTAATAAAGTATTCATAGAATCCACCACACATGTAATATTTATGATTCGGCATTTAAGTGAGACGAGTACTTTTGATGTAATAGTGATCGAAGTTGGTTGTGGAATGTTCTCGATGTGTTTCGGGCACGAATATATTGATTTTAGGGTTCATTCGTGTGGTTTCATGTTCGGAATTGTTTTCTATTTATACAATAGATACTATCTTCCATTTCTGATTGATTAGTATGATTCCAATGATGATTATAATCGGATATGATTAGATTTGTTGACGAGTGTGTTGAGAAGGCTTAAGAATAAAAAAACTACGTAGCATTGGAGGTTGTTACGAAAAGCAAACCACTGTCAATGCCCGAACTATTGTTGTTTAATTTTTAGTATAACCGGTTCCTTTTCCATAAATTTAGTTAAGCTTTCATGAATACTTATACACCAATCTTCAGTTGTACAATGTTAATTAAAATACAAGTAAATATTATTAACTTAATCGTGTTACCTTGATTTGGCTTCTTTTTTATTCATCAGGTATTGCGTCTCTTGTTTGACGTTTGATTACTTTCATTCCGCCAGCGTACTTTGATTCTCGATTCTTTTTTAGTGAATACGAGTTGTTTATTGCTTCTTAACATGTGGTTCCCTTGCCTAGAAGTTAATAAAGTATTCATAGAATCCACCACACATGTAATATTGATTGATTCGGTGCACTTTTGATGTAATAGTGTTCAAAGTTGGTTGTGGAATGTTCTCGATGAGTTTCGGGAGCGAGTGTATTGATTTTAGGGTTTATTCGTGTGGTTTCGTGTTCGGAATTGGTTTCTATTTATACAATAGATACTATCTTCCATTTCTGATTGATTAGTATGATTCCACTGATGATTATATCGGATATGAGTTTTTTCACGAGTGTGTTCAGTAGGCTTAAGAATAAAAAAACTCAATAGCATTGGGGGTTGTTACGAAAAGCAAACCACTATCAATGCGAGAACTATTGTTGTTTAATTTTTTAGTATGACTAGTTCTTTTCCCATTTATTTAGTTAAGCTTTCATGAATACTTATACACCAATCTTTAATTATACAATGTTAATTAAAATACAAGTAAATCTTAGTCACGTAATCGTGTTACCTTGATTTGGCTTCTTCTTTATCCATCAGGTATTGCGTCACTTGTTTGAAGTTTGATTACTTTCATTCCGCCTGTGTACTTTGATTCTCGATTCTTTTTAAGTGAATACGAGTTGTTTATTGCTTCTTAACACGTGGTTTCCTTGCCTAGAAGTTAATAAAGTATTCATAGAATCCACCACAAATGTAGTATTGATTAATTCGATGCACTTTTGACAATTAGTGTTCGAAGTTGGTTGTGGAATGTTCTCTATGATTTCGGGCACCGAGTGTATTGATTTTAGGGTTCATTCGTGTGGTTCGTGTTCTCGAATTGGGTTCTATTTATAGAATGATACTATCTTCCCTTTCTGATTGATTAGTATGATTCCAATGATGATTATAATCGGATATATGATAGATTTGTTCACAGTGTGTTTAGTAGGAAGAATAAAAAACTCCATAGCATGGAGGTTGTTACGAAAAGCAAACCACTATCATGCGAGAACTATTGTTTTTAATTTTTTAGTATAATTATTTCCTTTCCCATTTATTAGTTAAGCTTTCATAAATACTTATACACCAACTTATTATCCAATGTTAATTAAATACAAGTAAATCTTATTCACTTAATCTTTTTACCTTGTTTGGCTTCTTTTTTTATCCATCAGGTATTGCGTCACTTGTTGACGTTTGATAACTTCATTCCCGAGTGTACTTTGATTCTCGATTCTTTTTTAGTGAATACGAGTTGTTTATTGTTTCTTACACGTGGTTTCCTTGCCTAGAAGTTAATAAAGTATTCAGGAATCCACCACACAATGTAATATTTATTGATTCGGTACACTTTTGATGTAATAGTGTTCGAAGTTGGTTGTGGAATGTTCTCTATGAGTTTCGGGCGCACGAGTGTATTGATTTTAGGGTTCATTGTGTGGTTTCGTGTTCGAATTGGTTTCTATTTATAAAATAGATACTATCTTCCATTTCTGATTGATTATATGATTCCAATGATGATTATAATCTGATATGATTAGATTTGTTCATGAGTGTGTTCAGAGGCTTAAGACAAAAAAACTCCATAGCATTGGAGGTTGTTACGAAAAGCAAACACCTATCAATGCGAGAACAATAGTTGTTTAATTTTTTAGTATAACTAGTTCCTTTCCCCATTTATTTAGTTAAGCTTTCATGAATACTTATACACCAATCTCTTAGTTGTACAATGTTAATTAAAATACAAGTAAATCTTATTCACTTATCGTGTTACCTTGATTTGGCTTCTATTTAATCCATCAGGTATTGCGTCTCTGTTTGACGTTTGATTACTTTCATTTCATGTCCGCGACTTGATGTTAAGTAATACGAGTTGTTTATTGCTTCTTAAAACGTGTTTCCTTGCCTAGAAGTTAATAAAGTATTCATAGAATCCACACACATGAATATTTATTATTCGGTGCACTTTTGATGTAATAGTGTTTTGAAGTTGGTTGTGGAATGTTCTCGATGAGTTTCGGGCACGAGTGTATTGATTTTAGGGTTCATTCAAGTGGTTTAATGTTTGGAATTGGTTTCTATTTATACAGTAGATACTATCTTATATTTCTGATTGATTAGTACGATTCCAATGATGATTATAATTGGATATGATTAGATTTTTCACGAGTGTGTTGAGAAGGCTTAAGAATCAAAACTCCATAGCATTGAGGGTTGTTACGAAAGCAAACCACTGTCAATTCGAGAACTATTGTTGTTTAATTTTTAGTATAACCACCATTCCTTTCCCAATTATTTTGTTAAGCTTTCATTAATACTTATACACCAATCTTTAGTTGTACAATGTTAATTAAAATACAAGTAAATCTTATTCACTTAATCATGTTACCTTGATTTGGCTTCTTTTTTATATTCATCAGGTATTGCGTCTCTTGTTAGACGTTTGATTCTTTCATTCCGCCAGTGTACTTTGATTCTTGATTCTTTTTGAGTGAATACGAGTTGTTTTTTGCTTTCTTACACCTGTTTCCCATGCCTAGAAGTTAATAAAGTATTCAAGAATCCACCACACATGTATTTGATCATTCGGGTTACTTTTGATGTAATAGTGTTCGAAGTTGGTTGTAGAATGTTCTCGATGAGTTTCAGTCACAAGTGTATTGATTTTAGAGTTCATTCGTGTGGTTTCATGTTCGGAATTGGTTTCTATTTATATCAATAGATCCTATCTTCCATTTCTGATTGATAGTATGATTCCAATGATGATTATAATCGGATATGATTACCTTTGTTCACGAGTGAGATTAGAAAGCTTAAGAATCATAAAAACTCCATAGCATTGAAGGTTGTTACAAAAAGCAAACCACTATCAATGCGAGAACTATTGTTGTTTAATTTTTAGTATAACTAGTTCCTTTCCTATTTATTTAGTTAAACTTTCATGAATACTTATACATCAATCTTTAGTTGTACAATGTTATTAAAATACAAGTAAATCTTATTCACTTAATCGTGTTACCTTGATTTGGCTTCTTTTTTATCCATCAGGTATTGCGTCTCTTGTTTGACGTTTGATTACTTTCATTCTGCCAGTGTACTTTGATTCTCGATTCTTTTTGAGTGAATACGAGTTTTTATTGCTTCTTAACACGTGGTTTCCTTGCCTAGAAGTTAATAAAGTATTCACAGAATCCACCACAAAACGTAATATTGATTGATTCGGTGCACTTTTGACTGTAATAGTGTTCGAAGTTGGTTGTGGAATGTTCTCTATAAGTTTCGGGCACGAGTGTATTGATTTTAGGGTACATTCGTGTGGTTTCGTGTTCTGAATTGGTTTCTATTTATACAATAGATACTATCGTCCAATCTGATTGATTAGTATGATTCCAATGATGATTACAATCGATATGATTAGATTTGTTCACAGTGTGTTCATTAGGAAGAATAAAAAAACTCCATAGCATTGGAGGTTGTTACGAAAAGCAAACCACTATCAATGCAAGAACTATTGTTTTTAATTTTTTAGTATGACTGGTTCCTTTCCCATTTATTTAGTAAGTTTCATAAATACGTATACACCAATCTTAATTATACAATGTTAATTAAAATACAAGTAAATCTTATTACGTAATCGTGTTACCTTGATTTGGCTTCTTTTTAATCCATCAGGTATTGCGTCACTTGTTTGACATTTGATTACTTTCATTCTGCCAGTGTACTTTGTTTTCGATTCTTTTTGAGTGAATACGAGTTGTTTATATGCTTCTTACACGTGGTTTCCTTGCCTAGAAGTTAATAAAGTATTCATAGAATCCACCACAAATGTAGTATTGATTAATTCGATGCACTTTTGAATATTAGTGTTTCGAAGTTGGTTGTGGAATGTTCTCTATGAGTTTTCGGGCACGAGTGTATTGATTTTAGGGTTATTTGTGTGGTTTCGTGTTCTGAATTGGTTTCTATTTATAGAATAGATACTATCTTCCATTTCTGATTAGGTATGATTTTAATGATGATTATAATCGGATATGATTAGATTTGTTCACGAAGTTTGTTAGTAGGAAGAATAAAAAACTCCATAGCATTGGAGGTTGTTACGAAAAGCAAACCACTATCAATGCAAGAACTATTGTTGTTTAATTTTTAGTATAATTAGTTCCTTTCCCATTTATTTAGTTAAGCTTTCATAAATACTTATACACCAATCTTTAATTATACAATGTTAATTAAAATACAAGTAAATCTTATTAACGTAATCGTTTTACCTTGTTTTGGCTTCTTTTTTATCCATCAGGTATTGCGTCCTTGTTTGATTGCGTCACTTGTTTGACGTTTGATAACTTTCATTCGCTAGTGTACTTTGATTCTCGATTCTTTTTTAGTGAATACGAGTTGTTATTGCTTCTTAACACGTGGTTTCCTTGCCTAGAAGTTAATAAAGTATTCATAGAATCCACCACACATGTAATATTTATTGATTCGGTACACTTTTGATGTAATAGTGTTCGAAGTTGGTTGTGGAATGTTCTCTATGAGTTTGGCGCACGAGTGTATTGATTTTAGGGTTCATTTGTGTGGTTTCGTGTTCGAAATTGGTTTCTATTTATAGAATAGATACTATCTTCCATTTCTAATTGATTAGTATGATTCCAATGATGATTATAATCTGATATGATTAGATTTGTTCATGAGTGTGTTCAGAAGGCTTAAGTCAAAAAAACTCCATAGCATTGAAGGTTGTTACGAAAAGCAAACAACTATCAATGCGAGAACAATAGTTGTTTAATTTTTTGTTATAACTAGTTCCTTTCCCATTTATTTAGTTAAGCTTTCATGAATACTTATAAACCAATCTCTAGTTGTCCAATGTTAATTAAAATACAAGTAAATCTTATTCACTTAATCGTATTACCTTGATTTGGCTTCTTATTTATCCATCAGGTATTGCGTCGCTTGTTTGACGTTTGATTACTTTCATTCCGCTAGTGTTATACGAGTTATTTATTGCTTCTTAAAACGTGGTTTCCTTGCCTAGAAGTTAATAAAGTATTCATAGAATCCACCACACATGAAATATTTATTAATTCGGTGCACTTTTGATGTAATAGTGTTTGAAGTTGGTTGTGGAATGTTCTCGATGAGTTTCGGGCACGAGTGTATTGATTTTAGGGTTCATTCAAGTGGTTTCATGTTTGGAATTGGTTTCTATTTATACAGTAGAAACTATCTTATATTTCTGATTGATTAGTACGATTCCAATGATGATTATAATTGGATATGATTAGATTTTTTAACGAGTGTGTTGAGAAGGCTTAAGAATCAAAAACTCCATAGCATTGGAGGTTGTTACGAAAAGCAAACCACTGTCAATTCCAGAACTATTGTTGTTTAATTTTTAGTATAACCAGTTCCTTTCCCAATTATTTTGTTAAGCTTTCATTAATACTTATACACCAATCTTTAGTTGTACAATGTTAATTAAATACAAGTAAATCTTATTAACTTAATCATGTTACCTTGATTTGGCTTCTTTTTTATTCATCAGGTATTGCGTCTCTTGTTAGACGTTTGATTACTTTCATTCCGCCAGTGTACTTTGATTCTTGATTCTTTTTGAGTGAATACGAGATGTTTATTGCTTCTTACACATGGTTCCCATGCCTAAAAGTTAATAAAGTATTCATAGAATCCACCACACATGTAATATTGATCATTCGGTGTACTTTTGATGTAATAGTGTTCGAAGTTGGTTGTAGAATGTTCTCGATGAGTTTCAGTCACAAGTGTATTGATTTTAGAGTTCATTCGTGTGGTTTCATGTTCGGAATTGGTTTCTATTTATACAATAGATCCTATCTTCCATTTCTGATTGATTAGTATGATTCCAATGATGATTATAATCGGATATGATTACCTTTGTTCACGAGTGAGATTAGAAAGCTTAAGAATCAAAAAACTCCATAGCATTGAAGGTTGTTACAAAAGCAAACCACTATCAATGCGAGAACTATTGTTGTTTAATTTTTTAGTATAACTAGTTCCTTTCCTATTTATTTAGTTAAACTTTCATGAATACTTATACATCAATCTTTAGTTGTACAATGTTAATTAAAATACAAGTAAATCTTATTCACGTAATCGTGTTACCTTGATTTGGCTTCTTATTTATCCATCAGGTATTGCGTCTCTTGTTTGACGTATGATTACTTTCATTCTGCCAGTGTACTTTGATTCTCGATTCTTTTTGAGTGAATACGAGTTGTTCATTGCTTCTTAACACGTGGTTTCCTTGCCTAGAAGTTAATAAAGTATTCACAGAATCCACCACAACGTAATATTGATTGATTCGGTGCACTTTTGACGTAATAGTGTTCGAAGTTTGGTTGTGGAATGTTCTCTATAAGTTTCGGGCACGAGTGTATTGATTTTAGGGTACATTCGTGTATTTTCGTGTTCTGAATTGGGTTCTATTTATACAATAGATACTATCGTCCAATTCTGATTGATTAGTATGATTCCAATGATGATTACAATCGGATATGATTAGATTTGTTCACAAGTGTGTTCATAGGAAGAATAAAAAAACTCCATAGCATTGGAGGTTGTTACGAAAAGCAAACCACTATCAATGCAAGAACTATTGTTGTTTAATTTTTTAGTATGACTGGTTCCTTTCCCATTTATTTAGTTAAGTTTCATAAATACGTATACACCAATCTTTAATTATACAATGTTAATTAAAATACAAGTAAATCTTATTACGTAATCGTGTTACCTTGATTTGGCTTCTTTTTAATCCATCAGGTATTGCGTCACTTGTTTGACATTTGATTACTTTCATTCTGCCAGTGTACTTTGATTTTCGATTCTTTTTGAGTGAATACGAGTTGTTTATTGCTTCTTAACACGTGGTTTCCTTGCCTAGAAGTTAATAAAGTATTCATAGAATCCACCACAAATGTAGTATTGATTAATTCGATGCACTTTTGACATATTAGTGTTCGAAGTTGGTTGTGGAATGTTCTCTATGAGTTTCGGGCACGAGTGTATTGATTTTAGGGTATTTTGTGTGGTTTCGTGTTCTGAATTGGTTTCTATTTATAGAATAGATACTATCTTCCATTTCTGATTGATTAGTATGATTTTAATGATGATTATAATCGGATATGATTAGATTTGTT
Source organism: Flaveria ramosissima (assembly GCA_025215565.1). Classification (NCBI taxonomy): domain Eukaryota; kingdom Viridiplantae; phylum Streptophyta; class Magnoliopsida; order Asterales; family Asteraceae; genus Flaveria; species Flaveria ramosissima. The sequence continues at coordinate 31,731,037 of CM046029.1, forward strand.
CACGAGTTTGTTTAGTAGGAAGAATAAAAAAACTCCATAGCATTGGAGGTTGTTACGAAAAGCAAACCACTATCAATGCAAGAACTATTGTTGTTTAATTTTTAGTATGATTAGTTCCTTTCCCATTTATTTAGTTAAGCTTTCATAATACTTATACACCAATCTTTATTATACAATGTTAATTAAAATACAAGTAAATCTTATTAACGTAATCGTTTTACCTTGTTTTGGCTTCTTTTTTATCCATCAGGTATTGCGTCACTTGTTTGACGTTTGATAACTTTCATTCTGCTAGTGTACTTTGATTCTCGATTCTTTTTTAGTGAATACGAGTTGTTTATTGCTTCTTAACACGTGGTTTCCTTGCCTAGAAGTTAATAAAGTATTCATAGAATCCACCACACATGTAATATTTATTGATTCGGTACACTTTTGATGTAATAGTGTTCGAAGTTGGTTGTGGAATGTTCTCTATGAGTTTGGCGCACGAGTGTATTGATTTTAGGGTTCATTTGTGTGGTTTCGTGTTCGAATTGGTTTCTATTTATAGAAATAGATACTATCTTCCATTTCTAATTGATTAGTATGATTCCAATGATGATTATAATCTGATATGATTAGATTTGTTCATGAGTGTGTTCAGAAGGCTTAAGAATCAAAAAACTCCATAGCATTGAAGGTTGTTACGAAAAGCAACAACTATCAATGCGAGAACAATAGTTGTTTAATTTTTTGGTATAACTAGTTCCTTTCCCATTTATTTAGTTAGCTTTCATGAATACTTATAAACCAATCTCTAGTTGTCCAATGTTAATTAAAATACAAGTAAATCTTATTCACTTAATCGTATTACCTTGATTTGGCTTCTTATTTATCCATCAGGTATTGCGTCTCTTGTTTGACGTTTGATTACTTTCATTCCGCTAGTGTTATACGAGTTATTTATTGCTTCTTAAAACGTGGTTTCCTTGCCTAGAAGTTAATAAAGTATTCATAGAATCCACCACACATGAAATATTTATTATTCGGTGCACTTTTGATGTAATAGTGTTTGAAGTTGGTTGTGGAATGTTCTCGATGAGTTTCGGGCACGAGTGTATTGATTTTAGGGTTCATTCAAGTGTTAATGTTTGGAATTGGTTTCTATTTATACAGTAGAAACTATCTTATATTTCTGATTGATTAGTACGATTCCAATGATGATTATAATTGGATATGATTAGATTTTTTAACGAGTGTGTTGAGAAGGCTTAAGAATCAAAAACTCCATAGCATTGGAGGTTGTTACGAAAAGCAAACCACTGTCAATGCCAGAACTATTGTTGTTTAATTTTTAGTATAACCAGTTCCTTTCCCATTATTTTGTTAAGCTTTCATTAATACTTATACACCAATCTTTAGTTGTACAATGTTAATTAAAATACAAGTAAATCTTATTAACTTAATCATGTTACCTTGATTTGGCTTCTTTTTATTCATCAGGTATTGCGTCTCTTGTTAGACGTTTGATTACTTTCATTCCGCCAGTGTACTTTGATTCTTGATTCTTTTTGAGTGAATACGAGTGTTTTTGCTTCTTAACACATGGTTCCCATGCCTAAAGTTAATAAAGTATTCATAGAATCCACCACACATGTAATATTGATTCAATTCGGTGTACTTTTGATGTAATAGTGTTCGAAGTTGGTTGTAGAATGTTCTCGATGAGTTTCAGTCACAAGTGTATTGATTTTAGGGTTCATTCGTGTGGTTTCATGTTCGGAATTGGTTTCTATTTATACAATAGATCCTATCTTCCATTTCTGATTGATTAGTATGATTCCAATGATGATTATAATCGGATATGATTACCTTTGTTCACGAGTGAGATTAGAAAGCTTAAGAATCATAAAAAACTCCATAGCATTGAAGGTTGTTACAAAAAGCAAACCACTATCAATGCGAGAACTATTGTTGTTTAATTTTTTAGTATAACTAGTTCCTTTCCTATTTATTTAGTTAACTTTCATGAATACTTATACATCAATCTTTAGTTGTACAATGTTAATTAAAATACAAGTAAATCTTATTCACGTAATCGTGTTACCTTGATTTGGCTTCTTATTTATCCATCAGGTATTGCGTCTCTTGTTTGACGTTTGATTACTTTCATTCTGCAGTGTACTTTGATTCTCGATTCTTTTTGAGTGAATACGAGTTTTCATTGCTTCTTAACACGTGGTTTCCTTGCCTAGAAGTTAATAAAGTATTCATAGAATCCACCACAAACGTAATATTTGATTGATTCGGTGCACTTTTGACGTAATAGTGTTCGAAGTTGGTTGTGGAATGTTCTCTATAAGTTTCGGGCACGAGTGTATTGATTTTAGGGTACATTCGTGTAGTTTCGTGTTCTGAATTGGGTTCTATTTATACAATAGATACTATCGTCCATTCTGATTGATTAGTATGATTCCAATGATGATTACAATCGGATATGATTAGATTTGTTCACAAGTGTGTTCAGTAGGAAGAATAAAAAAACTCCATAGCATTGGAGGTTGTTACGAAAAGCAAACCACTATCAATGCAAGAACTATTGTTGTTTAATTTTTTAGTATACTGGTTCCTTTCCCATTTATTTAGTTAAGCTTTCATAAATACTTATACACCAATCTTTATTATACAATGTTAATTAAAATACAAGTAAATCTTATTAACGTAATCGTGTTACCTTGATTTGGCTTCTTTTTATCCATCAGGTATTGCGTCACTTGTTTGACATTTGATTACTTTCATTCTGCCAGTGTACTTTGATTTCGATTCTTTTTGAGTGAATACGAGTTGTTTATTGCTTCTTAACACGTGGTTTCCTTGCCTAGAAGTTAATAAAGTATTCATAGAACCCACCACACATATAATATTTATTGATTCGGTGCACTTTTGATATAATAGTGTTCGAAGTTGGTTGGGGAATGTTCTCGATGAGTTTCGCGCACGAGTGTATTGATTTTAGGGTTCATTTGTGTGGTTTCGTGTTCGGAATTGGTTTCTATTTATAGAATAGATACTATCTTCTATTTCTAATTGATTAGTATGATTTCAATGATGATTATAATTGGATATGATTAGATTTGTTCATGAGTGTGTTCAGAAGGCTTAAGAATAAAAAAAACTCCATAGCATTGAAGGTTGTTACGAAAAGCAAACAACTATCAATGCGAGAACTATTGTTGTTTAATTTTTTAATATAACTAGTTCCTTTCCCATTTACTTAGTTAAGCTTTCATGAATACTTATACACCAATCTCTAGTTGTACAATGTCGAAAAGCAAACCACTGTCAATGCTAGAACTATTGTTGTTTAATTTTTAGTATAACCAGTTCCTTTCCCATTTATTTAGTTAAGCTTTCATGAATACTTATACACCAATCTTTAGTTGTACAATGTTAATTAAAATACAAGTAAATCTTATTAACTTAATCGTGTTACCTTGATTTGGATTCTTTTTTATTCATTAGGTATTGCGTCTCTTGTTTGACGTTTGATTACTTTCATTCTGCCAGTGTACTTTGATTCTTGATTCTTTTTGAGTGAATACGAGTTGTTTATTGCTTCTTAACACATGGTTCCCTTGCCTAGAAGTTAATAAAGTATTCATAGAATCCACCACACATGTAATATTGATCAATTCGGTGTACTTTTGATGTAATAGTGTTCGAAGTTGGTTGTAGAATGTTCTCGATGAGTTTCAGTCACAAGTGTATTGATTTTAGAGTTCATTCGTGTGGTTTCATGTTCGGAATTGGTTTCTATTTATACAATAGATCCTATCTTCCATTTCTGATTGATTAGTATGATTCCAATGATGATTATAATCGGATATGATTACCTTTGTTCACGAGTGAGATTAGAAAGCTTAAGAATCATAAAAACTCCATAGCATTGAAGGTTGTTACAAAAAGCAAACCACTATCAATGCGAGAACTATTGTTGTTTAATTTTTTAGTATAACTAGTTCCTTTCCGATTTATTTAGTTAAACTTTCATGAATACTTATACATCAATCTTTAGTTGTACAATGTTAATTAAAATACAAGTAAATCTTATTCACGTAATCGTGTTACCTTGATTTGGCTTCTTATTTATCCATCAGGTATTGCGTCTCTTGTTTGACGTATGATTACTTTCATTCTGCCAGTGTACTTTGATTCTCGATTCTTTTTGAGTGAATACGAGTTGTTCATTGCTTCTTAACACGTGGTTTCCTTGCCTAGAAGTTAATAAAGTATTCACAGAATCCACCACAAACGTAATATTGATTGATTCGGTGCACTTTTGACGTAATAGTGTTCGAAGTTGGTTGTGGAATGTTCTCTATAAGTTTCGGGCACGAGTGTATTGATTTTAGGGTACATTCGTGTAGTTTCGTGTTCTGAATTGGGTTCTATTTATACAATAGATACTATCGTCCAATTCTGATTGATTAGTATGATTCCAATGATGATTACAATCGGATATGATTAGATTTGTTCACAAGTGTGTTCAGTAGGAAGAATAAAAAAACTCCATAGCATTGGAGGTTGTTACGAAAAGCAAACCACTATCAATGCAAGAACTATTGTTGTTTAATTTTTAGTATGACTGGTTCCTTTCCCATTTATTTAGTTAAGTTTTCATAAATACGTATACACCAATCTTTAATTATACAATGTTAATTAAAATACAAGTAAATCTTATTAACGTAATCGTGTTACCTTGATTTGGCTTCTTTTTAATCCATCAGGTATTGCGTCACTTGTTTGACATTTGATTACTTTCATTCTGCCAGTGTACTTTGATTTTCGATTCTTTTTGAGTGAATACGAGTTGTTTATTGCTTCTTAACACGTGGTTTCCTTGCCTAGAAGTTAATAAAGTATTCATAGAATCCACCACAAATGTAGTATTGATTAATTCGATGCACTTTTGACATATTAGTGTTCGAAGTTGGTTGTGGAATGTTCTCTATGAGTTTCGGGCACGAGTGTATTGATTTTAGGGTATATTTGTGTGGTTTCGTGTTCTGAATTGGGTTCTATTTATAGAATAGATACTATCTTCCATTTCTGATTGATTAGTATGATTTTAATGATGATTATAATCGGATATGATTAGATTTGTTCACAAGTTTGTTTAGTAGGAAGAATAAAAAAACTCCATAGCATTGGAGGTTGTTACGAAAAGCAAACCACTATCAATGCAAGAACTATTGTTGTTTAATTTTTAGTATGATTAGTTCCTTTCCCATTTATTTAGTTAAGCTTTCATAAATACTTATACACCAATCTTTAATTATACAATGTTAATTAAAATACAAGTAAATCTTATTAACGTAATCGTTTTACCTTGTTTTGGCTTCTTTTTTATCCATCAGGTATTGCGTCACTTGTTTGACGTTTGATAACTTTCATTCTGCTAGTGTACTTTGATTCTCGATTCTTTTTTAGTGAATACGAGTTGTTTATTGCTTCTTAACACGTGGTTTCCTTGCCTAGAAGTTAATAAAGTATTCATAGAATCCACCACACATGTAATATTTATTGATTCGGTACACTTTTGATGTAATAGTGTTCGAAGTTGGTTGTGGAATGTTCTCTATGAGTTTGGCGCACGAGTGTATTGATTTTAGGGTTCATTTGTGTGGTTTCGTGTTCGAAATTGGTTTCTATTTATAGAATAGATACTATCTTCCATTTCTAATTGATTAGTATGATTCCAATGATGATTATAATCTGATATGATTAGATTTGTTCATGAGTGTGTTCAGAAGGCTTAAGAATCAAAAAAACTCCATAGCATTGAAGGTTGTTACGAAAAGCAAACAACTATCAATGCGAGAACAATAGTTGTTTAATTTTTTGGTATAACTAGTTCCTTTCCCATTTATTTAGTTAAGCTTTCATGAATACTTATAAACCAATCTCTAGTTGTCCAATGTTAATTAAAATACAAGTAAATCTTATTCACTTAATCGTATTACCTTGATTTGGCTTCTTATTTATCCATCAGGTATTGCGTCGCTTGTTTGACGTTTGATTACTTTCATTCCGCTAGTGTTATACGAGTTATTTATTGCTTCTTAAAACGTGGTTTCCTTGCCTAGAAGTTAATAAAGTATTCATAGAATCCACCACACATGAAATATTTATTAATTCGGTGCACTTTTGATGTAATAGTGTTTGAAGTTGGTTGTGGAATGTTCTCGATGAGTTTCGGGCACGAGTGTATTGATTTTAGGGTTCATTCAAGTGGTTTCATGTTTGGAATTGGTTTCTATTTATACAGTAGAAACTATCTTATATTTCTGATTGATTAGTACGATTCCAATGATGATTATAATTGGATATGATTAGATTTTTTAACGAGTGTGTTGAGAAGGTTTAAGAATCAAAAACTCCATAGCATTGGAGGTTGTTACGAAAAGCAAACCACTGTCAATTCCAGAACTATTGTTGTTTAATTTTTAGTATAACCAGTTCCTTTCCCAATTATTTTGTTAAGCTTTCATTAATACTTATACACCAATCTTTAGTTGTACAATGTTAATTAAAATACAAGTAAATCTTATTAACTTAATCATGTTACCTTGATTTGGCTTCTTTTTTATTCATCAGGTATTGCGTCTCTTGTTAGACGTTTGATTACTTTCATTCCGCCAGTGTACTTTGATTCTTGATTCTTTTTGAGTGAATACGAGATGTTTATTGCTTCTTAACACATGGTTCCCATGCCTAAAAGTTAATAAAGTATTCATAGAATCCACCACACATGTAATATTGATCAATTCGGTGTACTTTTGATGTAATAGTGTTCGAAGTTGGTTGTAGAATGTTCTCGATGAGTTTCAGTCACAAGTGTATTGATTTTAGAGTTCATTCGTGTGGTTTCATGTTCGGAATTGGTTTCTATTTATACAATAGATCCTATCTTCCATTTCTGATTGATTAGTATGATTCCAATGATGATTATAATCGGATATGATTACCTTTGTTCACGAGTGAGATTAGAAAGCTTAAGAATCATAAAAACTCCATAGCATTGAAGGTTGTTACAAAAAGCAAACCACTATCAATGCGAGAACTATTGTTGTTTAATTTTTTAGTATAACTAGTTCCTTTCCGATTTATTTAGTTAAACTTTCATGAATACTTATACATCAATCTTTAGTTGTACAATGTTAATTAAAATACAAGTAAATCTTATTCACGTAATCGTGTTACCTTGATTTGGCTTCTTATTTATCCATCAGGTATTGCGTCTCTTGTTTGACGTATGATTACTTTCATTCTGCCAGTGTACTTTGATTCTCGATTCTTTTTGAGTGAATACGAGTTGTTCATTGCTTCTTAACACGTGGTTTCCTTGCCTAGAAGTTAATAAAGTATTCACAGAATCCACCACAAACGTAATATTGATTGATTTGGTGCACTTTTGACGTAATAGTGTTCGAAGTTGGTTGTGGAATGTTCTCTATAAGTTTCGGGCACGAGTGTATTGATTTTAGGGTACATTCGTGTAGTTTCGTGTTCTGAATTGGGTTCTATTTATACAATAGATACTATCGTCCAATTCTGATTGATTAGTATGATTCCAATGATGATTACAATCGGATATGATTAGATTTGTTCACAAGTGTGTTCAGTAGGAAGAATAAAAAAACTCCATAGCATTGGAGGTTGTTACGAAAAGCAAACCACTATCAATGCAAGAACTATTGTTGTTTAATTTTTTAGTATGACTGGTTCCTTTCCCATTTATTTAGTTAAGTTTTCATAAATACGTATACACCAATCTTTAATTATACAATGTTAATTAAAATACAAGTAAATCTTATTAACGTAATCGTGTTACCTTGATTTGGCTTCTTTTTAATCCATCAGGTATTGCGTCACTTGTTTGACATTTGATTACTTTCATTCTGCCAGTGTACTTTGATTTTCGATTCTTTTTGAGTGAATACGAGTTGTTTATTGCTTCTTAACACGTGGTTTCCTTGCCTAGAAGTTAATAAAGTATTCATAGAATCCACCACAAATGTAGTATTGATTAATTCGATGCACTTTTGACATATTAGTGTTCGAAGTTGGTTGTGGAATGTTCTCTATGAGTTTCGGGCACGAGTGTATTGATTTTAGGGTATATTTGTGTGGTTTCGTGTTCTGAATTGGGTTCTATTTATAGAATAGATACTATCTTCCATTTCTGATTGATTAGTATGATTTTAATGATGATTATAATCGGATATGATTAGATTTGTTCACAAGTTTGTTTAGTAGGAAGAATAAAAAAACTCCATAGCATTGGAGGTTGTTACGAAAAGCAAACCACTATCAATGCAAGAACTATTGTTGTTTAATTTTTTAGTATGATTAGTTCCTTTCCCATTTATTTAGTTAAGCTTTCATAAATACTTATACACCAATCTTTAATTATACAATGTTAATTAAAATACAAGTAAATCTTATTAACGTAATCGTTTTACCTTGTTTTGGCTTCTTTTTTATCCATCAGGTATTGCGTCACTTGTTTGACGTTTGATAACTTTCATTCTGCTAGTGTACTTTGATTCTCGATTCTTTTTTAGTGAATACGAGTTGTTTATTGCTTCTTAACACGTGGTTTCCTTGCCTAGAAGTTAATAAAGTATTCATAGAATCCACCACACATGTAATATTTATTGATTCGGTACACTTTTGATGTAATAGTGTTCGAAGTTGGTTGTGGAATGTTCTCTATGAGTTTGGCGCACGAGTGTATTGATTTTAGGGTTCATTTGTGTGGTTTCGTGTTCGAAATTGGTTTCTATTTATAGAATAGATACTATCTTCCATTTCTAATTGATTAGTATGATTCCAATGATGATTATAATCTGATATGATTAGATTTGTTCATGAGTGTGTTCAGAAGGCTTAAGAATCAAAAAAACTCCATAGCATTGAAGGTTGTTACGAAAAGCAAACAACTATCAATGCGAGAACAATAGTTGTTTAATTTTTTGGTATAACTAGTTCCTTTCCCATTTATTTAGTTAAGCTTTCATGAATACTTATAAACCAATCTCTAGTTGTCCAATGTTAATTAAAATACAAGTAAATCTTATTCACTTAATCGTATTACCTTGATTTGGCTTCTTATTTATCCATCAGGTATTGCGTCGCTTGTTTGACGTTTGATTACTTTCATTCCGCTAGTGTTATACGAGTTATTTATTGCTTCTTAAAACGTGGTTTCCTTGCCTAGAAGTTAATAAAGTATTCATAGAATCCACCACACATGAAATATTTATTAATTCGGTGCACTTTTGATGTAATAGTGTTTGAAGTTGGTTGTGGAATGTTCTCGATGAGTTTCGGGCACGAGTGTATTGATTTTAGGGTTCATTCAAGTGGTTTAATGTTTGGAATTGGTTTCTATTTATACAGTAGAAACTATCTTATATTTCTGATTGATTAGTACGATTCCAATGATGATTATAATTGGATATGATTAGATTTTTTAACGAGTGTGTTGAGAAGGCTTAAGAATCAAAAACTCCATAGCATTGGAGGTTGTTACGAAAAGCAAACCACTGTCAATTCCAGAACTATTGTTGTTTAATTTTTAGTATAACCAGTTCCTTTCCCAATTATTTTGTTAAGCTTTCATTAATACTTATACACCAATCTTTAGTTGTACAATGTTAATTAAAATACAAGTAAATCTTATTAACTTAATCATGTTACCTTGATTTGGCTTCTTTTTTATTCATCAGGTATTGCGTCTCTTGTTAGACGTTTGATTACTTTCATTCCGCCAGTGTACTTTGATTCTTGATTCTTTTTGAGTGAATACGAGATGTTTATTGCTTCTTAACACATGGTTCCCATGCCTAAAAGTTAATAAAGTATTCATAGAATCCACCACACATGTAATATTGATCAATTCGGTGTACTTTTGATGTAATAGTGTTCGAAGTTGGTTGTAGAATGTTCTCGATGAGTTTCAGTCACAAGTGTATTGATTTTAGAGTTCATTCGTGTGGTTTCATGTTCGGAATTGGTTTCTATTTATACAATAGATCCTATCTTCCATTTCTGATTGATTAGTATGATTCCAATGATGATTATAATCGGATATGATTACCTTTGTTCACGAGTGAGATTAGAAAGCTTAAGAATCATAAAAACTCCATAGCATTGAAGGTTGTTACAAAAAGCAAACCACTATCAATGCGAGAACTATTGTTGTTTAATTTTTTAGTATAACTAGTTCCTTTCCTATTTATTTAGTTAAACTTTCATGAATACTTATACATCAATCTTTAGTTGTACAATGTTAATTAAAATACAAGTAAATCTTATTCACGTAATCGTGTTACCTTGATTTGGCTTCTTATTTATCCATCAGGTATTGCGTCTCTTGTTTGACGTATGATTACTTTCATTCTGCCAGTGTACTTTGATTCTCGATTCTTTTTGAGTGAATACGAGTTGTTCATTGCTTCTTAACACGTGGTTTCCTTGCCTAGAAGTTAATAAAGTATTCACAGAATCCACCACAAACGTAATATTGATTGATTCGGTGCACTTTTGACGTAATAGTGTTCGAAGTTGGTTGTGGAATGTTCTCTATAAGTTTCGGGCACGAGTGTATTGATTTTAGGGTACATTCGTGTAGTTTCGTGTTCTGAATTGGGTTCTATTTATACAATAGATACTATCGTCCAATTCTGATTGATTAGTATGATTCCAATGATGATTACAATCGGATATGATTAGATTTGTTCACAAGTGTGTTCAGTAGGAAGAATAAAAAAACTCCATAGCATTGGAGGTTGTTACGAAAAGCAAACCACTATCAATGCAAGAACTATTGTTGTTTAATTTTTTAGTATGACTGGTTCCTTTCCCATTTATTTAGTTAAGTTTTCATAAATACGTATACACCAATCTTTAATTATACAATGTTAATTAAAATACAAGTAAATCTTATTAACGTAATCGTGTTACCTTGATTTGGCTTCTTTTTAATCCATCAGGTATTGCGTCACTTGTTTGACATTTGATTACTTTCATTCTGCCAGTGTACTTTGATTTTCGATTCTTTTTGAGTGAATACGAGTTGTTTATTGCTTCTTAACACGTGGTTTCCTTGCCTAGAAGTTAATAAAGTATTCATAGAACCCACCACACATATAATATTTATTGATTCGGTGCACTTTTGATATAATAGTGTTCGAAGTTGGTTGGGGAATGTTCTCGATGAGTTTCGCGCACGAGTGTATTGATTTTAGGGTTCATTTGTGTGGTTTCGTGTTCGGAATTGGTTTCTATTTATAGAATAGATACTATCTTCTATTTCTAATTGATTAGTATGATTTCAATGATGATTATAATTGGATATGATTAGATTTGTTCATGAGTGTGTTCAGAAGGCTTAAGAATAAAAAAAACTCCATAGCATTGAAGGTTGTTACGAAAAGCAAACAACTATCAATGCGAGAACTATTGTTGTTTAATTTTTTAATATAACTAGTTCCTTTCCCATTTATTTAGTTAAGCTTTCATGAATACTTATACACCAATCTCTAGTTGTACAATGTCGAAAAGCAAACCACTGTCAATGCTAGAACTATTGTTGTTTAATTTTTAGTATAACCAGTTCCTTTCCCATTTATTTAGTTAAGCTTTCATGAATACTTATACACCAATCTTTAGTTGTACAATGTTAATTAAATACAAGTAAATCTTATTAACTTAATCGTGTTACCTTGATTTGGATTCTTTTTTATTCATTAGGTATTGCGTCTCTTGTTTGACATTTGATTACTTTCATTCTGCCAGTGTACTTTGATTCTTGATTCTTTTTGAGTGAATACGAGTTGTTTATTGCTTCTTATCACATGGTTCCCTTGCCTAGAAGTTAATAAAGTATTCATAGAATCCACCACACATTTAATATTGATTAATTCGGTGTACTTTTGATGTAATAGTGTTCGAAGTTGGTTATGGAACGTTCTCGATGAGTTTCAGTCACAAGTGTATTGATTTTAGAGTTCATTCGAGTGGTTTCTTGTTCGGAATTGGTTTCTATTTATACAAAGGATACAATCTTCCATTTTTGATTGATTAGTATGAATCCAGTGATGATTATAATCGGATATGATTACATTTGTTCACGAGTGAAATTAGAAGGCTTAAGAATCATAAAAACTCCATAGCATTGAAGGTTGTTACAAAAAGCAAACCACTATCAATGCGAGAACTATTGTTGTTAAATTTTGAAGTATAACTAGTTTCTTTCCCATTTATTTAGTTAAACTTTCATGAAAACTTATACACCAATCATTAGTTGTACAATGTTAATTAAAATACAAGTAAACCTTATTCACTTAATTGTGTTACCTTGATTTGGCTTCTTATTTATCCATCAGGTATTGCGACTCTTGTTTGACGTATGATTACTTTCATTCTGCCAGTAGACTTTGATTCTCGATTCTTTTTTAGTGAATACGAGTTGTTCATTGCTTCTTAACACGTGGTTTCCTTGCCTAGAAGTTAATAAAGTATTCGTAGAATCCACCACACATGTAATATTGATTGATTCAGTGCACTTTTGATGTAATAGTGTTCGAAGTTGGTTGTGGAATGTTCTCGATGAGTTTCGGGCACGAGTGTATTGATTTTAGAGTTCATTTAAGTGGTTTCATGTTTGGAGTTGGTTTCTATTTATACAATTGATACTATCTTCCATTTCCAATTGATTAGTATGATTCCAATGATGATTATAATCGGATATGATTAGATTTGTTGACGAGTGTGTTGAGAAGGCTTAAGAATCTAAAAATTCCATAGCATTGGAGGTTGTTACGAAAAGCAAACCACTGTCAATGCCAGAACTATTTTTGTTTAATTTTTAGTATAACCAGTTCCTTTCCGATTTATTTAGTTAAGCTTTCATGAATACTTATACACCAATCTTTAGTTGTACAATGTTAATTAAAATACAAGTAAATCTTATTCACTTAATCGTGTTACCTTGATTTGGCTTCTTATTTATCCATCAGGTATTGCGTCTCTTGTTTGACGTATGATTACTTTCATTCTGCCAGTGTAGTTTGATTCTCGATTCTTTTTGAGTGAATACGAGTTGTTCATTGCTTCTTAACACGTGGTTTCCTTGCCTAGAAGTTGATAAAGTATTCATAGAATCCACCACACATGTAATATGATTGATTCGGTGCACTTTTGATGTAATAGTGTTCAAAGTTTGTTGTGGAATGTTCTTGATGAGTTTCGAGCACGAGTGTATTGATTTTAGGGTTCATTCGTGTGGTTTCGTGTTCGGAATTGGTTTCTATTTATACAATAGATACTATCTTCCATTTCTAATTGATTAGTATGATTCCAATGATGATAATCTGATATGATTAGATATGTTCACGAGTGTATTCAGAAGGCTTAAAAATCAAAAAAACTCCATAGCATTGAAGGTTGTTACGAAAAACAAACCACTACCAATGCGAGAACTATTGTGGTTTAATTTTATAGTATAACTAGTTTCTTTGCCATTTGTTTAGTTATGCTTTCATGAATACTTATACACCAATCTTTAGTTGTACAATGTTAAGTAAAATACAAGTAAATCTTATTCATTTAATCGTGTTACCTTGATTTGGCTTCTTTTTTATCCATCAGGTATTGCGTGTCTTGTTTGACGTTTGATTACTTTCATTCTGCCAGTGTACTTTGATTCACGATTCTTTTTGAGTGAATACGAGTTGTTTATCGCTTCTTAACACGTGGTTTCCTTGCCTAGAAGTTAATAAAGTATTCATATAATCTACCACACATATAATATTTATTGATTCGGTGCACTTTTGATATAATAGTGTTCGAAGTTGGTTGGGGAATGTTCTCGATGAGTTTCACGCACGAATGTATTGATTTTAAGGTTCATTTGTGTGGTTTCGTGTTCGGAATTGGTTTCTATTTATAGAATAGATACTATCTTCCATTTCTAATTGATTAGTATGATTCCAATGATGATTATAATTGGATATGATTAGATTTGTTCATGAGTGTGTTCAAAAGGCTTAAGGATCAAAAAAACTCCATAGCATTAAAGGTTGTTACGAAAAGCAAACAACTATCAATGCGAGAACTATTGTTGTTTAATTTTTTAGTATAACTAGTTCCTTTCCCATTTCTTTAGTTAAGCTTTCATGAATACTTATACGCCAATCTCTAGTTGTACAATGTTAATTAAAATACAAGTAAATCTTATACATTTAATCGTGTTACCTTGATTTGGCTTCTTATTTATCCATCAGGTATTGCGTCTCTTGTTTGATGTTTGATTACTTTCATTCCGCCAGTGTACTTTGATTCTCGATTCTTTTTGAGTGAATACGAGTTGCTTATTGCTTCTTAACACGTGGTTTCCTTGCCTAGAAGTTAATAAAGTATTCATAGAATCCACCACACATGTAATATTTATTGATTCGGTGCACTTTTGATGTAATAGTGATCGAAGTTGGTTGTGGAATGTTCTCGATGAGTTTCGGGTACGAGTGTATTGATTTTAGGGTTCATTCAAGTGGTTTCATGTTCGGAATTGATTTCTATTTATACAATAGATACTATCTTCCATTTCTAATTGATTAGTATGATAATCGGATATGATTAGATTTGTTGACGAGTGTGTTGAGAAGGCTTTAAGAATCAAAAATTCCATAGCATTGGAGGTTGTTACGAAAAGCAAACCACTGTCAATGCTAGAACTATTGTTGTTTAATTTTTAGTATAACCAGTTCCTTTCCCATTTATTTAGTTAAGCTTTCATGAATACTTATACACCAATCTTTAGTTGTACAATGTTAATTAAAATACAAGTAAATCTTATTAACTTAATCGTGTTACCTTGATTTGGATTCTTTTTTATTCATTAGGTATTGCGTCTCTTGTTTGACATTTGATTACTTTCATTCTGCCAGTGTACTTTGATTCTTGATTCTTTTTGAGTGAATACGAGTTGTTTATTGCTTCTTATCACATGGTTCCCTTGCCTAGAAGTTAATAAAGTATTCATAGAATCCACCACACATTTAATATTGATTAATTCGGTGTACTTTTGATGTAATAGTGTTCGAAGTTGGTTATGGAACGTTCTCGATGAGTTTCAGTCACAAGTGTATTGATTTTAGAGTTCATTCGTGTGGTTTCTTGTTCGGAATTGGTTTCTATTTATACAAAGGATACAATCTTCCATTTTTGATTGATTAGTATGAATCCAGTGATGATTATAATCGGATATGATTACATTTGTTCACGAGTGAAATTAGAAGGCTTAAGAATCATAAAAACTCCATAGCATTGAAGGTTGTTACAAAAAGCAAACCACTATCAATGCGAGAACTATTGTTGTTAAATTTTGAAGTATAACTAGTTTCTTTCCCATTTATTTAGTTAAACTTTCATGAAAACTTATACACCAATCATTAGTTGTACAATGTTAATTAAAATACAAGTAAACCTTATTCACTTAATTGTGTTACCTTGATTTGGCTTCTTATTTATCCATCAGGTATTGCGACTCTTGTTTGACGTATGATTACTTTCATTCTGCCAGTAGACTTTGATTCTCGATTCTTTTTTAGTGAATACGAGTTGTTCATTGCTTCTTAACACGTGGTTTCCTTGCCTAGAAGTTAATAAAGTATTCGTAGAATCCACCACACATGTAATATTGATTGATTCAGTGCACTTTTGATGTAATAGTGTTCGAAGTTGGTTGTGGAATGTTCTCGATGAGTTTCGGGCACGAGTGTATTGATTTTAGAGTTCATTTAAGTGGTTTCATGTTTAGAGTTGGTTTCTATTTATACAATTGATACTATCTTCCATTTCCAATTGATTAGTATGATTCCAATGATGATTATAATCGGATATGATTAGATTTGTTGACGAGTGTGTTGAGAAGGCTTAAGAATCTAAAAATTCCATAGCATTGGAGGTTGTTACGAAAAGCAAACCACTGTCAATGCCAGAACTATTTTTGTTTAATTTTTAGTATAACCAGTTCCTTTCCGATTTATTTAGTTAAGCTTTCATGAATACTTATACACCAATCTTTAGTTGTACAATGTTAATTAAAATACAAGTAAATCTTATTCACTTAATCGTGTTACCTTGATTTGGCTTCTTATTTATCCATCAGGTATTGCGTCTCTTGTTTGACGTATGATTACTTTCATTCTGCCAGTGTAGTTTGATTCTCGATTCTTTTTGAGTGAATACGAGTTGTTCATTGCTTCTTAACACGTGGTTTCCTTGCCTAGAAGTTGATAAAGTATTCATAGAATCCACCACACATGTAATATGATTGATTCGGTGCACTTTTGATGTAATAGTGTTCAAAGTTTGTTGTGGAATGTTCTTGATGAGTTTCGAGCACGAGTGTATTGATTTTAGGGTTCATTCGTGTGGTTTCGTGTTCGGAATTGGTTTCTATTTATACAATAGATACTATCTTCCATTTCTAATTGATTAGTATGATTCCAATGATGATAATCTGATATGATTAGATATGTTCACGAGTGTATTCAGAAGGCTTAAAAATCAAAAAAACTCCATAGCATTGAAGGTTGTTACGAAAAACAAACCACTACCAATGCGAGAACTATTGTGGTTTAATTTTATAGTATAACTAGTTTCTTTGCCATTTGTTTAGTTATGCTTTCATGAATACTTATACACCAATCTTTAGTTGTACAATGTTAAGTAAAATACAAGTAAATCTTATTCATTTAATCGTGTTACCTTGATTTGGCTTCTTTTTTATCCATCAGGTATTGCGTGTCTTGTTTGACGTTTGATTACTTTCATTCTGCCAGTGTACTTTGATTCACGATTCTTTTTGAGTGAATACGAGTTGTTTATCGCTTCTTAACACGTGGTTTCCTTGCCTAGAAGTTAATAAAGTATTCATATAATCTACCACACATATAATATTTATTGATTCGGTGCACTTTTGATATAATAGTGTTCGAAGTTGGTTGGGGAATGTTCTCGATGAGTTTCACGCACGAATGTATTGATTTTAAGGTTCATTTGTGTGGTTTCGTGTTCGGAATTGGTTTCTATTTATAGAATAGATACTATCTTCCATTTCTAATTGATTAGTATGATTCCAATGATGATTATAATTGGATATGATTAGATTTGTTCATGAGTGTGTTCAAAAGGCTTAAGGATCAAAAAAACTCCATAGCATTAAAGGTTGTTACGAAAAGCAAACAACTATCAATGCGAGAACTATTGTTGTTTAATTTTTTAGTATAACTAGTTCCTTTCCCATTTCTTTAGTTAAGCTTTCATGAATACTTATACGCCAATCTCTAGTTGTACAATGTTAATTAAAATACAAGTAAATCTTATACATTTAATCGTGTTACCTTGATTTGGCTTCTTATTTATCCATCAGGTATTGCGTCTCTTGTTTGATGTTTGATTACTTTCATTCCGCCAGTGTACTTTGATTCTCGATTCTTTTTGAGTGAATACGAGTTGCTTATTGCTTCTTAACACGTGGTTTCCTTGCCTAGAAGTTAATAAAGTATTCATAGAATCCACCACACATGTAATATTTATTGATTCGGTGCACTTTTGATGTAATAGTGATCGAAGTTGGTTGTGGAATGTTCTCGATGAGTTTCGGGTACGAGTGTATTGATTTTAGGGTTCATTCAAGTGGTTTCATGTTCGGAATTGATTTCTATTTATACAATAGATACTATCTTCCATTTCTAATTGATTAGTATGATAATCGGATATGATTAGATTTGTTGACGAGTGTGTTGAGAAGGCTTTAAGAATCAAAAATTCCATAGCATTGGAGGTTGTTACGAAAAGCAAACCACTGTCAATGCTAGAACTATTGTTGTTTAATTTTTAGTATAACCAGTTCCTTTCCCATTTATTTAGTTAAGCTTTCATGAATACTTATACACCAATCTTTAGTTGTACAATGTTAATTAAAATACAAGTAAATCTTATTAACTTAATCGTGTTACCTTGATTTGGATTCTTTTTTATTCATTAGGTATTGCGTCTCTTGTTTGACATTTGATTACTTTCATTCTGCCAGTGTACTTTGATTCTTGATTCTTTTTGAGTGAATACGAGTTGTTTATTGCTTCTTATCACATGGTTCCCTTGCCTAGAAGTTAATAAAGTATTCATAGAATCCACCACACATTTAATATTGATTAATTCGGTGTACTTTTGATGTAATAGTGTTCGAAGTTGGTTATGGAACGTTCTCGATGAGTTTCAGTCACAAGTGTATTGATTTTAGAGTTCATTCGTGTGGTTTCTTGTTCGGAATTGGTTTCTATTTATACAAAGGATACAATCTTCCATTTTTGATTGATTAGTATGAATCCAGTGATGATTATAATCGGATATGATTACATTTGTTCACGAGTGAAATTAGAAGGCTTAAGAATCATAAAAACTCCATAGCATTGAAGGTTGTTACAAAAAGCAAACCACTATCAATGCGAGAACTATTGTTGTTAAATTTTGAAGTATAACTAGTTTCTTTCCCATTTATTTAGTTAAACTTTCATGAAAACTTATACACCAATCATTAGTTGTACAATGTTAATTAAAATACAAGTAAACCTTATTCACTTAATTGTGTTACCTTGATTTGGCTTCTTATTTATCCATCAGGTATTGCGACTCTTGTTTGACGTATGATTACTTTCATTCTGCCAGTAGACTTTGATTCTCGATTCTTTTTTAGTGAATACGAGTTGTTCATTGCTTCTTAACACGTGGTTTCCTTGCCTAGAAGTTAATAAAGTATTCGTAGAATCCACCACACATGTAATATTGATTGATTCAGTGCACTTTTGATGTAATAGTGTTCGAAGTTGGTTGTGGAATGTTCTCGATGAGTTTCGGGCACGAGTGTATTGATTTTAGAGTTCATTTAAGTGGTTTCATGTTTAGAGTTGGTTTCTATTTATACAATTGATACTATCTTCCATTTCCAATTGATTAGTATGATTCCAATGATGATTATAATCGGATATGATTAGATTTGTTGACGAGTGTGTTGAGAAGGCTTAAGAATCTAAAAATTCCATAGCATTGGAGGTTGTTACGAAAAGCAAACCACTGTCAATGCCAGAACTATTTTTGTTTAATTTTTAGTATAACCAGTTCCTTTCCGATTTATTTAGTTAAGCTTTCATGAATACTTATACACCAATCTTTAGTTGTACAATGTTAATTAAAATACAAGTAAATCTTATTCACTTAATCGTGTTACCTTGATTTGGCTTCTTATTTATCCATCAGGTATTGCGTCTCTTGTTTGACGTATGATTACTTTCATTCTGCCAGTGTAGTTTGATTCTCGATTCTTTTTGAGTGAATACGAGTTGTTCATTGCTTCTTAACACGTGGTTTCCTTGCCTAGAAGTTGATAAAGTATTCATAGAATCCACCACACATGTAATATGATTGATTCGGTGCACTTTTGATGTAATAGTGTTCAAAGTTTGTTGTGGAATGTTCTTGATGAGTTTCGAGCACGAGTGTATTGATTTTAGGGTTCATTCGTGTGGTTTCGTGTTCGGAATTGGTTTCTATTTATACAATAGATACTATCTTCCATTTCTAATTGATTAGTATGATTCCAATGATGATAATCTGATATGATTAGATATGTTCACGAGTGTATTCAGAAGGCTTAAAAATCAAAAAAACTCCATAGCATTGAAGGTTGTTACGAAAAACAAACCACTACCAATGCGAGAACTATTGTGGTTTAATTTTATAGTATAACTAGTTTCTTTGCCATTTGTTTAGTTATGCTTTCATGAATACTTATACACCAATCTTTAGTTGTACAATGTTAAGTAAAATACAAGTAAATCTTATTCATTTAATCGTGTTACCTTGATTTGGCTTCTTTTTTATCCATCAGGTATTGCGTGTCTTGTTTGACGTTTGATTACTTTCATTCTGCCAGTGTACTTTGATTCACGATTCTTTTTGAGTGAATACGAGTTGTTTATCGCTTCTTAACACGTGGTTTCCTTGCCTAGAAGTTAATAAAGTATTCATATAATCTACCACACATATAATATTTATTGATTCGGTGCACTTTTGATATAATAGTGTTCGAAGTTGGTTGGGGAATGTTCTCGATGAGTTTCACGCACGAATGTATTGATTTTAAGGTTCATTTGTGTGGTTTCGTGTTCGGAATTGGTTTCTATTTATAGAATAGATACTATCTTCCATTTCTAATTGATTAGTATGATTCCAATGATGATTATAATTGGATATGATTAGATTTGTTCATGAGTGTGTTCAAAAGGCTTAAGGATCAAAAAAACTCCATAGCATTAAAGGTTGTTACGAAAAGCAAACAACTATCAATGCGAGAACTATTGTTGTTTAATTTTTTAGTATAACTAGTTCCTTTCCCATTTCTTTAGTTAAGCTTTCATGAATACTTATACGCCAATCTCTAGTTGTACAATGTTAATTAAAATACAAGTAAATCTTATTCATTTAATCGTGTTACCTTGATTTGGCTTCTTATTTATCCATCAGGTATTGCGTCTCTTGTTTGATGTTTGATTACTTTCATTCCGCCAGTGTACTTTGATTCTCGATTCTTTTTGAGTGAATACGAGTTGCTTATTGCTTCTTAACACGTGGTTTCCTTGCCTAGAAGTTAATAAAGTATTCATAGAATCCACCACACATGTAATATTTATTGATTCGGTGCACTTTTGATGTAATAGTGATCGAAGTTGGTTGTGGAATGTTCTCGATGAGTTTCGGGTACGAGTGTATTGATTTTAGGGTTCATTCAAGTGGTTTCATGTTCGGAATTGATTTCTATTTATACAATAGATACTATCTTCCATTTCTAATTGATTAGTATGATAATCGGATATGATTAGATTTGTTGACGAGTGTGTTGAGAAGGCTTTAAGAATCAAAAATTCCATAGCATTGGAGGTTGTTACGAAAAGCAAACCACTGTCAATGCTAGAACTATTGTTGTTTAATTTTTAGTATAACCAGTTCCTTTCCCATTTATTTAGTTAAGCTTTCATGAATACTTATACACCAATCTTTAGTTGTACAATGTTAATTAAAATACAAGTAAATCTTATTAACTTAATCGTGTTACCTTGATTTGGATTCTTTTTTATTCATTAGGTATTGCGTCTCTTGTTTGACATTTGATTACTTTCATTCTGCCAGTGTACTTTGATTCTTGATTCTTTTTGAGTGAATACGAGTTGTTTATTGCTTCTTATCACATGGTTCCCTTGCCTAGAAGTTAATAAAGTATTCATAGAATCCACCACACATTTAATATTGATTAATTCGGTGTACTTTTGATGTAATAGTGTTCGAAGTTGGTTATGGAACGTTCTCGATGAGTTTCAGTCACAAGTGTATTGATTTTAGAGTTCATTCGTGTGGTTTCTTGTTCGGAATTGGTTTCTATTTATACAAAGGATACAATCTTCCATTTTTGATTGATTAGTATGAATCCAGTGATGATTATAATCGGATATGATTACATTTGTTCACGAGTGAAATTAGAAGGCTTAAGAATCATAAAAACTCCATAGCATTGAAGGTTGTTACAAAAAGCAAACCACTATCAATGCGAGAACTATTGTTGTTAAATTTTGAAGTATAACTAGTTTCTTTCCCTTTTATTTAGTTAAACTTTCATGAAAACTTATACACCAATCATTAGTTGTACAATGTTAATTAAAATACAAGTAAACCTTATTCACTTAATTGTGTTACCTTGATTTGGCTTCTTATTTATCCATCAGGTATTGCGACTCTTGTTTGACGTATGATTACTTTCATTCTGCCAGTAGACTTTGATTCTCGATTCTTTTTTAGTGAATACGAGTTGTTCATTGCTTCTTAACACGTGGTTTCCTTGCCTAGAAGTTAATAAAGTATTCATAGAATCCACCACACATGTAATATTGATTGATTCAGTGCACTTTTGATGTAATAGTGTTCGAAGTTGGTTGTGGAATGTTCTCGATGAGTTTCGGGCACGAGTGTATTGATTTTAGAGTTCATTTAAGTGGTTTCATGTTTAGAGTTGGTTTCTATTTATACAATTGATACTATCTTCCATTTCCAATTGATTAGTATGATTCCAATGATGATTATAATCGGATATGATTAGATTTGTTGACGAGTGTGTTGAGAAGGCTTAAGAATCTAAAATTCCATAGCATTGGAGGTTGTTACGAAAAGCAAACCACTGTCAATGCCAGAACTATTTTTGTTTAATTTTTAGTATAACCAGTTCCTTTCCCATTTATTTAGTTAAGCTTTCATGAATACTTATACACCAATCTTTAGTTGTACAATGTTAATTAAAATACAAGTAAATCTTATTCACTTAATCGTGTTACCTTGATTTGGCTTCTTATTTATCCATCAGGTATTGCGTCTCTTGTTTGACGTATGATTACTTTCATTCTGCCAGTGTAGTTTGATTCTCGATTCTTTTTGAGTGAATACGAGTTGTTCATTGCTTCTTAACACGTGGTTTCCTTGCCTAGAAGTTGATAAAGTATTCATAGAATCCACCACATATGTAATATGATTGATTCGGTGCACTTTTGATGTAATAGTGTTCAAAGTTTGTTGTGGAATGTTCTTGATGAGTTTCGAGCACGAGTGTATTGATTTTAGGGTTCATTCGTGTGGTTTCGTGTTCGGAATTGGTTTCTATTTATACAAT
Organism: Flaveria ramosissima; assembly: GCA_025215565.1. Classification (NCBI taxonomy): domain Eukaryota; kingdom Viridiplantae; phylum Streptophyta; class Magnoliopsida; order Asterales; family Asteraceae; genus Flaveria; species Flaveria ramosissima. Next base: position 31,753,862 of record CM046029.1, read on the forward strand.
AGATACTATCTTCCATTTCTAATTGATTAGTATGATTCCAATGATGATAATCTGATATGATTAGATATGTTCACGAGTGTATTCAGAAGGCTTGAAAATTAAAAAAACTCCATAGCATTGAAGGTTGTTACGAAAAACAAACCACTACCAATGCGAGAACTATTGTGGTTTAATTTTATAGTATAACTAGTTTCTTTGCCATTTGTTTAGTTATGCTTTCATGAATACTTATACACCAATCTTTAGTTGTACAATGTTAAGTAAAATACAAGTAAATCTTATTCATTTAATCGTGTTACCTTGATTTGGCTTCTTTTTTATCCATCAGGTATTGCGTGTCTTGTTTGACGTTTGATTACTTTCATTCTGCCAGTGTACTTTGATTCACGATTCTTTTTGAGTGAATACGAGTTGTTTATTGCTTCTTAACACGTGGTTTCTTTGCCTAGAAGTTAATAAAGTATTCATAGAATCCACCACACATGTAATATTGATTGATTCGGTGCACTTTTGATGTAATAGTGTTCGAAGTTGGTTGTGGAATGTGTTGGATCTTGTATGCCCAAGACACATACAAGATTGATGTGGTTAGTATGTTATGATCCAAGTCGGGTCATATCCAATAACAAGCTAAACAAACACCAATAAATATTTATTTGTTGATAAGATCATACAAATAAATAGTGACACCAATTTAGAAAAATGGGTTTGCTAAATCATTGCTTTTGAAATAGAACAAAATTATATGGATAATTTGTTCATGATAAATTATTTGTTTTATTATTTAAGTGGGTTAAATAATAACAAATAAAAGTGTGTTCAAGTTATAAAAATAAAAGGGTTTTAATTTTATAAAATTATGGATTAAAGAGTGTAAAGTTTTATAAGATTAAAATGGGTGGGAACCCATTTCAAATCTGAATTTTTGGCCACCCTTTGGATACCCTTCCTTGGGATTCTTTTTTCTTGTTTTAAGCAAGACTTAAACTCTCTTGCACTCTTCAATCAACACACACACTCTCTTTCACACACACAAGCAAAGAACTCTTTCAAAAGTGGCTGATATTTTCGGATCTTACAAGAAGTTGCTGAAATTTCGTTTTTGAAGGAGGCACAACTGTTGAGTTTTGGTGTTCTTCTACCTAACAAGATTAGGTGTTTGCTAAGGCTTGTGGGTATACAAACATGAGGCTTTCTCTCTTGGGGGCTGGACATTCAAGAGCATCATCATCTTCATCTCATCCATACTTCAACATCTTGTTCTTGAAAGGTAGTTTCAAGAACATCTTATGGTTGTTCTTTTTGTTTTGATAGCATTTCATTTCACACACATATATATATATGATCCTTGTTCTTGGGTTTTGTTTTTTTTGGTTTAAAATGGTCCATTTTTCAGATTGTTAACCACACTTTAAACCTTAATATCCGCTGCGTTTTTTTAGTTTAAATGGTTAAACTAGCTTTGATAAACTTGTAACAAAACCCAACAATTGCATCTAGAGCCGGATATGTGGAATATGTGCTTCAAAAGTTCTTGAAAAGTTAGTTTTCATGGACTTTTTCAACCCATTAGGGGCTGTTTTGTTATGGATGATTGAATCCCTTATGTTTCAAGGTTTAATCTTACATGCTTTAGTATAAACCTTGAAAGATTAACATCAAATGGTTGATTGTGTTGTTTGGACAAAACCCTAAAGTTTTGGTTCATGTTGGCCAGAACTTTAAGGTTATAAAAAGGGTTTCATTGTTGTTCTTGAATGTTGTATATGATACATGTTTTGGTGCATAACATAGGCTTGACCTTATGTGTTTTGGATTTGGTTGATTGTGGTTTGTCTTGTTGGTTATGATTCTTGAAAGGGTTGTATATTTGTGTTTATATTTTGGGTTGTAATTTATTTATTCATTTGGTTATGTAATAAATAGATTAGGTGCATTTCTTTTATTAGAAAAATTGTATTAGGATATGATTTCGTAAAAGAAGATGCACAAGATGAAGACCCAAAGAAGGACACAAAAGACATGGACACTTGAAGCATTTGGATGTGGATTCAAGTGGGAGTTCATGGACACATATGATGTGTCATTGTTAACTCTTAGGAAAGACCTTATGACAACACTTGTGATGGCAAACAAGTGTGGTCAACATAGTGGCTATGGTTATGCACTTATGTTTGTATGATTATGCTTGTTTGGTTGTTTGTTGTATGATTGTTGGTTGATATTTGGATATGCATAACAAACTCATTAACAAACTTAACAAGCTGAAAATTGATGGTTCTTTATCATTAAGTGGTTAATAATAGGTTATTAAAAGGATTAATGATTTTAATAAAAGGGGTTTTATTAAAAAGTGAACCATAGGGTATCTTGTATTTGAAAGCTTGCAAATATAAGGTACATAGAGTTTTCTAAACTAAGATTATGAAAACTTAAAATTTCTTTTATAAACAAGTTTAATACCATCCTTTTGCACAACACTTGAGTCACTTGGAAACTCTTAATGGGATAAAGGTCACCTAACCATTTTGAGGGAACTTGTGATTTGAGGTGGGGATACCATATTTGTGGGATAAAGGTCACTTAATCACTTATGTTGGAAAACCCACATGTGTGTGTACGTAGGGTAACTTGATTTTCAAACCATGTTAAATGGATCACCTACAATATGGTTTACAAAGGTGTTGATGGGATAAACATGCCGACTATACATATGATGTTTTAAAGTTGATCCCATACCTCTAGAAGTTGCAAAGGGTTGCAATTGTCAAAACGTTGATTACCTTGTTAATTTAAATAATGGGATAAAGGTCACCTTGTTGGGTTTGTTGGACCATATCAAAGTAGTTTAACCATTTAAACATGAAAACGCAGCGATTAAAACCTTAATATTATCATTAGTAATCTGAAATTTAGGCTCATATCATGACAACAACAAACCCAAGAACATAAGGATCATTAATATGTGTATGAACTAGCTATCAAGAACAAATAACAACCAAAATAAGACATACAAACACCTTTGTAGAGCTGCTGAAAAACATGATGAAGGACAAAGAAAATGAGCTTCTTGAATGACCAAAACACATAGGAGAGGTGTCCTCAAGCATCCATACCCACAAGCATCAAGCAAGCACCTTGTTGCTAGGATTTCACCACCAACACGAACCTTGAAAGGCTGCTAAAAACCCTTTTCAGCCGAGATCCACTTCAAGATTGGAGAGTATTTTGCCTTGAGGTTATTGCATATGTGAGAGAGAGTGAGAGGTGGAGTGTATAGCTAGTTAATATGAAAACTAAAAAAAACAGAAACAAAAAGGCACAAACCTCTTTAAGGGGCGGCTGAAAGTTGTCTCAAAATGGGGTTTCCCCCCAAAATTTTAATCACCCATTTAGTAGTAACTAGACAATTAATTAGTTATATAATTAACCTTTTAATTGTATAACTCATACACTCCTTTATTATTTAATGTTATTTAACTAACTTAAATAACATTACAAACAATACCTATGAACAAAATATCCCTATAAGTTGTTCAATCTCATATGCAACTTATTTAGAAAACCCATTTTCTAAATTGTGTAAATATTTAATTGCATGATCATATCATCAATTATATATATTAATTGGTGTTTGCTAAGCTTGTTATTGGGTATGACCCGACTTGGATCATAACGTACTAACCACATCAATATTCTATGTGTTTTGGGCATAAAGAATCCAACAATCTCCCACTTGCACAAGATTCATAGAAGATTGATGCAAGCAGTAAATACCGCCTAACAACGGTTTACTACCCTTAATACGCATGACTGAAAGCCATTTAATAACATCATCCCCTTCAAGTATCCAACTTGAAATGATTTAGGTGAATCAATCATTTATCTTTTTGTTACAGATGTCATGTTAAATCCAAGGACATAGAATGATCATTCCTCGTTGATTTAACTTAATTAGGCCTTAGACATATTGCTCTTAACGAATAAGAGGAACAAATTCCATCTTGACTACATACGTTTTTCACAATCACCTTGTGTCACACCTGAACATAGCCTTATGTACTGCCCGTTATTTCAGAGTAGTGAAGAACTAGCTCAAGGTATAACATTTGGTGAATATCAAAACCCAATATGTATCTGAGGTCGGAGGATACCAAATGATATTCGCCTTTACACAAATTTACTTATGATCAATCTAGAAGATTCCATGTAGTAAAATTGAGATGCGGGTCAGTCCAATATTTGTATCCCACAAATATATATGAACTTTGGCGGCAACCAATTGCTCTATATTCATTCCTTATGAATATCCACCAATCCATGTTCATAATAGTTTTACGTTCATATTTGTTCCCACAAACATGACCGACTACGGACATTTAGAATAATAAACATATTCATGGATGTATACATGCTAAAATGAATATAACTCAAAATATCACAAGTATAAAGAGTTAAATATTACATTGTTTCAAACTTTTAATACTAAACAGATCAATTCCAGTCACTAGAATATCAAAGTCCTAGGGCACAAATGTTTTGCCCTTTCAAGGAGCTTCGTGAGTGGATCCGCAATGTATTGATTGGTGTGAACTTTACGAATACATATTTTTCCCTTTTCAACTTCATCCCTTATGTAGTTGAATTTTCGCTCAATGTGCCTAGCCTTTTGAAGAGGAAAGGGTACCTTGATTTATGCAATCGTACCCTCGTTATCACAAAAGGATTTCTAGGGGTCTTGAATGGTAAGACCACCCAAGGTAGGCAATAAATTTCTTTATCCATGCAGCTTCCTGAGCTGCTAATGATGCGCCTATGTATTCGGATTTTGTAGTGGACAATGCTACTCAATTCATAATGAAGACATACCCCGATTGTGATCGAGAATCATCTCGAACGGTTTGGAAACTCGCATCCATGTAACCCTTTACAACGAGTTCCAAATCATCAGATCTGTATATTAGAAACATTTCCTTAGTCCTCCTAAGGTATTTCAATATACTTTTAACAGCCATCCAATGGCTATTACCTGGATTCTGCTAATATCTGCTTGTCATGCTTAACGCGCATGACACGTCCAGTCTAGTGCATACCATCGCATGATGGATCCTATAGCTGATGCATATGGGATGTCCTTCATTCGATCTTGGACATTGAGATGTACTCAATATTGTCCCTCTTTGAATAGGTACCATACTTTTCTTAGAGTTTTCCATCTTGAACCTTTTCAAGGCTTTATCAATATATGCACTTTAGTTTAAACCTATCAACCGCCTCGATCTATCCCTATAGATCTTTATTTCCAAAATATAGGCGGCTTCACCGAGATATTTTATGCAAAAACAACTTCCAAGCCAGGTTTTAATACCTTCCATGGTTGGAATATCATTTCCAAAAGGTAGTATGTCATCAACATACAATACTAAGAATGTTATTATGCTCCCACTAGCCTTCTTATATACACAAGCCTCGTCAGCGTTCTTGATGAAACCAAATTTCTTGATCTCTTCATCAAAACGTTGATTCCAACTTCTCGATGCTAGTTTCAATCCATAGATTGACCTTTTTAACTTGCATACCTTATTAGGACGTTGTGGACCGACAAAACCATGAAGCTGAACCGCATGGACAGTCTCTTCGAGATGTCCATTAAGAAAAGAGGTTTTGACATCCATTTGCTAAATCTCATAGTCATAATATGCAGCTATGGCAAATAATATCCTAATTGACTTTAGCATTGCCACAGGCGAGAAAATTTCATCATAATCAACCCCTTGATTTTGAGTGAAACCTTTTGCTACAAGTCTTGCTTTGTAAGTATCCAAGTGTCCATGCATATCCATTTTCTTCTTGAAACCAACTTGCATCCAACCGGTTTGGAGTTAAGTGGAGGGTCAACCAATTCCCAAACTTGGTTGTCATACATGGATTGCATCTCAACGTTCATGGCTTCCAGCCATTTGTCACAATCCGAATTGGACATTGCTTCATGGTATGTAGTTGGCTCATCGGAGTCAACCACATAGCATCCATTCATGAAAAATCCATATCTTTCAGGTGGAATGCTAACTTTACCAGATCTGTGAACGTTTTGTGTGTATTAATCAACCTCTTGATCATCATCAACAACCTCTTGTTGATTGCTAGTGTCAACCAAACGTGTATCGGCTTGTGGATCTTGATCCTCATCATATTCCACTATTCTATACGTTATTCCTTCCATAAGGAACTTAGTTTCCAAGAACTCAGCCTTTCGAGCAATAATTACTCTTGCTCTGTTGGTTCAAAGAAGTAGTATCCTATACAGTTTTTGGGATATCCAACAAATATACACTTAGTGAATCGACTATCTTGGTCAGGGCCATATTCAAAATACGAGCCTCGGAGAGCATTGCGAAACCCCAAAATGATAGAGGTAGTGAGCTTATAGCCATCATAGATTGAACCATATCCAATAGGGTTCGATTTCTCCTTTCAGACACGCCATTATGTTGTGGTGTTCCAGGTGGAGTAAGTTGTGGGACGATCTCACAACTTCTTAGATGGTACTGAAAAGCATCACTGAGGTATTCACCTCCTCTATCTGAACGAAGAACTTTGATAGTTTTATTGAGTTGATTTTCTACTTCATTCTTGAAGATTTTGAACATTTCAAAAGCTTCATGTTTATGTGTCATCATGTACACATAACCATAGCGACTATAACCGTCGGTAAAGGTAATGAAGTATCTTTCACCATTTCTAGTCCTTGACTTAAAAGGGCCACATACATCCGAATGTATGATTCCCAATAAGTCTTTTGCCCTCTCGTTAGTGCCACTAAAGGGCGACTCGGTCATCTTACCTTGTAAACAAGATTCACACTTGTCGAATGAAACATTTTCATTTGTTTTTCAAAAGACCATTCTTTTGAGGTGTTTGAATCCGATTCTTGTTTATGTGACCAAGACGACAATGCCAAAGATAATAATCACTTAAACCCAGTTTAAGTTTCTTGGTGCTTGTTTGGTATAATGAGCTATAATAGGATGAATCATTATGAACCAATTCATAGATTCCATTAAAAGACATAGCCTTGAAATAAGATACATCATCCATACAAACATAAATACCATTGTTAACACACTTTAATTCATAACCACATTGTTTTAAACGGGAAACACAAAATAAGTTCTTAGTCAAACTAGGAGCATACAAAATGTTCTTAAGAATAACTTCCAAACCATTTGAAAGTTTCAAAATATTGTCTCTTTGGGCTTCGCATCAACTTTTGCTCCGTTGCCCATGTAGAGACTTGTGTCTCCCTTCTTGAAGTGCTTATTTCTTTTGAACCCCTGCAACAAATTGCATATGTGAGTTCCACATTCGGTATCCAATACCCATGTGTTTGAAGAAATAACATTTAAACCAATGTGAATTATGAAAGTTGTACCTAAGGTTTGCCCAGCATCCCTCTTGTTTCTCAACTCTTTGAGATAGGTTGGACAATTCCTTTTCCAGTGTCCAATCTCTCCACACTCAAAGCATGGATCGTTCTCCGTTACCTTAGGCTTCTTAAGCTTAGGCTTTGGAGGTTCCGCTTTAGCCTTTCCTTTCCCCTTTCCTTTGATGTACCCCTTTCCTTTGACAACATTTGCCTTGGGATCGGGGAATGACCTTTTCTTATTGCCTTCTCATTGATCGAGAGAACAGGTAGAACCGTTCTACCCATTCCTGCCTCGGCTGTTTTGAGCATTAGCTCACCAATGCTCTTGTCCCACCCATTCATATTGTAATTCATTATGAACGTCTCATACCTTTTGGTTAGGCCATTAAGGATCAAATTCGTAGCCAGCTCCTTTGAGACGGGACAATTAAGCTGCTCGAGGCGATCAGGGTGGCTTTTCATCTTAAGAACATAAGATGATACCGATTGGGTTTCTTCCATGCGACACGCATGAAGCGCTCGAACCGTTTCGAAACGCTCTACCCTAGCTTGTTGAAGGAACATTTCCTCCAACTGGGTAATTATGTCATATGCCCCAAGATGCTCCAAATCCTTTTGGAGTTCGGGAATCATAGTTCCCAACATGAGGCAGGAAACCTGCATGGAATCCTCAGTGTATTGAAGCCAATCGTTATAGGCCTCAACATCCTCGGGGTCGGGTTGGTCAGGAATAGGATCGTCAAGGACATAGGCCCTTTTCTCTTGCTTGAGAACAATTCTCAAGTGTCAATACCAGTCCCTAAAGTTATTATGGTTAAGACGATCCCTTGAGAAAGATATCTAAGATGGTTCTCAGTGATAGGGTAGGGACGGTCAGGGTGGTAGCATTATTGTTTGCGGCCATTTCTACAAAATCACAAAGTTTATATTTAGTATTTCTGAAAAATTGTATTTTAATTATTAACACCCTTTCCACGTCTCATAGACAATTAATAATTAAAATCTAGAATCCAACATTACATTTAAATGATGGTTAGGTGACCTTTATCCTATTATTTAAATTAACAAGGTGGTCAACATTTGACAATTGCAACCTATTGCAACTTCTAGCTTTATGGGATCAATTAAACATCTTATGTTTAGTCGGCATGTAAAATCTCATCAACACCATTGTACGCCATGCTTCGGTGACCCTATGCACGTGGTTTCCAATTCAAGTCGTCCTACTTACACACACGTGTGTGTTTACACATACAAGTGGTTAGGTGACCTTTATCCCACAAGTATGTTAAGCCCACCTCAAACACACAAGTTCCCTAAAAGTGGTTAGGTGACCGTTATCCCACAAGTAGTTCTCAAGTGATTCGAGTGTCGTGTAAAAGGATGGTGTTTAACTTGTTTCCAAAGGGATTTAAGTTTCCATTAATTCTAGTTATGAAAACTCTATGTACCTTGTATTCGCATGCTTTCAAATACATGGTACCCTATGGTTCCTTTTTAATAAAACCTCTTTTATTTTGAAATCATTAATCCTTTTAATAACCTTTTATTAACCACTTAATGATTAGGAACCAAAAAATTTAGCTTGTTATGATAATTTATTTAGATTGTTAAGCATATCCACGTATCAAACAATCAACATAAAATGAATAATCAAACAAGCATATATAAAACAACCACATGTGCATAACCATAGCCACTATGTTGACAACACTTGTTTGCCATCACAAGTGTTGTCATTTGGTCTTTCCTAAGGGTTGAACACAACACAAAAGATGAGAGCTCCAAAGACCCCCACTTGAACTTGCATCCAAATGCTTCAAGTCCTTCTCTTTGTGTCTTCCTTTTGTGCTTCCATCTTGTGCATTTTCTTTTACAAAATTTATATCCTAATACAAATTTTCTAATAAAAGAAAACACACTTAATCTATCTATTACATTGCCATTGAATGAATAAATAAATTACATTCAAATACAAACACAAAAGAATAATATTACAACCCATTATGAATGAAATCAACCAACACAAACATCCATTCAAAACCAAATCAACACAAGGTCAAGGCTAGGTTATGCACCAATATGAAACATCATATACAACATTCAAGAACCAAATAAATCCCCATATGACCCTAAATTTTCAGCCAACATAAACCAAGAATTTAGGGTGTTTTTGTCCAAACAAAATACAATCAACCATTTGATATCTTTCTTTCAAGGTTTAATCACAAGCATGTTAGATATAACCTTGAAAGGTTGGGGATTTATAACATCACCACAAAACAGCCCCTATAAGGTTGTTAAGCCCCATAAAACCAATTTTACAAGGACAAATGAAACTAGTCATCCACATATCCGGCTCTAGATGCCAATGTTAGGTTTGTTGGACCATATCAAAGTAGTTTAACCATTTAAACATGAAAACGCAGCGGATTAAAACCTTAATATTATCATTAGTAATCTGAAAATTAAGGCTCATATCATGACAACAACAAACCCAAGAACATAAGGATCATTAATATGTGTATGAACTAGCTATCAAGAACAAATAACAACCAAAATAAGACATACAAACACCTTTGTAGAGCTGCTGAAAAACATGATGAAGGAGGAAGAAAATGAGCATCTTGAATGACCAAAACACGAAGGAGAGGTGTCCTCAAGCATCCATACCCACAAGCATCAAGCAAGCACCTTGTTGCTAGGATTTCACCACCAAAACGAACCTTGAAAGGCTGCTGAAAACCCTTTTCAGCTGAGATCCACTTCAAGATTGGAGAGTGTTTTGCCTTGAGGTTCTTGCATATGTGAGAGAGAGTGAGAGGTGGAGTGTATAGCTAGTTAATATGAAAACTAAAAAACAGAAACAAAAAGGCACAACCCCTTTAAGGGGCGGCCGAAATTTGTCTCAAAATGGGGTTTTCCCCCCAAAATTTTAATCACCCATTTAGTAGTAACTAGACAATTAATTAGTTATATAATTAACCTTTTAATTATATAACTCATACACTCCTTTATTATTTGATGTTATTTAACTAACTTAAATAACATTACAAACAATACCTATGAACAAAATATCCCTATAAGTTGTTCAATCTCATATGCAACTTATTTAGAAAACCCATTTTCCAAATTGGTGTAAATATTTAATTTCATGATCATATCATCAATTATATATATTAATTGGTGTTTGCTAAGCTTGTTATTGGGTATGACCCGACTTGGATCATAACGTACTGACCACATCAATATTCTATGTGTCTTGGGCATAAAGAATCCAACACACCTAACCACTATTTAAATATAACGTTGGATTCTAGAATTTTAAAATTGTGTAAGACACTTAAAAAGGGGGTTTAATTATTAAAATATGAACAATATCGAAAATACTAAAATTGAACTTTGTTAAATTTTGTAGATGGCCACCAACAACAATGAAAATAATGAAATCCCGTCCGCTCACTCACTATCACTAAGGACCATTCTCCAAAAGGAGCGTCTAAACCATAATAACTTTATTGATTGGTTTTGAAACTTGAGAATTGTTCTCAAGCAAGAGAAACGATCGTATATTTTAGACGATCCAATTCCCGATCAATCGAATGAGGAGGATGAGGAGGCCTACAATAATTGGGTTAAATACACTGAAGACTCGGTCCAAGTGACTTGCCTCATATGGCAAGTATGACTTCGGATCTCCAAAAGGAGTATGAACATCATGGAGCATATGACATGATAACCCAGTTGAAGGAAACGTTCCAACAACAAGCAAGGGTAGAGCGCTTCGAAATGGTTCGAGCACTCCATGCGTGTCGTACGGATGACACCCAATCTGTTTCATCTTATGTACTTAAGATGAAAAGCCACATCGACCGCCTCGAAAGGCTGAATTGTCCCGTCTCGAAAGAGTTGGCTACGGATTTGATCCTCAACTCTTTGTCAAAAAGGTTTGACAACTTTGTCATGAATTATAACATGAACGGGTGGGACAAGAACATAAGTGAGCTTCACTCTATGCTCAAAACTGCCAAGGCGGCCATGGGTAAAAGGGTTTTACCCGTTTTTACCATCAATGAAGGTGGGAACAAGAAGAGGCCTCACCCCGCACCCAAGGCAAATGTTGCCAAGAGTAAGGGGCACGTTAAGGGAAAGGAAAAGGGAGTGGTAAGGGTGCCTCTACCAAAACCAGCGGAGAAGAAGCAAAAGGTTGCTTCGAATGACCCATGCTTTAAGTGTGGGGAGATTGGGCATAGGGCAAGAAATTGCCCAGTCCATCTCAAAGAGTTGCAAGCTAAGAGGGATGTCGGGCAAACCCAGGTACAATTTTCATGATTCATATTGATCTAAATTTAATATCCTCTAACACATGGGTATTGGATACCGGATGTGGAACTCACATTTGTAACTTATTGTAGGGGTTCAAAAGAAGTAAGGACTTCAAGAAAGGGGATGTTAGCCTCTATATGAGGAATGGGGCAAAAGTTCAAGTTGAAGGCCGAGGGGAGTACATCTTGAAGCTTCCAAATGGTTTGGAAGCAATTTTGAACAATATTTGTATGCTCCTAGTTTGACTAGGAACATTATTTCTGTTTCCCAATTAAGACAATATGGTTATGTTTTATCATTTATTAAAAATTAATTCATAATGGCATATTTTGTTTTAAAGCTATTCCTATTAATGGTATTTATGAATTGGTTCATGAAAACACATTATATGATAGCTCATTATACCAAACCACCACTAAGAAACTCAAATTGGATTTGAGTGATACCTATCTATGGCATTTCCGTCTTGGTCATATAAACAAGAAGTGCATACAAACACTTCAAAAGAACGGTCTTCTAAAAGCAAGTGAATATGATTCATTTGATGTATGTGAATCTTGTTTACAAGGTAAAATGACTAAGGCACCTTTTAGTGGCAAATCCGAAAGGGCAAAAGATTTATTAGGCATCAAACATTCGGATGTATGTGGTCCTTTTAAGCCAATGACTAGGTACCATGAAAGATACTTCATTACCTTTACCGACGACTATAGTCGATATGGTTATGTGTACTTGTTAAGACACAAAAATGAAGCTTTTGAAATGTTCAAAATCTTCCAAAATGAAGTAGAAAATCAACTCAGCAAGAAAATAAAAATTCTCCGCACTGATAGAGGAGGTGAATACCTAAGTGATGCTTTCAGAGATCATCTTAGAAGTTGTGGTATTGTCTCACAACTATCTCCACCTAGAACACCACAACACAATGGTGTGTCTGAGCGGAGAAATCGAACTCTATTGGATATGGTTCGATCTATGATGGCTAGAAGCTCATTGCCTCTATCATTTTGGGGTTTCGCTTTGCTCTCTGCGGCCCGTATCTTGAATATGGCCCCAACCAAGAAAGTGGAAACGACACCTCTTAAAATATGGCATGGAAGGGTTCCATCACTATCATATTTAAAGGTATGGGGTTGTGAGGCTTATGTTAAGACGCCCACCTCAAACAAGTTAGAAAGTCGTTCCACTAAGTGTATCTTCATTGGATATCCTAGAGATTCTATGGGATATTATTTCTATGATCCATCGGAACGAAAGGAGTTGTTGCCAAGAAGGCTGAGTTCTTAGAAGCTAAGTTCCTTACGGAAGGAACTAGCAGTAGATGTGTGGATCTTGAGGAGGATCAAGAACCACAAACCGATACACGTTTGGTTGACACTAGCACTTAACATGAGGATGTTGAGAATGATCAAGTGGTTGATCAATATTCACAAAATGTTTGCAGATCTGGTAGAATTAGTAATCCACCTGAAAGATATGGATTTTTCGTAGATGGATGCTATGTGGTAGATTCCGATGAACCAACCACCTATCGTGATGCAATGTCCAATTTGGATTGTGACAAATGGCTTGAAGCCATGAACGTTGAGATGCAATCCATGTATGACAACCAAGTATGGGACTTGGTTGAACCACCTCTTAACTCCAAGATAGTTGAAAGTAAGTGGGTTTTCAAGAAGAAAACCGATATGCATGGAAACTTGGATACTTATAAAGCTAGACTTGTAGCAAAAGGTTTCACTCAAACTCAAGGGGTTGATTATGATGAGACCTTCTCACCGATTGCAATGCTAAAGTCTATTAGGATATTATTTGCCATAGCTGCTCATTATGATTATGAGATTTGGCAAATGGATGTCCAAACTGCTTTTCTAAATGGATATCTTGAGGATGATGTCTATATGGTTCAGCCTGAAGGTTTTGTCGATCATAAGCATCCTAACAAAGTATGCAAGTTAAGGAAATCAATCTATGGATTGAAGCAAGAATTAAGAAGTTGGAATCACCGTTTTGATGAAGAGATAATCAAATTTGGGTTCATCAAGAATGCTGATGAAGCATGTGTATATAAGAAGGCTAGTGGGAGCATCATCACTTTCCTAGTATTGTATGTCGATGACATTCTACTATTTGGAAATGACATTCCAACCTTGGAAGGTGTTAAAACCTGGCTTGGAAGCTGTTTTTCCATTAAGGATCTTGGTGAAGCCGCCTATATTTTGGGAATAAAGATATATAGGGATAGATCAAGGCGGTTGATAGGTTTGAATCAAAGTGCATACATTGATAAGATCTTGAAAAGGTTCAAGATGGAAAACTCTAAGAAAGGTACCGTACCTATCCAAAGAGGAACAATATTGAGTAAGACTCAATGTCCAAGCTCAAAGGATGAGCAAGACAAAATGAAGGGAATCCCATATGCGTCTGCTATAGGATCCATCATGTATGCAATGATATGCACTAGGCCGGACGTGTCATGCGCTTTGAGCATGACAAGCCGATACCAACAAAATCCTGGAAACAATCATTGGATGGTTGTTAAGAACATACTTAAGTACCTAAGTAGGACCAAAGATATGTTCCTAATCTATGGATCTGGTGAGGAGGAACTCGTAGTAAAGGGTTATACGGATGCGAGTTTCCAAACTGATCGGGATGACTCACGATCACAATCGGGGTACATTTTCATCTTGAATGGAGGAGCAATTTCTTGGAAGAGCTCCAAGCAAGATGTGGTGGCATTGTCAACTATAGAGTCGGAATACATCGCCGCTTCATTAGCAGCTCAAGAAGCTGCATGGTTAAAGAAGTTCATTGCCGATCTAGGGGTAGTCCCTTCCATTCAGGACCCCCTGGAAATTCTTTGTGATAACGAGGGTGCGATTGCTCAAATCAAGGAACCCCGTGCATATCAAAAGACTAGGCACATTGAACGGAGATTCAACTACATAAGGGATGAAGTTGAAAAGGGAAAGATATGTATTCGCAAAGTTCGCACAGATCAAAACATTGCGGATCCACTCACGAAGCTTCTTGAAAAGGCAAAGCATGAAAGTCATACTTGTGCCATGGGACTTCAATATTCTAGTGACTGGATTTGATCTTTAATTTTGTATTTAGATATTATAACCCTTTATTACTTGAATAGATTATTTGGTTATAATGGTTCAACTAATATTCAACTAATATTTCTATTTTGCATGTTTAAAATCCATGAGTAAATCGTTTACTCAAAACATCCGTAGTCGTTCATACTTGTGGGAACAAGTATGAAGGTAAGAATATTATGAACTTGGATTGGTAGATATTCATATGGATGAATATAGAGCAATCGGTTGCTGCCAAAGTTTATAGATATTTGTAGGATACAAATATTGGACTGACCTGCATCTCAAATATTACTACATGGAATCTTCCTGATTGATCATAAGTAATTTGAGTAAAGGCGAAAATCATTTGGTATCCTCTGACCTGAGATACATATTGGGTCTTGATATTTACCAAATGTTATGCTTTGACTTAGTTTTTCGCTGTTCTGAAACATGGCAGTACATAAGTCTGAGTTTGGGTATGATATAAGGTAATTGTGAGGGACGTATGTAGTCAAAATGGGATTTGTCCCTCTTATTCGTTGAGAGTAAGATGTCTAAGGCCTGATAAAGTTAAATCAATGGAGAATGATCACTCTATGTCTCTGGAATTTAACATGACATCTGTGACAATAGGATAGATTATTGATTCACCTAAAACATTTCGAGTAAGGTACTTGAAGGGGATGATGTTATTGAATGGCACTTTGTCATACGTATTAAGGGTAGTAAACCGTTGTTAGGTGGTATTTAGTGCTTGCATCAATCTTCTATAAATCTTGTGCAAGTGGGAGATTGTTGGATCTTGTATGCCCAAGACACATACAAGATTGATGTGGTTAGTACGTTATGATCCAAGTCGGGTCATACCCAATAACAAGCTAAACAAACACCAATAAATATTTATTTGTTGATAAGATCATACAAATAAATATTGACACCAATTTAGAAAAATGGGTTTTCTAAATCATTGCTTTTGAAATAGAACAACATTATATGGATAATTTGTTCATGAGAATTATTTGTTTTAATATTTAAATGGGTTAAATAATAACAAATAAAAGTGTGTTCAAGTTATAAAATTAAAAGGGTTTTAATTTTATAAAATTATGGATTAAAGAGTGTAAAGTTTAATAAGATTAAAATGGGTGGGAACCCATTTCAAATCTGAATTTTCGGCCACCCTTTGGGTACCCTTCCTTGGGATTCTTTTTTCTTGTTTTAAGCAAGACTTAAACTCTCTTGCACTCTTCAATCAACACACACACTCTCTCTCACACACACAAGCAAAGAACTCTCTCAAAAGTGGCTGAAATTTTCGGATCTTACAAGAAGTTGCTGAAATTTCGTTTTTGAAGGAGGCACAAGTGTTGAGTTCTGGTGTTCTTCTACCTAACAATATTAGGTGTTTGCTAAGGCTTGTGGGTATACAAACTTGAGGCTTTCTCTCTTGGGGGCTGGAAATTCAAGAGCATCATCATCTTCATCTCATCCATACTTCAACATCTTGTTCTTGAAAGGTAGTTTCAAGAACACCCTATGGTTGTTCTTTTCATTTCACCCTATATATATATATATATATATATATATATATATATATATATATATGATCCTTGTTCTTGGGTTTTGTTTTTTTGGTTTAAAATGGTCCATTTTTCAGATTGTTAACCATACTTTAAACCTTAATATCCGCTGCGTTTTTATAGTTTAAATGGTTAAACTAGCTTTAATAAACTTGTAACAAAACCCAACAGAATGTTCTCGATGAGTTTCAGGCACGAGTGTATTGATTTTAGGGTTCATTTGTGTGGTTTCGTGTTTGGAATTGGTTTCTATTTATACAATAGACATTATCTTCCATTTCTGATTGATTAGTATGATTCCAATGATGATTATAATCGGATATGATAAGATTTGTTCACGAGTGTGTTCAGAAGGCTTAAGAATAAAAAAAACTCCATAGCATTGGAGGTTGTTACGAAAAGCAAACCACTACAAATGCAAGAACTATTGTTGTTTAATTTTTTATTATAATTAGTTTATTTCCCATTTATTTAGTTAAGCTTTCATGAATACTTATACACCAATCTTTAGTTGTACAATGTTAATTAAAATACAAGTGAATATTATTCACTTAATCAGGTTACCTTGATTTGGCTTCGTTTTTATCCATCAGGTATTGCGTTTCTTGTTTGACGTGTGATTACTTTCATTCCTCTAGTGTACTTTGATTCTCGATTCTTATTGAGTGAATACGAGTTGTTTATTGTTTCTTAACACTTGGTTTCCTAGCCTAGAAGTTAATAAAGTATTCATTGAATCCATGCATGTAATATTGATGGATTCCATGCACATTTGATGTAATAGTGTTCGAAGTTGGTTGTGGAATATTCTCGATGAGTTTCGGGCACGAGTGTATTGATTTTAGGGTTCACTCGTGTGGTTTCGTGTTCTGAATTGGTTTCTATTTATACAATAGATACTATCATACCACGCTGATTGATTAGTATGATTCTAATTATGATTATAATCGGATATGATTAGATTTGTTCACGAGTGTGTTCAGAAGGCTTAAGAATAAAAAAACTCCATAACTATGGAGGTTGTTACGAAAACAAACCATTATCAATGCGAGAACTATTGTTGTTTAATTTTTTAGTATGACTAGTTTCTTTCCCATTTATTTAGTTAAGCTTTCATGAATACTTATACACCAATCTTTAGTATGACTAATTTTTTAGTATGACTAATTTTTTAGTATGACTAATTTTTTAGTATGACAAGTAAATCTTATTCATTTAATCGTGTTACCTTGATTTGGCTTCTTTTTTATCCATCAGGTATTGCGTCTCTTGTTTGACGTTTGATTACTTTCATTCCGCCAATGTACTTTGGTTCTCGATTCTTTTTGAGTGAATACGAGTTGTTTATTGCTTCTTAACACGTGGTTTCCTTGCCTGAAGTTAGTAAAGTATTCATAGAATCCACCACACATGTAATATTGATTGATTCGGTGCAAGTTGGTTGTGTAATGTTCTCGATGAGTTTCGGGCACGAGTGTATTGATTGTAGGGTTCATTCGTGTGGTTTCGTGTTCCGAATTGGTTTCTATTTATACAATAGATACTATCTTATGTTTCTAATTGATTAGTGTAAGGATTCCTATAAGTCTGATGCAAACCAAAACATCCAAAGTCTCTCTGCAAGCAATGCACTAAAGAACTAAAGTAGAATTGCTTCGGAAGTTTTACACCATGCACTAGAAATATTCTAAGTGTAAAATCTTCCAAAGCCAAGACCAATATCTTCCGAAGCCAAAAGTGAAGTCTTCCGAAGCTTTAGAGACAAAGTATTCCGAAGCCAAATAGTGAAGACAGATTTCTTCCGAAGACTTTTAAGGATATGCCTTTATCTGATGTACTTTACCATAAAGCTGGACCACCTTTCCGCTGCAACTCTGTAAAGTCACCAACTTACATGAGTTGGTGAAAGGTCCATGCTTTTGGTAACTGTACATTGAGGTCTTGAGTCCATGCTTTCTACTTTATGTACTTTTATCCATTTTGTAATATATTAGGATGTGAGCTATGGCATGTCATAGTCACAAATCAAAAGGCAGACATGCCTTTTGATTATACAATTGATTTTGTTTGTGTCTAGTCAATTGTATCTAGCTGGCTTTCAAAGTATAGCCGGCTGTAGGTTGTAGTATAAGTATTCCATGTTCTAGTATCTTTCTTTATGCTTTGTAACACTTGTAATAGAACTTGAGAAAGCAATATACTGCATCCTTGAAACCCAATCTCTTGTGTTCTCTTGTTTTGTCTCTTACTTGTTACTTGTGTTCTTAGTATCATTATTGTGGTTAATCCAATTTACTGTTTGATTAAGTTTGGTTAATCTCCTCTTTCTGTTGTTGTGTTGTAAGTGACCACCCTTCACCGGTCCTGCAATTGGTATCAGAGCATTTCAGGCTCTTGATATAAGATCTCACCATCTTAAGATCCCTCACACACACAAATACTAAACTTTCAAATGGCATCCATTTCAAAGACTGATATGGAAACTGGAACCATGAACAAGTCCCCACTAATCACTCTTGATGACTTTGATACCTTGTGTATGAGAATGGAAGGTTTCATCAGGTCTCTAGACTCAAAAATGTGGGAGTCTGTTGAAAATGGACCTTTCATACCCAGCACTCCTTCTGCTATTGGTGCTTGTATGATCCCCAAAGATGTGGCTAACTACTCTGATGAAGATAGGAAGAGAGTAGAGATTGATAGAAAAGCCATGACTGCTCTTCAAACTGCCCTTCCAAACTCTATGTATAGAGGTTTCAAGAAGTGCAAAACAGCTAAACAGCTATGGGATGCACTAAAACTGATGTATGAAGGCTCCTCTGAAGCCAAGGAGAACAAGAAGGATCTCTTGAAGCAACAGTTTGAAAACTTCACCTTCAAAACAGGTGAAACCATGTGTAAGGATTCCTTTAAGTCTAATGCAAACCACATCATCCAATGTCTCTCTGCAACACATGCACTAAGTACTGAAGTAAGAAATGCTTCGGAAGTTTTACACCATACACTGGAAAATACTCTAAGTGTAAAATCTTCCGAAGCCAAGACCAATATCTTCCGAAGCCAAACATGAAGTCTTCCGAAGCCTCAGAGACAAAGTCTTCCGAAGCCTCAAAGACAAAGTCTTCCGAAGCTTCATCCTACGAAGACAGATTTCTTCCGAAGACTTTTAGTAAACATGCTTTATCTGATGTACTGTTCCATAAAGCTGGACACCTTTCCGTTGCATCTCTGTAAAGTCACCAACTTACATGAGTTGGTGAAAAGGTCCATGCTTTTGGTAACTGTACATTGAGGTCTTGAGTCTGTAACTTTCTACTTTATGTACTTTATCCTTTTTGTAATAGATAAGGATGTGAGCTATGGCATGTCATAGTCACAAGGTCAAAAGGCAGATATGCCTTTGATCCTACAATTGATTTTGTTTGTGTCTAGTCAATTGTATCCAGCTGGCTTTTAAAGTATAGCCAGCTGTAGGTTGTAGTATAAGTATTCCAAGTTCTTGTATCTTTCTTTATGCTTTGTAACACTCGTAAAAGAACTTGAGAAAGCAATATACTGCCTCCTTGAAACCCAAATCTCTTGTTCTGTCTCTTTTACTTTACTTGTGTTCTTTGTATCAATATTGGTTAATCCAGTTCACTGTTTGATCAAGTTTAGTTATTCTCCTTATTGTGTTTTTGTGTTGTAATTGTTCAAGCCCTTAACCGGTCCTGCACCATGACTCAGCAATACTTCAGGTATGTTGAGATAGTGGATACCCTTGTTGATGGAGGAGTTCCTCTTGAAAACAGAGACATTGTAAGGAAGTTCATGTCCTCACTTCCTAGGCAATGGACACACTATTGTGTGATGATCAAGAGGACTGAAAATCTCAAAACTCTTACTCTGACAGAGTTATATGGGATTCTCAGTGGATACCAGATGGAGATGAACATGCAAGGTTCATCTGGCAACTCCAACAATCAATTGGGTTCAGCCCTGCATGTGGTTGAAAGGGATAGCATAGAACCCCAACATCATCTCATATGCTACCCTGACAACTCACCAAAGGGTCCTTTCATCACCTTCCCAGAGACACCCAGGGAGAACTACACTCAAGGAAGCCCATTCCAAGAGACAAGCTCTTCTCAATCCTTTGTGTCTTCTGATGAAAGTTGTGGCAACTCTCTTTTCACTCTTGAAGACCTGGATTGTATCCATCCAGATGATCTGGAATATATAGAAATAGTCCAGCAGATGGCTCTTCTCACTCATAGAGCCAAGAAGTTCTACAAGAGAAGTGCAAGGAGGTTTCCAAGCAATGCAACCAGTGGAAAGTTTGGCTTGGATAAAAGCAAAGTCAAGTGTTACAACTGTAACTTGATGGGCCACTTTGCTAGAGAGTGTAAGGCACCTAAAACAAATGGTGGCCAAGCACAAACCAGACCAAACTACACTGACAAAGCCCCTCAGAATGAGAAGCCAAAGGAACAAGCTGTTGTTGCTGTTGAAGAAGGAGGTTTTGACTAGAGCTTTCAGGTGGAAGATGCTTCTCCAAACCAAGCACTAATGGTAGATCATGATGAAGCCAAGGTATTGGAAAATCTACGTACTCCTGAATGCATTGCTAAAGTTAACAGATACAGGTCCTATAACTTGGAAATGAGATCTGATCTTGAGTCCTTAAACATTTTAAAATCTGATTTTAGAAAGTCTAAAAATGATTATAAACTAAAGATAGAGGACTTAGAGAAAACCATTTCAGTTCTAAAACATGAGCATACAGATTTTAGGACTCAAATCAAAGATCTCATAACCAAGCTGACTGAGTGCCAGGCTGAGCTTGTGATCAGCAAAGCCAGGGCAGAAAAGAGTGTTCTTGAAGAAGAGACCTTCAAGAACATGATATCCTCATCCCTGCACAACAAGGTGTTATCAAAATAGACAGGGACTGGGATCCAATGAGATAGCTCCTCCACACACAATCTTGTCTGTAAGATCTCCTAGGTGTGGAACTTGTAAAGATGAGCTTCCTCTCATAGATCCTATAAGTGAGGAGGATGAAGAAGAGATTGTGAAGAATTCCTTTGAGAAGAGTGAAGAGGAGGATTCTAAGAAGGGCCACTATCCTTTTGAGGAGAAGAAGATTACTGTGATGACCAAGTCAATGAGAAAGAACTTGATCAGGAAGAGCAAAAGAAAAGCAAATAAGGCTCAAGAGATCAAGGCTACTTTTGACTCTAAGCAGAAACAAGTTTTTATCTCTGTAGGGTTTGAAGTAGTAAAGACTGAAGACATCAACTAAAACTCTTCAGCTAAGAGTTCTGGTTCTTGTTCAAATCATCTTAGTACCAAGAAGAAGACTGATCTGCTGTGTACCACTGCTGCACAGCCTGGACCATCAAACTCCAAGAACAGTTCCCAGCCCATAAGAACTGTCTCAGCATCTGCAAAGATGAAGGTAGAGAAGGGATGTGACCAAAGACAGTCTTGTTCTCATAAGGAGACTCTTGTGAACAAGAAAATGTTGTGTGTCATGTGTGAAAGTGCCTCTCACATTGCTAAGGATTGTCCATACAATCCTAAAAGTACTGTCCATATGACCAAGACAAAGACTTCAAAGAGTTTCAAGAGGATTCAAGCTTCGGAAGGAAAGTCTGTTTCCTTCGAAAGCTTCAAATCAAAGAAGAAGGCAAATGGAAAATTACCTTCGGAAGAGAAGTTGGTCTCGGAAGAAAGAAATTCTTCCGAAGCACTGAAGTCTGCTGCAGTGACTGTAGAATCTTCCGAAGGTTTAGTCATCAAAACTTCAGAAGTCCCAAAAGCTTCTGAAGTTTTGAAGGTCAAGTCCAAGACTCCAAAGGTGGTGTGGAAGTCTAAGAAAGACCAAGTGACTGAAGTTTCTCCATCAACAACAGCTCAAGATCTTTCTAGCACAACCATAGGATCTATTACTGTTGCATTACCTTTTATTATACTTAGTGAGCCCAAGACAAGTAAGGCTTGGGTTTCCAAATGTAACTAATCATTTTCTTTGTGCAGGAACAACTCAAGACAAACAAGAATGTCGGGATCATTGATAGTGGCTGTTCTAGGCACATGACAGGCAATAGGTCACTACTCCATAACTTTGAGAGGATTGATGGAGGACCAGTTGCTTTTGGAGGAGATGAAGGTGGTTACATTTCTGGAAGGGGCAAGGTCACAAATGATAAGCTCAGCATTGAAAAGGTAAACTTTGTCAAGGAGCTTGGGTACAATCTTCTTAGTGTATCCCAATTTTGTGATCAGAGTCATAACATGCTCTTTACTGAGCATGAGTGCATTGTTCTCAAGCCTGGAGTGGTCATTCCTCATGAGCACATCCTGCTTAGAGCCCCCAGGAAAAGGAACATGTACAAGATGGACTTGCAAGAAACATCTCCCTCTGGAGAAGTTTCATGCTTTCTGTCTAAAGCAAATAGTGATGAGTCTTTCCTATGGCATAAAAGAATGTGCCATGTAAACTTTAAGAACATGAATAAACTAATTAAACATGATTTGGTAACTGGAATGCCAAAGAAAGAGTTTACAAGTGATGATCATTGTGTTGCATGCCTGAAAGGGAAGCAACATAAGGTATCTCACAAGCCTAAGGAAAGGAACTCCATCACTACTCCCCTACACTTATTACATATGGATCTCTTTGGCCCCACCAGTGTAATGAGTTAGGAAGGACCTCTTATTGTTTGGTGATCACAGATGATTTTACAAGATTCACTTGGGTTTTCTTTCTTAGAACTAAGGATGAGACCCCTGAGATTCTGAAGAATTTCATCTTAAAAATTGAGAATCAAAGTGATCACAAGGTCAAAATCATAAGATGTGATCAAGGGACTGAATTCAAGAATCAAATCCTTGATACATTTTGTGATGAAAAAGGTATTACAAGACAATATAGTGCTCCCAGGACTCCTCAGCAAAATGGTATTGGTGAGAGGAGAAACAGGACACTAATTTAAGCTGCAAGAACTATGTTGTCTGACTCTAAACTGCCCATCACCTTCTGGGCAGAGGCAGTAAATACTGCTTGCTATGTGCAAAACAGAGTTTTAGTAGTTAAGACACATGGTAAGACTCCTTATGAACTTTGGCACAAGAGAAAACCTTTCATTGGCTTTCTCAGGTCATTTGGATGTCCTTGCACCATCTTGAATACCAAAGATCAAATTGCCAAGTTTGCTGAGAAATCAGATGATGGACACTTCATTGGATACTCTTCCCAAGCTAAGGCTTATAGAGTATACAATCTCAGAACTAGAATTGTTGAGGAGTCAGCCAATGTGACTTTCAATGAACACACACCCTGTGTGGCTGGTTCTGGTCCTGATTGGCTATTTGATCTTGATTTAGTTACCAACTGTTTTAACAAATCTTGTGAGAATGTTTCAGGATCTGCAGAAAATTTAAATACATGTGATCCTAATCCAAGATTTGAGCTAGGAAGACCCTCAACTCATACATCTTCAGCTCCAGTTGGAACTACTTCAGCAAATGAGGTTTCTATCAACACTACAATGACAAATTCAGCTGATACATGGGGTGCCTTCAAATTCCAGCTCAGAGGCTCCACAACCAGATAAAGATACCTCAGTTGTGGAAGACAACAATGGTGATGGTGAAAGTGATCAGGAATTCCCTGATGCTAATAACCACACCATAGATGACAACATCAATGATGTCACACACTCATTGGATCAAGTCAATCTTGATAAGTGTGGTACTGTGGAGGGTGAATCATCTATGCCAGATCTAAATTTCTCAAATTTGGATCTTTCTCAGCAACTTGCTGTGATCCCTCAGCTTAGAATCCACAAGTCTCACCCCACCACAAAAATCATTGGAGATGTTGTCATAGGGGTAAGAACAAGAGGACAAACCCATGAAGCAAATGTTTGTCTTCACTCTTGTTTTTTATCCCAGATAGAGCCAAAGAAAGTTGATGAGGCTCTAAAGGATGGAAGTTGAGTTGAAGCTATGCAACAAGAGTTGCTTCAATTCAAAAGGCAAAAAGTTTGGAACCTTTGTCCTCTTCCTCATAGGAAGACTACCATTGGAACCAAATGGGTGTTTAGGAATAAGATTAGTTGCATAGATTGCAGACTACCATTAATAGAGGCATTTCAAGAACAAGGCAAGACTAGTTGTTCAAGGACACACACAAGAAGAAGGGATTGACTACACTGATGTCTTTGCTCCTGTAGCAAGATTAGAAGCCGTTAGAATATTCCTGGCATTTGCTGCATCCAAGAACTTCAAGGTCTTTCAACTTGATATGAAGTGTGCTTTTCTGTATGGAGTGATTGATGAAGAGGTGTACGTCAAACAGCCACCTGGTTTTGTAGACCCTTATCATCCTGATTATGTCTGCAAGCTTGACAAAGCTCTTTATGGGCTGCATTAGGCACCCAGGAAGTGGTATGAGACATTGTCTGAGTATCTTTGTAAACATGGATACAGGAGAGGTACTATAGATGGAACTCTCTTCATCAAAGGACAGAGAAATGACTTATTGCTAGTTCAAGTGTATGTAGATGACATCATCTTTGGTTCAACTAATCCAAAGCTCTGCAAAGACTTTGAGAAGCTGATGAAAGACAGATTTGAAATGAGTGCAATGGGAGAACTCAATTTCTTTTTGGGAATTCAAGTAAAGCAAGTTGAAGATGGCATCTTCATAAGTCAGTCAAAGTATGTTCGGGACTTACTCAAGAGGTTCAACATGACTGATTGTAAGATTGCTAAGACACCCATAGCCAGAAACCACTCCCTTGGACCTGATCTTGAGGGGGAGTATGTAGATGAACACTTATACAGGGCTATGATTGGGTCTCTTATGTATCTTACAGCTAGCAGGCCTGATATCATGTTTGCTACATGTATTTGTGCAAGATATCAAGCCAACCCTAAGATGTCTCACCTCATCACTGTTAGAAGGATTTTAAGATACCTCAAAGGTGCTTCAACACTTGGTTTATGGTATCCAAAGAATCCTGACTTCAATCTGTATGCTTATACAGATAGTGATTATGGTGGTTGCAACATGACTGCAAAGTCTACATCTGGGGGATGTCAATTCCTTGGTAGAAGGGTTGTCTCATGGCAATGCAAGAAACAATCATGTGTGTCTGCATCAACTGCTGAGGCTGAATACATTGCTGCTGCAAGTTGCTGTGCTCAAGTGCTTCGGATTCAAAATCAGATGCTGGACTATGGATTTAACTTCAAGGAGACTCCTATCCACATAGACAACAATAGTGCTATCTCTATCACTAAGAACCCTGTGCAGCACTCAAGGACCAAACACATCAATATCAGGTATCATTTAATAAGACATAACTATGAAAAGGGATTAATTAAACTAGTCAAAGTTCATAGAGATGAACAATATGCTGATCTGTTTACAAAAGCTTTTGATGAACAGAGAATTAAATATCTAATATCAGGTATTGGGATGATTAACTTTGAGTAGATCTTTTCTTAAAACTAATTCTAAGTATTTCTTAAAATATGTGTGCCTAAGTTGTCTAGTCCATCACTTTCATAAGCTCATGTTTTCTTTGGATATAAAATCCTTTTTGAAGACTTTCCTTAGATTCTTGAAAATTTTCTGATCCTTCGGAAGATATATTTTTACCTTTGAAAGAAAATCATGTCTTCAAAATAAATAACTGTCTAAGAAATTTTACCTTCGGAAGAAGTCTAAATCTATCTTCCGAAGCTTAAAAACTTGTCTCAAACACTTATTTGTTTTTAAGGACCTTTTCCTTCCGAAGCAAAATTAACTCTCGGAAGCTTTGTTGTTTTATATACAAAGCATTCAAGTGTTTATTTCTCTTCCGAAGCAAAATTTTCAAGACTCTCAGGAAAATCTTCCGAAGTCATTTTAGCTTCGGAAGCTTTTTCATTAAAACTTCCGATGATAATTTACCTTCGGAAGCTTTTCGAATTCCAAGAAAACTACTTTTTGAGCAAAAGCAAACTACTTTTTTAGAGGTGGGACCGACATTCGGATTTCAAAGTTTATTCTCTTTTATTAACTTTGGTTCAAATCCTTTTCACATAAATACCCAGCGGTTCCCCCTCTCCTCACTATCTTCTTCAATTCTACTATTCCTCAAACCTAATTCCCAAACCGCCTTTGCTTTTCACCTTTCTTCATCCTTAAGTTTCTCAAATGGCCAACCTTAACCACAGAAACAACCCAGATTTCTCCATGCAACTTCACAGGCAACACAACCAGGTTGCTCTGTTAAGCTCTGAGAAAGATGAAAGTTTCTCAGAGATTTGCCAGTACTTAGCTCTATCAAATTACTTCACCTCCCTAACCATTGATCCTACTCTCTATGAGGATCATCTGCTTGAATTTTGGAAGACCAGCCAAGAGGTCATCATGGACGGGGAGAAGGCATTGTCTGCCACAGTGCAAGGGAGGACAATCTTCATCACTCCGGCCATCATCAACACTCATTTGTAGCTGGATGATGAAGAAGGTGAGTTGTCCTTCCCAAAGGAGGCTGTCAATCATTCCTTTGAGCAGATGGGCTATGAGGGGGATTTCTCTATAAAGACCTTCAGGAAAGGGAAGGTCTCATCCCAGTGGAATTACCTACTCCATGTGGTTATCCACAGCTTTTCAAACAAGCATGGAGGGTGGGACCAGATTCCTGAGGATCTCTCCTTCATAGTGCATGGAATGGTTCAAGGGGTCAAGTTTAGGTACTATCAATTTGTTTATACAAACTTGTTTGCTAACTTGGACTCCTTAGAGTATTATATGTTTCCTAGATATGTTCAACACATTCTCAACTGTGGGCTATTCAATATAGATGAAGCCCGACATCTTTAAAATCATGAAAAAGCCAACTGTAGGCTTCTCAGGGGTAGAAACAGCCCTTGTCCCCAAAATGTTAGAGCTCATTGCTCAAGGTGACAACCTAGCAACACAAGCTAGTGTTGAACCCACACCTTCTACCTCTCTACCACTAAAAAGGCCTCAAGTAACCCTCACCTACCAAAGAAAATCCAAACGAACCCCTGCTCAAGCTATTGAGTCTGTGCAGGTCCCCATATACTCACCTTTACAGGAGGAAGTGGACACTAGAGCTCCCACTTCCCCTGAGGAGCAAACCGCTCCCATCTCTTCAACTATCATGCTGAGGTTCCTCATGCTCACCCTGATGAGCTCACAAGCCCAACTGCCTTAAGCCTTCACTCTGAGTCTCAACACTCAAGTGAACAACCTTCAGGGGACAGTTACCATCCCCAGCCTTTAGATCTAAATCAACCCATTCCCAACCTATCCTTTTACACTGATGAAGACTTAGGATTCAGTGAGTACCATGAGTCTCTCTTCTCTTCCCCTACTCAAAGAGAGATGAGTACTCCTGAGTCTCCTCATTCTAGCCCACATCAGTCACCTATAACTGAGGTGGATACTTCTGAACCTGTTCAGGATATCCATATGGAAGAGGCTCTCACTTTTGCAAGTTATTACATTATTAAGACCTCAACCATGGCAACTCAGCCCACTGACATCTCAACTGAGATTGCTAGTGAGCAGAGGAAAACCAACAGCCAAGAACCTCAAGCTGGTGGTGAGAGAGAGGACTTTGGTCCAATCATCTCATCCCCCAATGATTCTTTCGATGAAGAAGAGGGGAATATGAGACTAAAGGTGCAAAAACTATCAAACACATGCTCCTATTTAGTCTCTAAGGTTAGTCACCTTGAATCTCAGGTGACTACCCTTCACAACAGGGTCAATGATCAGCAACTTGAGATTTCATATCTTAAGGAAAACTACCTGGGAGACCTTTAAGAAGAGCTCAACCAGGAACACAAGAACCTGTGGATGTGATTGATCTATCCTCCAGCTCACCTATGCAAGTGGGTGATGCTACCAAAAAGGGGGAGAAAGTCATTGCAGCCACAGAACCTGGGAGTTCTTCACAGAGAATGGACATTGAGGACTCACCATCCTCACTTGCAATTGTGCATTCTCAGCAACTTCCTCAAGTTCACATTAATGTGGACTCTATAGACTCTATCATCAGGAGTCTATTTGAGGAAGGTATACCAAGGGCTATGTCATCCTCACCTCAAGGAACTTCAAATTACATCATTGGGTGGAGGTATGATGCTGATAGAAGAGCCCTTATTCTTCACAGAGTTCAAGGGCAACAAGAACTATTTGATTTTCAAACTTTGAACTTCTATGAAGGTCTGGATCTAGTCAACATGCCACTTGTCAACTCAAGACAAGCTGACAGATTGGCTCAAAGAATCCAAGACAGGATCACTTCAGAGTTTAGCTTAAGAAGGAGACTTAGGCAATCAGGTAATGCCATCGGTCAACTGGATGTTGAGGCAGACCCTAAGATTAGTTTCATAGGGGAAACCTTAACTGGGCCTTCAGTGGCAGAACCTGAGACCCCTGTCTCATCATCATCAACTGCTGCAAAGATTCACATTCCTTCTGAGACACCTGCTGGTGAAGGTGTCTCACAACCTCTCTCTGGCCAGAGCATGGATGCTACACCAAGCAATGAAGGCCAAACCTCTATCCACCCTGAGTCATAAAGGTCTGTGGGTGACAAAGGGAAAAGAATTTTGACTCATGAGGAAATTGAGGAGGAGGAGAGAGAGAGAGGAAGAGGAAGCTAAGGGGAGAAATTCCTTTGGGTCTTCAGGTTTTATGCAAGCTGCAATAAGCGCTGCCCCCAGACCAAATACTCAAGATGATGAGTTGAGGGCAGTCAGGATTACTTACCTGCAGACCAGGAACTATGACATTGATGAAATTATTTCTCTACCCTTAGAATAATTAAATGAACTGGCTGACATGGAAGTGTCAAGAGATATGAAAGAAAAAGAGGATGCAAGGTTACTTCTCCAATTCAAAGAGGAGAAGAGACAGAAAAGACTCTACAAGCATGCTCCTACTCTCTCCCCAGTTCAAGAAAGTCCTATACAAGAAGATGTGGTTCAACAAGAACCTCAGGTAGACAAAGAAGAAGATAGAATCAAAATGATCAACTACCTGAGTGCCACAGGCTTCTATCAGGCAGATGCACTTCTTCCCTTGTCCTATGACTATGTTGAGTTTGAGTACTTAAAACAACTTGAGCTTGAGTTAGTCAAAGACAGAAAGACAACTAAGAAGAAGCTAAGGGAAGAAGCTGCAAAGTCAAGAGCCATCATCCAAAAGAGTATGAAGAAGTCTGCTAACAGACAAAGGATGATGAGCTTCTTGAAGCTGTATGGATTCTCCGGAAGGAGACTTGGCCATATGTCTCTATCCACAATGGATGAGCATATAAGGGTAATCAAGCAGAAGATCAAGAGCGGAGAACTGATTGACTTACACTCTCTTCCAAGTCAAGTCCCACCTGAAGTGGAGGTTAAGGTTGAACAACCTGAGACAACACAACCCAGACCTCCTGCTGAGCGTCAGCAAGTTTCATCTTCTGATCCACAGCAGGGTCAACCTCTCTCTCCTTCTGAACCTGATAGAGAGGAAGTCCCAACTGAGAGAGACAACACAGATCAATCTGGTACTGCAAGCCAATCTTCTCAGTTAAAACCTTCAAAGATGAAGAAGAGGGTGGCTTCTAAACCAAAGTCTAAGAAGAAGAAGCCTAAATCATCTACCTCTACACCTCTGGCTGAGTCAGATCAACCTGAGGAAGTGCATGAAGAGACAGCCCAATCAACTCCAATACAAGTGGCTCCTCTTGCAGCTGAGACACCCATCTTATCCTGGACCTTCTCTACCAATCCAGAAAGATGGCATGTAATCAAAGATCAAGGTGTTGAGAATGTCTATACATGGCAAGACATAATCAACTTACCTCTGCATGATCTCTTTAAGATGAGAAGATACTATGAAAGTCTGAATGCTATCTAATGAAGAAGGGTATGGTCATCATTATGCTGAAGACTACTAACATCTAAAGATCTTCTAAATGTTTTGGTAGCATCAGCCTAGGGGGAGTTTGTAAGGATTCCTATAAGTCTGATGCAAACCAAAACATCCAAAGTCTCTCTGCAAGCAATGCACTAAAGAACTGAAGTAGAATTGCTTCGGTAGTTTTACACCATGCACCAAAAATATTCTAAGTGTAAAATCTTTCGAAGCCAAGACCAATATCTTCCGAAGCCAAAAGTGAAGTCTTCCGAAGCTTTCAGAGACAAAGTCTTCCGAAGCCAAATAGTGAAGACAGATTTCTTCCGAAGACTTTTAAGGATATCCCTTTATATGATGTACTTTACCATAAAGTTTGACCACCTTTCCGCTGCAACTCTGTAAAGTCACCAACTTACATAAGTTGGTGATAGGTCCACGCTTTTGGTAACTGTACATTGAGGTCTTGAGTCCATGCTTTCTACTTTATGTACTTTTATCCTTTTTGTAATATATTAGGATGTGAGCTATGGCATGTCATAGTCACAAATCAAAAGGCAGACATGCCTTTTGATTCTACAATTGATTTTGTTTGTGTCTAGTCAATTGTATCCAGCTAGCTTTCAAAGTATAGCCGGCTGTAGGTTGTAGTATAAGTATTCCATGTTCTAGTATCTTTCTTTATGCTTTGTAACACTTGTAATAGAACCCGAGAAAGCAATATACTGCATCCTTGAAACCCAATCTCTTATGTTCTCTTGTTTTGTCTCTTACTTGTTACTTGTTTTCTTAGTATCATTATTGTGGTTAATCCAGTTAACTGTTTGATTAAGTTTGGTTAATCTCCTCTTTCTGTTGTTGTGTTGTAAGTGACCACCCTTCACCGGTCCTGCAATTAGTATGATTCCAATGATGATTATAATCGGATATGATTACATTTGTTCACGAGTGTGTTTAGAAGGCTTAAGAATCATAAAAACTCCATAGCATTGAAGGTTGTTACAAAAAGCAAACCACTATCAATGCGAGAACTATTGTTGTTTAATTTTTAGTATAACTAGTTCCTTTCCCATTTATTTAGTTAAGCTTTCATGAATACTTATACACCAATATTTAGTTATACAATGTTAAATTAATATACAAGTAAATCTTATTCACTTAATCGTGTTACCTTGATTTTACTTCTTATTTATCCATCAGGTATTGCGTCTCTTGTTTGACGTATGATTACTTTCATTCTGCCAGTGTACTTTGATTCTTGATTCTTTTTGAGTGAATACGAGTTGTTTATTGCTTCCTAACATGTGGTTTCATTGCCTAGAAGTTAATAAAGTATTCATAGAATCCACCACACATGTAATATTGATTGATTCGGTGCACTTTTAATATAATAGTGTTTGAAGTTGGTTGTGGAATGTTCTCGATGAGTTTCGGGCACGAGTGTATTGATTTCAGGGTTCATTCGTGTGGTTTCATGTTCGGAATTAGTTTCTATTTATACAATAGATACTATCTTCCATTTCTGATTGATTAGTATGATTCCAATGATGATTATAATCTAATATGATTAGATTTGTTCACGGTGTATTGAGAAGGCTTAAGAATCAAAAAAACTCCATACCATTGGAGTTGTTACGAAAAGCAAACCACTACCAATGCGAGAACTATGTTTGTTTAATTTTTTAGTATAATTAGTTTATTTCCCATTTATTTAGTTAAGCTTTCATGAATACTTATACACCAATCTTTAGTTGTACAATGTTAATTAAAATACAAGTGAATCTTATTCCTTAATCGTGTTACCCTGATCTGGCTACTTTTTTATCCATCAAGTATTGCGTCTCTTGTTTGACGTTTGATTACTTTCATTCCGCCAGTGTACTTTGATTCTCGATTCTTATTGAGTGAATACGAGTTGTTTATTGTTTCTTAACACTTACTTTCCAAGCCTAGAAGTTAATAAAGTATTCATTGAATCCACGCATGTAATATTGATGGATTCGATGCACATTTGATGTAATAGTGTTCGAAGTTGGTTGTGGAATATTCTCGATGAGTTCCGGGCACGAGTTATTGATTTTAGGGTTCACTCGTGTGGTTTCGTGTTCTGAATTGGTTTCTATTTATACAATAGATACTCTCTTACATTTCTGGTTGATAGTATGATTCCAATGATGATTATAATCGCATATGATTAGATTTGCTCACGAGTGTGTTCAGAAGGCTTAAGAATAAAAAAACTCTATAGCATTGGAGGTTGTTACGAAAAGCAAACCACTATCAATGCGAGAACTATTGTTGTTTAATTTTTTAGTATGACTAGTTCCTTTCCCATTTATTTAGTTAAGCTTTCATGAATACTTATACACCAATCTTTAATTATAAAATGTTAATTAAAATACAAGTAAATCTTATTCACGTAATCATGTTACCTTGATTTGGCTTCTTTTTTATCCATCAGGTATTGCGTCTCTTGTTTGACGTTTGATTA
The DNA here is from genome assembly GCA_025215565.1 of Flaveria ramosissima. Lineage (NCBI taxonomy): Eukaryota > Viridiplantae > Streptophyta > Magnoliopsida > Asterales > Asteraceae > Flaveria > Flaveria ramosissima. The sequence continues at coordinate 31,786,701 of CM046029.1, forward strand.
CTTTCATTCTGCTAGTGTACTTTGATTCTCGATTCTTTTTGAGTGAATACGAGTTGTTTATTGCTTCTTAACACGTGGTTTCCTTGCCTAGAAGTTAATAAAGTATTCATAGAATCCACCAGACATGTAATATTTATTGATTCGGTGCACTTTTGATGTAATTGTGTTCGAAGTTGGTTGTGAATGTTCTTGATGAGTTTCACGCACGAGTGTATTTATTTTAGGGTTTGTTTGTGTGGTTTCGTGTTTGGAATTAATAGATACTATCTTCCATTTCTTATTGATTAGTATGATTCCAATGATGATTATAATCGGATATGATTAGATTTGTTCACGAGTGTGTTCAAAAGGCTTAAGAATCAAAAAAACTCCATAGCATTGAAGGTTGTTACGAAAAGCAAACCACTACCAATGCGAGAACTATTGTGGTTTAACTATGTAGTATAACTAGTTCCTTTCCCATTTGTTTAGTTAAGCTTTCATGAATACTTATACACCAATCTTTAGTTGTACAATGTTAATTAAAATACAAGTAAATCTTATTAATTTAATCGTGTTACCTTGATTTGGCTTCTTTTTTATCCATTAGGTATTGCGCCTCTTGTTTGACGTTTGATTACATTAATTCCGCCGGTGTTCTTTGATTTGAGTGAATACGAGTTGTTTATTGCTTCTTAACACGTGGTTTCCTTGCCTAGAAGTTAATAAAGTATTCACAGAATCCACCACACATGTAATATTGATTCATTAGGTGCACTTTTGATGTAATAGTGTTCAAAGGTGGTTGTGGCAAGTTCTCGATGAGTTTCGGGCATGAATGTATTGATTTTAGGGTTCATTCGTGTGGTTTCGTGGTCGGAATTGGTTTCTATTAATACAATAGATACTATCTTCCATTTCTGATTGATTAGTATGATTCCAATGATGATTATAATCGGATATGATTAGATTTGTTCATGGGTGTGTTCAGAATGCTTAAGAATCAAAAAAACTCCATAGCATTGGAGGTTGTTACGAAAAGCAAACCACTACCAATGCGAGAACTATTGTTGTTTAATTTTTTAGTATAATTAGTTTATTTCCCATTTATTTAGTTAAACTTCCATGAATACTTATACACCAATCTTTAGTTGTACAATGTTAATTAAAATACAAGTGAATCTTATTCACTTAATCATGTTACTTTGATTTGGCTTCTTTTTTATCCATCAGGTATTACGCCTCTTGTTTGGCGTTTTATTACTTTCGTTCCGCCAGTGTACTTTGATTCTCGATTCTTATTGAGTGAATATGAGTTGTTTATTGTTTGTTAACACTTGGTTTCCTTGCCTAGAAGTTAATTAAGTATTCATTGAATCCACGCATGTAATATTGATGGATTCGGTGCACATTCGATGTAATAGTGTTCGAAGTTGGTTGTGGAATATTCTCGATGAGTTTTGGGCACGAGTTTATTGATTTTAGGGTTCACTCGTGTGGTTTCGTGTTATGAATTGTTTTCTATTTATACAATAGATACTATCTTACATTTCTAATTGATTAGTATGATTCCAATGATGATTATAATCGGATATGATTAAATTTGTTCACGAGTGTGTTAAGAAGGCATAAGAATAAAAGAACTCCATTGCATTGGAGGTTGTTACGAAAAGCAAACCACTATCAATGTGAGAACTATTGTTGTTTAATTTTTTAGTATAACTAGTTTTTTTCCCATTTATTTGGTTAATCTTTCATGAATATTTATAAACCAATCTTTAATTGTACAATGTTAATTAAAATACAAGTAAATCTTATTCACGTAATCATGTTACCTTGATTAGGCTTCTTTTTTATCCATCAGGTATTGCGTCAATTGTTTGACATTTCATTACTTTCATTCCGCCAGTGTACTTTGATTCTCGATTCTTTTTGAGTGAATACGAGTTGTTTATTGCTTCTTAACTCGTGGTTTCCTAGCCTAGAAGTTAATAAAGTATTCATAGAATCCACCACACATGTAATATTGATTGATTCGGTGCACTTTTGACGTAATAGTGTTCGAAGTTGGTTGTGGAATGTTCTCGATGCGTTTCGGGCACGAGTGTATTGATTTTAGGGTTCATTCGTGTGGTTTCGTGTTCTGAATTGGGTTCTATTTATACAATAGATATTATCTTCCATTTCTGATTGATTTGTATGATTCCAATGATGATTATAATCAAATATGATTAGATTTGTTCACGAGTTATTCAGAAGAGTAAGAATTAAAAAACTCCATAGCATTGGACGCTTTTACGAAAAGCAAACAATTATCAATGCGAGAACTATTGTTGTTTAATTTTTTAGTATAACTAGTTCTTTTCCTATTTATTTTGTTAAGCTTTCATGAATACTTATACATCAATCTCTAGTTGTACAATCTTAATTAAAATACAAGAAAATCTTATTCACTTACTCGTGTTACCTTGATTTGGTTTCTTATTTATCTATCAGATATTGCGTGTCTTGTTTGACGTTAGATTACTTTCATTTCGCCAGTGTACTCTTATTCTCGATTCTTTTTGAGTGAATACTAGTTGTTTATTGCTTCTTAACATGTGGTTTCCTTGCCTAGAAGTGAATAAAGTATTCATAGAATCCACCACACATGTAATATTTATTGTTTCGGTGCACTTTTGATGTAATTGTGTTTGAAGTTGGTTGTGGAATGTTCTCGATGGGTTTCGCGCACGAGTGTATTGATTTTCGGGTTCATTTGTGTGGTTTCGTGTTCGAAATTGGTTTCTATTTATAGAATAGATACTATCTTCCATTTCTGATTGATTAGTATGATTCCAATGATGATTATAATCGGATATGATTATGTTTGTTCACGAGTGTGTTCAAAAGGCTTAAGAATAAAAAAAACTCCATAGCATTGAAGGTTGTTACGAAAAGCAAACAACTATCAATGCAAGAACTATTGTTGTTTAATTTTTTAGTATAACTAGTTCCTTTCCCATTTATTTTGTTAAGCTTTCATGAATACTTATACACCAATCTCTAGTTGTACAATGTTAATTAAACTACAGGTAAATCTCATTCACTTAATCGTGTTATCTTGATTTGGCTTCTTATTGATCCAGCAGGTATTGCGTCTCTTGTTTGACGTTTGATTACTTTTATTCCGCCATTGTACTTTGATTCTTGATTCTTTTTGAGTGAATACGAGTTGTTTTGTTGCTTCTTAACACGTGTTTTCCTTGCCTAGAAGTTAATAAAGTATTCATAGAATCACCACACACGTACTATTTATTGATTCGGTGCACGTTTTATGTAATAGTGTTCGAAGTTGGTTGTGGAATGTTCTCGATGAGTTTCGGGCACCAGTGTATTGATTTTAGGGTTCATTCGTGTAGTTTCATGTTCGGAATTGGTTCTATTTATACAATAGATACTATCTTCTATTTCTGATTGATTAGTATGATTCTAATGATGATTATAATCGGATATGATTAGATTTGTTGACGAGTGTGGTGAGAAGGCTTAAGAATCAAAAAACTCCATAGCATTGGAGGTTGTTACGAAAAGCAAACAATAGTCAATGCCTAAACTATTGTTGTTTAATTTTTAGTATAACCTGTTCCTTTCCCATTTATTTAGTTAAGCTTTCATGACTACTTATACACCAATCATTAGTTGTACAATGTTAATTAAAAAACAAGTAAATCTTATTAACATAATCGTGTTACCTTGATTTGGCTTCTTTTCTATTCATCAGGTATTGTGTGTCTTGTTTGACGTTTGATTACTTTCATTCCACCAGTGTACTTTGATTCTCGATTCTTTTTGAGCGAATACGAGTTGTTTATTTCTTCTTAACACGTGGTTTCCTTGCCTAGAAGTTAATAAAGTATTCATAGAATCCACCACACATGTAATATTGATTGATTCGGTGCAGTTTTGACGTAATAGTGTTCGAAGTTGGTTGTGGAATGTTCTCGATGCGTTTCGGGCACGAGTGTATTGATTTTATGGTTCATTCGTGTGGTTTCGTGTTTTGAATTGGGTTCTATTTATACAATAGATATTATCTTCCATTTCTGATTGATTAGTATGATTCCAATGATGATTATAATCAAATATGATTAGATTTGTTCACGAGTTATTCAGAAGACGTAAGAATTAAAAAACTCCATAGCGTTGGACGTTGTTACGAAAAGCAAACAACTATCAATGCGAGAACTATTGTTGTTTAATTTTTTAGTATAACTAGTTCCTTTCCTATTTATTTAGTTAAGATTTCATGAATACTTATACACAATCTCTAGTTGTACAATGTTAATTAAAATACAAGTAAATCTTATCACTTAATCGTGTTACCTTGATTTGGTTTCTTATTTATCCATCAGGTATTGCGTCTCTTGTTTGACGTTAGATTACTTTCATTTCGCGAGTGTACTTTGATTCTCGATTCTTTTTGAGTGAATACGGTTGTTTATTGCTTATTAACACGTGGTTTCCTTGCCTAGAAGTTAATAAAGTATTCATAGAATCCACCACACATGTAATATTTATTGATTCGGTGCACTTTTGATGTAATAGTGTTCGAAGTTGGTTGTGGAATGTTCTCGATGGGTTTCACGCACGAGTGTATTGACTTTAGGGTTCATTTGTGTGGTTTCGTGTTCAGAATTGGTTCTATTTTTAGAATAGATACTATCTTCCATTTCTGATTGATTAGTATGATTCCAATGATGATTATAATCAGATATGAATAGATTTTTCACGAGTGTGTTCAGAAGGCTTAAGAATAAAAAAAACTCCATAGTATTGAAGGTTGTTACGAAAAGCAAACACTATCAATGCGAGAACTGTTGTTGTTTAATTTTTTAGTATAACTAGTTCCTTTCCCATTTATTTAGTTAAGCTTTCATGAATACTTATACATCAATCTCTAGTTGTACAATGTTAATTAAAATACAAGTAAATCTTATTCACTTAATCGTGTTACCTTGATTTGGCTTCTTTTTTTCCATCAGGTATTACATCTCTTGTTTGACGTTTGATTACTTTCATTCCGTCAGTGTACTTTGATTCTTGATTCTTTTTGACGGAATACGAGTTGTTTTGTTGCTTCTTAACATGTGGTTTCCTTGCCTAGAAGCTAATAAAGTATTCATAGAATCCACCACACATGTAATATTTATTGATTCGGTGCACTTTTGATGTAATACTGTTCAAAGTTGGTTGTGGAATGTTCTCGATGAGTTTCGGGCACCAGTGTATTGATTTTAGGGTTCATTCGTGTGTTTCATGTTCGGAATTGGTTTCTATTTATACAATAGATAATATCTTCCATTTCTGATTGATTAGTATGATTCTAATGATGATTATAATCGGATATGATTATATTTTTTGACGAGTGTGTTGAGAAGGCTTAAGAAACAAAAAACTCCATAGCATTGGAGGTTGTTACGAAAAGCAAACCACTGTCAATGCCAGAACTATTGTTGTTTAATTTTTAGTATAACCTGTTCCTTTCCCATTTATTTTGTTAAGCTCTCATGAATACTTATACACCAATCTTTAGTTGTACAATGTTAATTAAAATACAAGTAAATCTTATTAACTTAATCATGTTACCTTGATTTGGCTTCTTTTTTATCATCAGGTATTGTGTGTCTTGTTTGACGTTTGATTATTTTCATTCCACCAGTGTACTTTGATTTCGATTCTTTTTGAGTGAATACAAGTTGTTTATTTCTTCTTAACACGTGGTTTCCTTGCCTAGAAGTTAATAAAGTATTCATAGAATCCACCACACATGTAATATTGATTAATTCGGTGCACTTTTGATGTAATAGTGTTCGAAGTTGGTTGTGGAATGTTCTCGATGAGTTTCAGGCACGAGCGTATTGATTTTAGGGTTTATTCGTGTGGTTTCGTGTTTGGTTTTGGTTTTCTATTTATAAATAGATACTATTTCCATTTCTGATTGATTAGTATGATTCCAATGATGATTATAATCGGATATGATTACATTTGTTCACAAGTGCGTTTAGAAGGCTTAAGAATCATAAAAACTCCATAGCATTGAAGGTTGTTACAAAAAGCAAACCACTATCAATGCGAGAACTATTGTTGTTTAATTTTTTAGTATAACTAGTTCTTTCCCATTTATTTGGTTAAGCCTTCATGAATACTTATACACCAATCTTTAATTGTACAATGTTAATTAAAATACAAGTAAATCTTATTCACGTAATCGTGTTACCTTGATTTGGCTTCTTTTTTATCCATCAGGTATTGCGTCAATTGTTTGACGTTTGATTACTTTCATTCCGCCAGTGTACTTTGATTCTTGATTCTTTTTAAGTGAATACGAGTTGTTTATTGCTTCTTAACACGTGGTTTCCTTGCCTAGAAGTTAATAAAGTATTCATAGAATCCACTACACATGTAATTTGATTGATTCATGCACTTTTGACGTAATAGTGTTCGAAGTTGGTTGTGGAATGTTCTCGATGCGTTTCGGGCACGAGTGTATTGATTTTAGGGTTCATTCGTGTGGTTTCGTGTTCTGAATTGGGTTCTATTTATACAATAGATATTATCTTTCATTTCTGATTGATTAGTATGATTCCAATGATGATTATAATCAATATGATTAGATTTGTTCACGAGTTTTCAGAAGACGTAAGAATTAAAAAACTCCATAGCATTGGACGTTGTTACGAAAAGCAAACAATTATCAATGCGAGAACTATTGTTGTTTAATTTTTTAGTATAACTAGTTCTTTTCCTATTTATTTTGTTAAGCTTTCATGAATACTTATACATCAATCTCTAGTTGTACAATCTTAATTAAAATACAAGTAAATCTTATTCACTTACTCGTGTTACCTTGATTTGGTTTCTTATTTCTCCATCAGATATTGCGTGTCTTGTATGACGTTAGATTAATTTCATTTCGCCAGTGTACTCTTATTCTCGATTCTTTTTGAGTGAATACTAGTTGTTTATTGCTTCTTAACACGTGGTTTCCTTGCCTAGAAGTGAATAAAGTATTCATAGAATCCACCACACATGTAATATTTATTGTTTCAGTGCACTTTTGATGTAATAGTGTTTGAAGTTGGTTGTGGAATGTTCTCGATGGGTTTCGCGCACGAGTGTATTGATTTTAGGGTTCATTTGTGTGGTTTCGTGTTCGAAATTGGTTTCTATTTATAGAATAGATACTATCTTCCATTTCTGATTGATTAGTATGATTCCAATGATGATTATAATCGGATATGATTATGTTTGTTCACGAGTGTGTTCAGAAGGCTTAAGAATAAAAAAACTCCATAGCATTGAAGGTTGTTACGAAAAGCTAACAACAATCAATGCGAGAACTATTGTTGTTTAATTTTTTGTTGTTCCTTTAATTTTTAGTATAACTAGTTTCCAATTTTTAAACTACAGGTAAATCTTATCACTTAATCGTGTTACCTTGATTTGGATTCTTATTGATCCAGCAGGTATTGCGTCTCTTGTTTGACGTTTGATTACTTTCACTCCGCCAGTGTACTTTGATTCTTGATTCTTTTTGAGTGAATACGAGTTGTTTTGTTACTTCTTAACACGTGGTTTCCTTGCCTAGAAGTTAATAAAGTATTCATAGAATCCACCACACATGTACTATTTATTGATTCGATGCACTTTTTATGTAATAGTGTTCGAAGTTGGTTGTGGAATGTTCTCGATGAGTTTCGGGCACCAGTGTATTGATTTTAGGGTTCATTCGTGTAGTTTCATGTTCGGAATTGGTTCTACTTATACAATAGATACTATCTTCTATTTCTGATTGATTAGTATGATTCTAATGATGATTATAATCGGATATGATTAGATTTGTTAACGAGTGTGGTGAGAAGGCTTAAGAATCAAAAAACTCCATAGCATTGGAGGTTGTTACGAAAAGCAAACAATAGTCAATGCCAAAACTATTGTTGTTTAATTTTTAGTATAACCTGTTCCTTTCCGATTTATTTAGTTATGCTTTCATGACTACTTATACACCAATCATTAGTTGTACAATGTTAATTAAAATACAAGTAAATCTTATTAACTTAATCGTGTTACCTTGATTTGGCTTCTTTTCTATTCATCAGGTATTGTGTGTCTTGTTTGACGTTTGATTACTTTCATTCCACCAGTGTACTTTGATTCTCGATTCTTTTTGAGCGAATACGAGTTGTTTATTTCTTCTTAACACGTGGTTTCCTTGCCTAGAAGTTAATAAAGTATTCATAGAATCCACCACACATGTAATATTGATTGATTCGGAGCACTTTGACGTAATAGTGTTCGAAGTTGGTTGTGGAATGTTCTCGATGCGTTTCGGGCACGAGTGTATTGATTTTAGGGTTCATTCGTGTGGTTTCGTGTTCTGAATTGGGTTCTATTTATACAATAGATATTATCTTCCATTTCTGATTGATTAGTATGATTCCAATGATGATTATAATCAAATATGATTAGATTTGTTCACGAGTTATTCAGAAGACGTAAGAATTAAAAAACTCCATAGCATTGGACGTTGTTACGAAAAGCAAACAACTATCAATGCGAGAACTATTGTTGTTTAATTTTTTAGTATAACTAGTTCCTTTCCTATTTATTTAGTGAAGCTTTCATGAATACTTATACATCAATCTCTAGTTGTACAATGTTAATTAAAATACAAGTAAATCTTATTCACTTACTCGTGTTACCTTGATTTGGTTTCTTATTTATCCATCAGGTATTGCGTCTCTTGTTTGACGTTAGATTACTTTCATTTCGCGAGTGTACTTTGATTCTCGATTCATTTTGAGTGAATACGGGTTGTTTATTGCTTATTAACACGTGGTTTCCTTGCCTAGAAGTGAATAAAGTATTCATAGAATCCACCACACATGTAATATTTATTGATTCGGTGCACTTTTGATGTAATAGTGTTTGAAGTTGGCTGTGGAATATTCTCGATGGGTTTCACGCACGAGTGTATTGACTTTAGGGTTCATTTGTGTGGTTTCGTGTTCAGAATTGGTATCTATTTTTAGAATAGATACTATCTTCCATTTCTGATTGATTAGTATGATTCCAATGATGATTATAATCGGATATGAATAGATTTGTTCACGAGTGTGTTCAGAAGGCTTAAGAATAAAAAAAACTCCATAGCATTGAAGGTTGTTACGAAAAGCAAAACAACTATCAATGCGAGAACTATTGTTGTTTATTTTTTTAGTATAACTAGTTCCTTTCCCATTTATTTAGTTAAGCTTTCATGAATACTTATACATCAATCTCTAGTTGTACAATGTTAATTAAAATACAAGTAAATCTTATTCACTTAATCGTGTTACCTTGATTTGGCTTCTTATTTTTCCAGCAGGTATTACGTCTCTTGTTTGACGTTTGATTACTTTCATTCCGGCAGTGTACTTTGATTCTTGATTCTTTTTGAGTGAATACGAGTTGTTTTGTTGCTTCTTAACACGTGGTTTCCTTGCCTAGAAGTTAATAAAGTATTCATAGAATCCACCACACATGTAATATTTATTGATTCGGTGCACTTTTGATGTAATACTGTTCAAAGTTGGTTGTGGAATGTTCTCGATGAGTTTCGGGCACCAGTGTATTGATTTTAGGGTTCATTCGTGTAATTTCATGTTCGGAATTGGTTTCTATTTATACAATAGATAATATCTTCCATTTCTGATTGATTAGTATGATTCTAATGATGATTATAATCGGATATGATTATATTTTTTGACGAGTGTGTTGAGAAGGCTTAAGAATCAAAAAACTCCATAGCATTGGAGGTTGTTACGAAAAGCAAACCACTGTCAATGCCAGAACTATTGTTGTTTAATTTTTAGTATAACCTGTTCCTTTCCCATTTATTTTGTTAAGCTCTCAAGAATACTTATACACCAATCTTTAGTTGTACAATGTTAATTAAAATACAAGTAAATCTTATTAACTTAATCATGTTACCTTGATTTGGCTTCTTTTTTATTCATCAGGTATTGTGTGTCTTGTTTGACGTTTGATTATTTTCATTCCACCAGTGTACTTTGATTCTCGATTCTTTTTGAGTGAATACAAGTTGTTTATTTCTTCTTAACACGTGGTTTCGTTGCCTAGAAGTTAATAAAGTATTCATAGAATCCACCACACATGTAATATTGATTAATTCGGTGCACTTTTGATGTAATAGTGTTCGAAGTTGGTTGTGGAATGTTCTCGATGAGTTTCAGGCACGAGCGTATTGATTTTAGGGTTTATTCGTGTGGTTTCGTGTTTGGTTTTGGTTTCTATTTATACAATAGATACTATTTTCCATTTCTGATTGATTAGTATGATTCCAATGATGATTATAATCGGATATGATTACATTTGTTCACAAGTGCGTTTAGAAGGCTTAATAATCATAAAAACTCCATAGCATTGAAGGTTGTTACAAAAAGCAAACCACTATCAATGCGAGAACTATTGTTGTTTAATTTTTTAGTATAACTAGTTTCTTTCCCATTTATTTGGTTAAGCTTTCATGAATACTTATACACCAATCTTTAATTGTACAATGTTAATTAAAATACAAGTAAATCTTATTCACGTAATCGTGTTACCTTGATTTGGCTTCTTTTTTATCCATCAGGTATTGCGTCAATTGTTTGACGTTTGATTACTTTCATTCCGCCAGTGTACTTTGATTCTTGATTCTTTTTGAGTGAATACGAGTTGTTTATTGCTTCTTAACACGTGGTTTCCTTGCCTAGAAGTTAATAAAGTATTCATAGAATCCACTACACATGTAATATTGATTGATTCCGTGCAGTTTTGACGTAATAGTGTTCGAAGTTGGTTGTGGAATGTTCTCGATGCGTTTCGGGCACGAGTGTATTGATTTTAGGGTTCATTCGTGTGGTTTCGTGTTCTGAATTGGGTTCTATTTATACAATAGATATTATCTTTCATTTCTGATTGATTAGTATGATTCCAATGATGATTATAATCAAATATGATTAGATTTGTTCACGAGTTATTCAGAAGACGTAAGAATTAAAAAACTCCATAGCATTGGACATTGTTACGAAAAGCAAACAACTATCAATGCGAGAACTATTGTTGTTTAATTTTTTTTAGTATAACTAGTTCTTTTCCTATTTATTTTGTAAAGCTTTCATGAATACTTATACATCAATCTCTAGTTGTACAATCTTAATTAAAGTACAAGAAAATCTTATTCACTTACTCGTGTTACCTTGATTTGGTTTCTTATTTATCCATCAGATATTGCGTGTCTTGTATTACGTTAGATTACTTTCATTTCGCCAGTGTACTCTTATTCTCGATTCTTTTTGAGTGAATACTAGTTGTTTATTGCTTCTTAACACGTGGTTTCCTTGCCTAGAAGTGAATAAAGTATTCATAGAATCCACCACACATGTAATATTTATTGTTTCGGTGCACTTTTGATGTAATAGTGTTTGAAGTTGGTTGTGGAATGTTCTCGATGGGTTTCGCGCACGAGTGTATTGATTTTAGGGTTCATTTGTGTGGTTTCGTGTTCGAAATTGGTTTCTATTTATAGAATAGATACTATCTTCCATTTCTGATTGATTAGTATGATTCCAATGATGATTATAATCGGATATGATTATGTTTGTTCACGAGTGTGTTCAGAAGGCTTAAGATTAAAAAAAACTCTATAGCATTGAAGGTTGTTACGAAAAGCAAACAACTATCAATGCGAGAACTATTGTTGTTTAATTTTTTAGTATAACTAGTTCCTTTCCAATTTATTTTGTTAAGCTTTCATGAATACTTAAACACCAATCTCTAGTTGTACAATGTTAATTAAACTACAGGTAAATCTTATTCACTTAATCGTGTTCCCTTGATTTGGCTTCTTATTGATCCAGCAGGTATTGCGTCTCTTGTTTGACGTTTGATTACTTTCATTCCGCCAGTGTACTTTGATTCTTGATTCTTTTTGAGTGAATACGACTTGTTTTGTTGCTTCTTAACACGTGGTTTCCTTGCCTAGAAGTTAATAAAGTATTCATAGAATCCACCACACATGTACTATTTATTGATTCGGTGCACGTTTTATGTAATAGTGTTCGAAGTTGGTTGTGGAATGTTCTCGATGCGTTTCGGGCACGAGTGTATTGATTTTAGGGTTCATTCGTGTGGTTTCGTGTTCTGAATTGGGTTCTATTTATACAATAGATATTATCTTTCATTTCTGATTGATTAGTATGATTCCAATGATGATTATAATCAAATATGATTAGATTTGTTCACGAGTTATTCAGAAGACGTAAGAATTAAAAAACTCCATAGCATTGGACATTGTTACGAAAAGCAAACAACTATCAATGCGAGAACTATTGTTGTTTAATTTTTTTTAGTATAACTAGTTCTTTTCCTATTTATTTTGTAAAGCTTTCATGAATACTTATACATCAATCTCTAGTTGTACAATCTTAATTAAAGTACAAGAAAATCTTATTCACTTACTCGTGTTACCTTGATTTGGTTTCTTATTTATCCATCAGATATTGCGTGTCTTGTATTACGTTAGATTACTTTCATTTCGCCAGTGTACTCTTATTCTCGATTCTTTTTGAGTGAATACTAGTTGTTTATTGCTTCTTAACACGTGGTTTCCTTGCCTAGAAGTGAATAAAGTATTCATAGAATCCACCACACATGTAATATTTATTGTTTCGGTGCACTTTTGATGTAATAGTGTTTGAAGTTGGTTGTGGAATGTTCTCGATGGGTTTCGCGCACGAGTGTATTGATTTTAGGGTTCATTTGTGTGGTTTCGTGTTCGAAATTGGTTTCTATTTATAGAATAGATACTATCTTCCATTTCTGATTGATTAGTATGATTCCAATGATGATTATAATCGGATATGATTATGTTTGTTCACGAGTGTGTTCAGAAGGCTTAAGATTAAAAAAAACTCCATAGCATTGAAGGTTGTTACGAAAAGCAAACAACTATCAATGCGAGAACTATTGTTGTTTAATTTTTTAGTATAACTAGTTCCTTTCCAATTTATTTTGTTAAGCTTTCATGAATACTTAAACACCAATCTCTAGTTGTACAATGTTAATTAAACTACAGGTAAATCTTATTCACTTAATCGTGTTACCTTGATTTGGCTTCTTATTGATCCAGCAGGTATTGCGTCTCTTGTTTGACGTTTGATTACTTTCATTCCGCCAGTGTACTTTGATTCTTGATTCTTTTTGAGTGAATACGACTTGTTTTGTTGCTTCTTAACACGTGGTTTCCTTGCCTAGAAGTTAATAAAGTATTCATAGAATCCACCACACATGTACTATTTATTGATTCGATGCACTTTTTATGTAATAGTGTTCGAAGTTGGTTGTGGAATGTTCTCGATGAGTTTCGGGCACCAGTGTATTGATTTTAGGGTTCATTCGTGTAGTTTCATGTTCGGAATCGGTTCTATTTATACAATAGATACTATCTTCTATTTCTGATTGATTAGTATGATTCTAATGATGATTATAATTGCATATGATTAGATTTGTTGACGAGTGTGTTGAGAAGGCTTAAGAATAAAAAAACTCCATAGCATTGGAGGTTGTTACGAAAAGCAAACAATAGTCAATGCCATAACTGTTGTTGTTTAATTTTTAGTATAACCTGTTCTTTTCCCATTTATTTAGTTAAGCTTTCATGACTACTTATACACCAGTCTTTAGTTGTACAATGTTAATTAAAATACAAGTAAATCTTTTTAACTTAATCGTGTTACCTTGATTTTGCTTCTTTTTTATTCATCAGGTATTGTGTGTCTTGTTTGACGTTTGATTACTTTCATTCCACCAGTGTACTTTGATTCTCGATTCTTTTTGAGCGAATACGAGTTGTTTATTTCTTCTTAACACGTGGTTTCCTTGCCTAGAAGTTAATAAAGTATTCATAGAATCCACCACACATGTAATATTGATTAATTCGGTGCACTTTTGATATAATAGTGTTCGAAGTTGGTTGTGGAATGTTCTCGATGAGTTTCAGGCACGAGTGTATTGATTTTAGGGTTCATTCATGTGGTTTTGTGTTCGGAATTGGTCTCTATTTATACAATAGATACTATTTTCCATTTCTAATTGATTAGTATGATTCCAATGATGATTATAATCGGATATGATTACATTTGTAAACAAGTGCGTTTAGAAGGCTTAAGAATCATAAAAATTCCATAGCATTGAAGGTTGTTACAAAAAGCAAACCACTACCAATGGGAGAACTATTGTTGTTTAGTTTTTTGGTATAATTAGTTTATTTCCCATTTATTTAGTTAAACTTTCATGAATACTTATACACCAATCTTTAGTTGTACAATGTTAATTAAAATACAAGTTAATATTATTCACTTAATCGTGTTACCTTGATTTGGCTTCTTTTTTATCCATTAGGTATTGCGTTTCTTTTTTGATGTTTGATTACTTTCATTCCGCCAGTGTACTTTGATTCTCGATTCTTATTGAGTGAATACGAGTTGTTTATTGTTTCTTTACACTTGGTTTCCTAGCCTAGAAGTTAATAAAGTACTCATTGAATCCATGCATGTAATATTGATGGATTCGGTGCACATTTAATGTAATAGTGTTCAAAGTTGGTTGTGGAATGTTCTCGATGAGTTTCGGGCACGAGTGTATTTATTTTAGGGTTTATTCGTGCGGTTTTGTGTTCTGAATTGGTTTCTATTTATACAATAGATACTATCTTCCATTTTTGATTGATTAGTATGATTCTAATGAGGATTATAATCGGATATGATTAGATTTGTTCACGAGTGTGTTTAGAAGACATAACAATTAAAAAACTCCATAACATTGGAGGTTGTTACGAAAAACAAACCACTATCAATGCGAGAACTATTGTTGTTTAATTTTTTAGTAAAACTAGTTCCTTTCCCATTTATTTAGTTAAGCTTTCATGAATACTTATACACAATCTTTAGTTGTACAATGTTAATTAAAATACAAATAAATCTTATTTACTTAATCGTGTTACTTTGATTTGGATTCTTTTTTATCCCTCAGGTATTGCGTCTTTTGTTTGACATTTGATTACTTTCATTCCGCCAGTGTACTTTGATTCTCGATTCTTTTTGAGTGAATACGAGATGTTTAATATTTCTTAACATGTGGTTTCCTTGCCTAGAAGTGAATAAAGTATTCATTGAATTCACACATGTAATATTGATTGATTCGGTGCACTTTTGATGTAGTAGTGTTCGAAGTTGCTTGTGGAATGTTCTCGATGAGTTTCGGGCTCAATTGTATTGATTTTAGGGTTCATTTGTGTGGTTTCGTGTTCAGAATTGGTTTCTATTTATATCATAGATACTATCTTCCATTTCTGATTGATTAGTATGATTCCAGTGATGATTACAATCGGATATGATTAGATTTGTTCACAAGTGTGTTCTGTTAGGACCTGGTATTTGAACGAAATACCTAGTGATTGCGTGTTAAACCAACTCAAATAGTGTGGAATCCTATTTGATTGGCGATCCAATCAGTGAGAACACACGATGAATCAATAAAGAATTGAAATCAACGTCAGAAATCGATTAGGAACCGAACTGATGTGTTCTGTGAACTTGGAGAACGATTTGGGAGGCTTCTGGACGGCTAGGGTACGTCTGGAATCGTAATGGGATGACTGCTTACGTTTTTCCACGAATTGGGTCTATTTATAGGTTAGTATTGTTCAATCGTGCGACTGGGCCATAAGTATGGTTCAGTCGTGCGATTGAACCATGCGGTTGATTCATCCGTACGACTGAGTGTTCAGTCGTGCGATTGAGTCAATCTTATGTGTCAATCATACGACTGATCCAGTCTCCTGGTTCAGTCGTGCGATTGAGTCAATCGTATGAAGTTATTCATGCGTGTGGTCCATTCGCATGGGCCATTCGCATGAGAACTTCATTAAGTTAAGTTTGAATGTTTTAATTAATATAACATAATGTGCAATCATTCAGACAATCATAAACCCAATCAATTCAATCACGACTCATTAATGAAATATTAAACATCACAAGTAACAACCAATTCATATCATTTCATTAATCGATACTATTACATCATAATCAGACAGATAGGATTTATTACATTACAACTCATGATCTAGGGACATACATGCATCAACAAACTCCCCCTTGGACCTAGATCTATCTAATCTCTTGTCTTTTGCATAACCTCCTTATACTTCTTGTACTTCTCCTCTTTAGTGACTCCTGCGTGAATCTCAAACGCAAAGCAAAGTCGTATAACGTTTTGGAACTGGAGGGCTTGTACAATGTCTTGTGTGTCATAGAACAGTGGCCACTTGTATAATGTATAGACATCATTTGCAGACAAGTTGGTTAGCCACATTGGGTCGAATACCCTGATAGTATCCATTTGGCCCTCTTTATTCAGAACTATGACAGCTTCAGCGGTTCTTCAATCATAGTACCACCATTTGAAGTGTGGAGTGAAGTCCTGTGGCATTTCCCTGAGAGGGATTCTTGACATAGTGCGCGGAGGACTCCACTTCAGCATAATCTTGGGTTTGCCAGTAATGGCATCAACCTCAGACCTTCTTATATACCTCGTAGGCTGTTGTGGTCTGAAGTTAACCCATCTGGTGTGGTACTCCTTCTTCAGGGCAGCCTCAAACCAGCCTGACATCTTTCTTGGGTCAGCATACAGCAGCTTTAGCTTAGCCAGCTGGTTGAGCTCAAAACCAGGTAGAGTGTTCAGATCATGTGGGAACCTGAAGTACTCTATGCCCTGCTCCCTCTTAACTGCATAAGCGTTAAGGTCATCAAAATAAGCCCATGAGATAATCCTGCCTGACACCTTATGGTGTTTCTTGACTCTGTAGAGCTTGGTGTAGGCATCTCTCTTTGGTGCAGCACGCTGGGCTCTTACTTCTTCAAAACAGGCAGCCCACTCAGCCTTGCGAATATCTACGTCAGCATTGGAGGCTTGGGCTGTTCCTTCAGTCTTTTCAGTTTCCTGCTCCATCTTGTCTAGTACCTCAAACGTATCACTGACTAGGGATTCACCCAGATTGGGGACCACATTTCCCTCGGCGTCAGCATACTGAGGGTACTCTTCTGCAGTAATGTTTTCAACCTCAACTTCATCAATGTCATTGAGTTCCTCATCACTGGTTGAATCAACTGTTGGAGCGTCCTTGACTATTTCATCGGGATTGAGTCTGAACATCTCTGCCAGTTGCTCATCAGATAGGTCATGAATTATTTCCCCTTCTTTAGGGGTATAACTCACAGACCGTCTCACTATCCCTTGTAGATCAAGAATCATGGTTAATTGAGTCTTGACCATTTGAAGGGGAGCAAAGTCAAACTCATCCCTTTGAAAGTTTGGATCTGTTTGATATAAACATTCAACACATAAACCATTAGTAATTAATCAAACAGACTTATATTAACTTAATATATAAACATTTAACACACTTGTTTTTCATTACATGATTCAAATACAAAATAAATAAACACATAAGACATCTAATCTGTACTTTTGTCTTGAATCTGGGGCGTGTCGCTCGGAGGAGCAGAAGTAGTGGATGACTGGTCCTGTCGATGCTTAGATCTTCGCTCTTGACCTGAAGCAGAGGCCGATGCAGCCGCATCCCCTCCTTCTGCTTCGTCATCATCATCACGTCCTTCTGTCCTGTCTTCTTCAGTCTCCTCATCATCATCATCTTCCTCATCATCATCATCATCTTCATCATCACCATCTCCATCATCCCCGTCACCTTCCTTTAGCTTCAGGGGCTCATCCTTCGACCCCTTTAGCCTCAGCATAATCGTCTTGTTGGTCGTCTCCAACTCCTCTATACGTTTGACGGACTGGGCCTGCAGGTCCTGGAGTTGGGACACCTCGACTCTCTGCTGGTCGATCACCCGAGCCTGCTCTGCCATTTGCTGAGACTGGGCAGCAGTCAGGTCGGTCAGCTGGCGGATCTGCGCCGCCTTCTCCTCATCTGCAGCAAGCAGACGCATCACCATACGGTTAAGCGCTGAGAGCTGCTCCTCTACCCCGGTGTGAGGTAGAGTAGATCCATAGACATGTGGTGGTTGGGCTGAGGGTCCAGCATGATGTGTGGTGGTGGCAGTGGCAGTGGTGAATATGGGTCGGTGGGCTGATACTGGTGAAGTAGGTGTGAATGGTCTGGTGGTGGATGGGAAGGATACAGTGGTGGTAGGTAAGGTGGTGGATGTGGTAGTGGAAGTAGTGGATGTGGTGGCTGTGGTGATGGGTGGTATGTCAGTAGTGGTGGTAGTGGTGGCTGTGGTGGTGGAAGTAGTAGTAACGAAGGTCAGGCGACGCTTCTTCTTCTTCAATCCATGGGGTTGAGCCATCCGCTTCCTCCTAGTCCCGGTGGAAGTGGATGCTCCCCCTGCAGCTCTGCCCACTGAGCCCGGAACATAGTTCGGGTCAGTCTCTCTCGCTGAGGAGTCCGGAGGATGTTCACCAACCACCCTAAGCCCGTGGTCTGTGGGAACAACTTTACTTCCCACAGTCCTGGTGAGGGGCTCCTCATCTGACTCCTCCTCCTCTAGATCACCAGCCACAAACTCCTGATGGAAACCGGCCATCTCAGCGACCTCTCCGGCAGTGGCTGACCCCGGGGGAATAACGTCTGAATCAGTGCCTCTAGATGGAGCAGGCATATCATCCCCGGCGTCGCCGCTATCATCATCATCAGAGTCAGTATCTGGTATAGCAATGTGCTCAACATCCAAATCACTGTCATCGTGGCGCCACTTTCTCTTGGCTGGCGCCACATAATCAGCACGGGCCAGATGCCCAAACAACCTCCTGACAAGGGGCTTCACCTGCTTCCCCCTGTATACCTTCATCCGGCCGAGTGTAGTGTCATCCATAACCTCAAGAACAACAGCATCCTCCTTCTCCTTCGGCAGGGAGGGAAGCTTCTGGTCAATGATCATCTGCATAAATCTGGGGTACATACAGAAGCCTTCCTTCCCTTTCCCCTCGATGTTCTCCACCAGGTAGGTGAATATCATCTTGGAGAAGCTGAACGGGTGGTTCAGCACCAACGCAGCATACGCGTTCTGGATCTGGTCGGAAAGCTCATCAAAACCTCCCTTCCTGGAAGCTATACACTTTAGCAGCACGTGCGCAAGATACTTAAACTGGGGACAGAGGTTACTCTTGTTGAGTACCCCAGCATTGATGTCCCCAGAGTACTTGGCTCTCATGAAGCATCCTCTGACAGTGAGGGGGTGTAGACGAGTAGGACAATCAGCATCGTCCCCAAACTGTAGAACAATCCTCAGATCCTCCTCTGACACAGTGATAGCCTCACCAAAAATCGTACTCCTGATGCAATGAGGCTCAAAGGATCTATCAACAGTCGCGCCTTCCCAGAAGGCCTGCTGCCCTGATCTGTATGGTGTGCATGGAGTAGATATAGCATGAGCGATCCTGGATCTCAGCAGAAATGTAATAATGCCTGCGAAGTCAGCTGCGTTCCTGGATGTCAGATCCAGATGAGCACATATGTTGTGCTTGGTGCTCATGTTCCATCGACTCGCCATCTGTAACACATAATAATATAAACATTAGTTCCGTTGGCTAAGAGTATAATGATGTTGGGTTTGTTGGACCTTAACAATGTAGTTTAACCATTTAAACAAGAAAAACGCAGCGGAATATGAACTTAATATCATGTTGTAATCTGAAAAATTAAAGCTCATAACTTTGTTTCAACAAACCCAAAACCATAGGATCAAATATATGTGTTTGAACTAGTTATCAAGATAAAACAAAACAACCAAAACAACACAATAACTCTACCTTCCAGAAGCTGTCAAAACCGTGGATTGGATCAAGATGATGATGCTTTTGAACGACCAAAACATCAAGATAGATGTCCTCAAGCAATCATACCCACAAGCCTATAAGAAAACACCATCTTTGCTAGGATTTGACACCAAAATCAGATCAAGAAACTTGCTGGAACTTTCTTTCAGCCGTCAGGCATCAAGAGGCTGCTGGAGCCTTGTTCCAGCCGTGAGACTTCTCTTCCAGATGAGAAACTCGAATTCTTGTGTCCATTTTGCATGTGAGAAAGGGCTAGATGAAGTATGTGTGTGTTCAAGAAGATCTTTTGTTCCAAGAACACAAAAGAAAAAGAGAGAGAGAGAGGCTGCCATGGGGCGGCCGAACCCCCTTAATCCCCTTAGGGTTTCATCTAAAAATTCTCTCTTTTAAATTTTACAAAAGTTTTAAATATTATACATAATTAACCTTTTAATTATATAAAATATGTACACACACTTTTATTATTTGATGTTGCTTAACTAATTTAAACAACATAACAAATAATATCCATGAACAAAATATCCTCATAATTTGTTCCTTCTCACATACAATTTATTTAGAAAACCCATTTTCTAAATTGGTGTAATTATTTAATTGTATGATCATATCATCAATTAAATATTAATTGGTGTTTGCTAAGCTTGTTATTGGGTATGACCCGACTTGGATCACAACGTACTAACCACATCAATGTTCTATGTGTCTTGGGCATAAAGAATCCAACAATCTCCCACTTGCACAAGATACATAGAAGATTGATGCAAGCAGTAAATACCGCCTAACAACGGTTTACTACCCTTAATACGCATGACTATAAGCCATTCAATAACATCATCCCCTTCAAGTTCCAAACTTGAAATGATTTAGGTGAATCAATCATTTATCCTTTTGTTACAGATGTCATGTTAAATCCAAGGACACAGAATGATCATTCCTTGTTGATTTAACTTAATCAGGCCTTAGACATCATACTCTCAACGAATAAGAGGAACAAATCCCATCTTGACTACATACGTTTCTCACAATCACCTTATGTCATATCTGAACATAGCCTTATGTACTGACCATTATTTCATATCAGCGAAGAACTAGCTCAAGGTATAACACTTGGTGAATATCAAAACCCAATATGTATCTCAGGTCAGAGGATACCAAATGATATCGACTTTACTCGAATTTACTTATGATCAATCAATAAGATTCCATGTAGTAAGATTTGAGACGCGGGTCAGTCCAATATTCGTATCCCACGAATATCTATGAACCTTGGCAGCAACCAATTGCTCTATATTCATGCCTTATGAATATCCACCAATCCAAGTTCATAATAGTCTTACATTCATAGTTGTTCCCACAAATATGACCGACTACGGACATTTAGAATAAAAGAATTATTCATGGATGTAAACATGCTAAAAGGGAACATAACTCAAAAATATAAAAGAGTTAAATATTACAATTGTTCCATGTTTTATATGCCAATCAGATCAATTCCAATCACCAGTAAATCGAAGTCCTAAGGCACAAGTATGACCCTCATACTTTGCCCTCATCAAGGAGCTTCGTTAGTGGATTAGCAATGTTTTGATCTTTATGAACTTTACGAATACATATCTTTACCCTTTTCAACTCCATACCTTATGATGTTGAATCTCCGCTCAAGGTGCTTAGTCTTTTGATGAGTACGGGGTTCCTTGATTTGAGCAATCCCACTCACGTAATTACCAAAGATTTCGAGGGGTCTTGAATGGTAGAGACCACCCCTAGATAAGCAATGGACAAATTTATCCATGCAGCTTCCCAAGCTGCCAATGAAGCGGCTATGTATTCGGATTTTTGTAGTGAACAATGCTAGCGGGTCTTGCTTTGAACCTTTCAAGGACACTTCTTCTCCATTCATAATGGAAGTATACCCCGATTGTGATCGAAAATCATCTCGATCAGTTTTGGAAGCCTGCATCCGTGTAACCCTTTACAACGACTTCCTTTTCAATAGATCCGTATATTAGAAACAAATCCTTAGTCCTACTAAGGTATTTCAATATACTTTTAAGAGCCATCCGATGGTTATTTCTATTGGTATCTACTTTGTCATACTTAATAAGCATGACTCGTCCGGTCTAGTGCATATCATCACACAAATGATGGATCCTATAGCAGATGCATATGGGATATCATTCATTTGATTTTGCTCATCCTATGAGCTTGGACATTGAGACATAGTCAACACTGTCCCTCCTTGAATAGGTACCATACCTTTCTAAGAGTTTTTCATCTTGAACCTTTTCAAGATTTTATCAATATATATGCACTTTGGTTTAACCTTATCAACCACCTTGATCTATCCTTATAGATCTTTATTCCAAAATATGGGTGGCTTAAACGAGATCTTATATGAAAAATATATTCCAAGCTAGGTTTTAACACCTTCCAAGGTTGGAATATTATTTCCAAATAGTAGTGTGTCATCAACATACAACACTAAGAATACAATTATGCTCCCACTAGCCTTCATATATATATACATAACCTTTTCGATGCTTGTTTCAATCCATAGATTGATCACTTTAACTTATATGCATTACTAGGATGTCATGGATCGACAAAACCATCATGCTAAACTGTATGGACAGTCTCTTCGAGACGTTCATTAAGAAAAGCGGTTTTGACATCCATTTGCCAAAACTCATATTCAAAATATGAAGTTATGGCACATGATATCCTAATCGACTTTAGCATTGCCACGGGCGTAAGAGTTTCATCATATTCAACCAATTGAGTTTGATGGAAACTTTATGCTATAAGTCTTGACTTATAAGTATTTAGGTCTCCATGCATATCCGTTTTCATCTTGAAAACCCACTTGTATCCAACCGGTTTGGAGTTGAGTGGAGGTTCAACCAATTCCCAAACTTGGTTGTTATACATGAATTGCATCCTTACGTTCATGGCTTCTAGCCATTTGTTCCAATCCAAATTGGACACAAAATCTTGGTATATGGTTAGCCTACAGGGGTCAACCACATAGTATCCATTCTTTGAATATTCATATCACTTAGATGGAATACTAACTCTACCAGATTTGTGAACGTTTTGTGTATATTTATCAACCTCTTGATTATCATCAACAACCTCTTGTTGGTAGCTAGTGTCAACCAAAAGTGTACCGGCTTGTGGATTTTGATCCTTATCAAGTTCCACAGTTCTATACGTCATTCCTTCCATAAAGAACTCGGTTTCCAAGAACTTAGCCTTTCGAGCAATAAATACTTTTGCTCTGTTGAGTCGAAGAAACAGTATCCTATACAGTCTCTAGGATATTCAACTAATCTACACTTTCTTGGTCCTAGTCATATTCAAAATATGAGACTTAAAGAGCAATGCGAAAACCCAAAATGATAAAGATGGTAAGCTCATAGCCATAATAAATTGAACCATATCCAAATAGGGTTCAGTTTCTTCTTTATCAGAATGAAGAACACAGATAGTTATGTAGAGTTGATATTCTACTTCATTATTGAAGATTTTGAACATTTCAAAAGCTTCATACTTATGTGTCATCAAGTGCACACAATAATAGCGACTGTAATCGTCGGTAAAATAATGAAGTATCTTTCACCAATCATTGTCATTGTCTTAAAAGGACTACATACATCCAAATGTATCATTCCTAGTAAGTCTTTTGGTTCACACTTATTAAATGAAACATTTTCATTTGTTTCCAAAAGACCATTCTTTTGAAGTGTTTGAATCCAATTCTTGTTTATGTGACTAAGACGATAATGTCAAAGATAATAATAATAACTTAAACCCATTTTAAGTTTCTTGGTGCTCAATGTGTATAATAAGTCATTATAGGACGAATTATCATGAACCAATTCATGGATATCACTAAAAGGCATGTCCTTAAAATGAAATACATCATCCATAAAACTTAATACCATTATTTACAAACTTTAAATCATGATCACATTGTTTCAATAGGAAACATTAATTATGTTCCTAGTCAAACTAGGTGCATACAAAATTTTGAGAACAACTTCCAAACCATTTGAAAGTCTCAAAATAGAGTTTCCCTCCTTGAAGCGCACATTTCTTTGAACCCCTTTGCAACAATTGCAAGAATGAGTTTCACATCCGGTATCCAATACCCATGTGTTTGAAGAAATGACATTTAATACAATGTGTGAATCATGGAAATTGTATTTGAGGTTTGCCCAACATCCCTCTTGTCTTTCAACTCCTTGAGATAGGAGGAACAATTCCTATTTATTGTCCTATCTCTCCATACTCAAAGCATGGAACGTTCTTCGTTACCTTAGGCTTCATAAGCTTAGGCTTTTCGAGGTTTCGCATTAACCTTTGCTTTGATGTATTCCTTTCCTTTGGCAATAATTGCCTTAGGATCGGGATTGGCCATTTATTATAGCCTTCCTTATTGATCGAGAGAATAGGTAGAACCTCTCTACCCATCCCTGCCTCGGTTGCTTTGAGCATTGCGTGAAGTTCACCAATGCTCTTGTCCCACCCATTCATATTACAGTTTATTATGAATGTCTCAAACCTTTAGTTAGGCAATCAAGGATCAAATCCTTGGCCAATACTTTGAGACAGGACAGTTAAGCATCTTGAGGCTATCAATGTGGCTTTTCATCTTAAGAATATATAAGATGATATCGATTGGGTTTCTTCCATATGACATGTATAAAGTGCTCGAACCGTTTCGTAGCAATCTACTAAAGTTTGTTGCAGGAACATTTCCTTCAACTAAATTATCATGTCATATGCCCCATGATGCTCCAAACCCTTTTGGAGTTCGGGAATCATATTCCCAACATGAGGTAGGATACTTGCATAGAATCCTTAGTGTGCTTAAGCCAATTGTCAAAATGCCTTAACATCAACAGCGTTGGTTGGTGAGGTATGGGATCGTCAAGGACATAGGCCTTTACTCATTTTGAGAACGATTCTCAATTTTCAAAATTGAGTCCATAAGTTTATTATGGTTAAGACGATCCCCTTTTAAGATGGTTCTTGGTGATAGGGTAGGGACGGTCGGGGTAGTAGCATCGTGGTTTGCGGCCATTACTACAAAATTACAAAGTTCATTTTAGTATTTCTGAAAAATTGAATTTTAACTATTAATACCCTTTACATGTCTCATAGACAATTAATAATTAAAATCTAGAATCCAACGTTACATTTAAATGATGGTTAGGTGACCTTTATCCCATTATTTAAATTAACAAGGTAGTCAACAGTTGACAATTGCAACCTATTGCAACTTCTAGTCTTATGGGATTGGTTAAACATCATATGTTTAGTCGGCATGTTTAATCCCATCAACACCATTGTACGCCATGCTTCGGTGACCTAATCACATGGTTTCCAATTCAAGTCGTCCTACTTACACACACGTGTGAGTTTTCACATACAAGCAGTTAGGTGACCTTTATCCCACAAGTACGTTAGACTCACCTCAAAGATACAAGTTCCCTACAAGTGGTTAGGTGACCTTTATCCCACAAATAGTTCCCAAGAAATTCGAGTGTCGTGTAAAAGGATGGTGTTAGACTTGTTACCAAAGGGATTTAAGTTTCCATTAATTCTAGTTATGAAAACTCTATGTACCTTGTATTCGCATGCTTTCAAATACATGGTACCCTATGGTTTATTTTTAATAAAACCTCTTTTATTAAATCATTAATCCTTTTAATAACCTTTTATTAACCACTTAATGATTAGAAACCATAAATTTCTAGCTTGTTAAGTTTGCTAATGAGTCTGTTATGCATATCCAAATATCAAACAACAATCATACAACAAACAACCAAACAAGCATAATCATTCAAACATATGTGCATAACCATAGCCACTAAGTTGACTACACTTGTTTGCCATCACAAGTGTTGTCATAAGGTCTTTCCTAAGGGTTCAACATAACACAAATGATGAGATCTCCAAAGACCCCCACTTGAACTTGCATCCAAATGCTTCAAGTCCATCCTTTGTGTCTTCCTTTTGTGCTTCCATCCCGAGCATCTTCTTTTACAAAATATATATCCTAATACATATTTTCTAGTAAAAGAAAAATACTCCTAATCTATTTATTACATTGCCAAATGAATAAACAAATTACAACCCAAATAGAAACACAAAAGAAACTATTACAACCCATAAAGAATGAATACAACCAACATGACAAGATTACAATCAACCAAATCCAAAACACACATGGTCAAGGCTATGTTATGCACTAAAACATGTATCCATATACATCATTTCAAGAACCAAAATGAACCCCATTTGACCCTAAATTTTCAGCCAACATAAACCAAGAATTTAGGGTCTATTGTCCAAACAAAGCACAATCAACCATTTTGATATCTTTCCTTTCAAGATTTAATCAAAAGCATGCAAGATATAACCTTGAAAGGTTGGGGTATCATCATATCATCTCAAAACAGCCCTAATTTGGTTGTTAAATCCTTATAAAACAAAATTTACAAGGACACATGAAACTAGTCATCCACATATCCGGCTCTAGATGCCAATGTTGGGTTTGTTGGACCTTAACAATGTAGTTTAACCATTTAAACAAGAAAAACGCAGCGGAATATGAACTTAATATCATGTTGTAATCTGAAAAATTAAAGCTCATAACTTTGTTTCAACAAACCCAAAACCATAGGATCAAATATATGTGTTTGAACTAGTTATCAAGATAAAACAAAACAACCAAAACAACACAATAACTCTACCTTCCAGAAGCTGTCAAAACCGTGGATTGGATCAAGATGATGATGCTTTTGAACGACCAAAACATCAAGATAGATGTCCTCAAGCAATCATACCCACAAGCCTATAAGAAAACACCATCTTTGCTAGGATTTGACACCAAAATCAGATCAAGAAACTTGCTGGAACTTTCTTTCAGCCGTCAGGCATCAAGAGGCTGCTGGAGCCTTGTTCCAGCCGTGAGACTTCTCTTCCAGATGAGAAACTCGAATTCTTGTGTCCATTTTGCATGTGAGAAAGGGCTAGATGAAGTATGTGTGTGTTCAAGAAGATCTTTTGTTCCAAGAACACAAAAGAAAAAGAGAGAGAGAGAGAGGCTGCCATGGGGCGGCCGAACCCCCTTAATCCCCTTAGGGTTTCATCTAAAAATTCTCTCTTTAAATTTTACAAAAGTTTTAAATATTATACATAATTAACCTTTTAATTATATAAAATATGTACACACACTTTTATTATTTGATGTTGCTTAACTAATTTAAACAACATAACAAATAATATCCATGAACAAAATATCCTCATAATTTGTTCCTTCTCACATACAATTTATTTAGAAAACCCATTTTCTAAATTGGTGTAATTATTTAATTGTATGATCATATCATCAATTAAATATTAATTGGTGTTTGCTAAGCTTGTTATTGGGTATGACCCGACTTGGATCACAACGTACTAACCACATCAATGTTCTATGTGTCTTGGGCATAAAGAATCCAACAAATGAAACACTCAGACTTTGAATAAAAACTCTCTGTCATGCGATTGAGGTTGTACGACTGAAGACAGTCGTACGACTGAATCGTGCGATTGAGGTTCAGACGTGCGAATGACCTCATGCGCACGACTGAGTGTGCGACTGGACTCATGCGCATGTACTCTTATGCGGTTACACCAGTCGTGCGACTGAGTCTCATTCGCATGGTTCAGTCGTGCGGTTAAGTGAATCGCTCCCTTCAGTCGTGCGACTGAAGTTCATCTGGACGACCAGTCGTCTGTCTCAGGTGTTCAGTCGTCAATCGTTCGAAACTTCACAAACTAAGTCTTTTAACTCAATTAACCGGTTCCTTAGAGTCGCATTCTCGTTACTAATAACCTATTTAACTTAATTTTAACATTTTGCTTGGTTTTAATAGGTTATTAGGGCTTTCTTGTCTCGGTTCAAGGTTCACAGTCGAACAATCCCAATTAGGGTTCCAATCTTTCTGTTTTTGATGAAAGAAGACTTCAAAATACCTGTATGATGATTAGCGAACGTCAGTAACACACAATCAACGATAAAACTAAGACAAATCAAATTTTGGCAGAGTAACGGTAGGGAGTGCGATTTAGGGGCGATTTGAGGATGATGAGTCTCTGCGACCGACTCCACCTCTATTTATACCAACCCTAGATCCAATCGTGCGACTGAGTTCATACGCACCTTTCAGTCGTGCGAGTGGGACTCAGTCGTGCGATTGGGTCAGTCGCCCTTCTCCAGTCGTCCGACTGAAGTTCAGTCGTGCGACTGACTCTCTCGTTCGCACTTAATCCTCCGACTGGACAAATCGTATGGTCCATTCGGTTGGATGGTCCATATTCATAGTTCATTCGTGCGAATGGACTTCATTCGTATGGTTAGCCCATTCGTATGGTCCATTCGTGCGAATGGGTCATACTTAGTTAATTTTCTGCCATTTTTACCAATTTACTTTTAAACTCTTTTAGATTAATTAAATTAACATTATGAGCCTTTGATCATCTCAGACATGATCCTTTTATCTTGAAAACACTTTGATCACCTCAGACGTGATCCTTTTAATCACTTTGGTCACCTCAGACGTGACCCTTTTAAAACACTTTGTCACCTCAGACGTGACTGTTTTTTTTTTAAATTTTCAAAGCACATGTGGTCATCTCAGACATGACCCTTTTAGTGAGTTGATTCCTTCTGATTTTCCTGATGTAACCCGACACTTGACTCAAATTAAGATTAAAACAACCAGCTAATTTAAGACTTTAAACTAATTACATAAACAGACATATTTTTTGCTTTTTGTGAGAGATAAATCCAGATTGATATCTACGGGATTTGGTTCGGGAGTAGATAGGTTCAACTTAGATTGATCATATCTGGACCAATTCAATTTTTTTGGAATCATACAGGCGATTCAAATCATTTGGGACTAGTTATTAAACCTTTTGATGCTCAAGTTCTCGGTGTTCATCCAGAGTCGTTAGCAACATAAGGAAATCATACTGAAACTCTTAGATTTTCACATTGATTTGAACCTTTGAGAATGTAGCCACAATGATTGTCAGTATGTTTGTCCACTTAAATCCATACACAGACTTTTGACACAGACTGGTGACTTATTTAGGTTTAATTATTTCAACTAACATTTGTGGATCCCACACTTATATGGTAATCAACATTCCTCAGGAGCTTTTGAGCGGTCTATGGGTATTATTACAAGAAGAGACTATTCTTAGAGCTTTCAAAGAGAAGCCTGTCCTCAGGTCAGTGCCATCGCACAGCAGAGAGGCGGCAAACAACAATGAATTCTAGAATATCTAGGTTATGCTTATCCTCAGGTCAGTGCCATCGCACAGCAGAGAGGCACACAACCTATCTCCTTGTTAGAGCAGCTTATTTTATTTTGCACAAAATGCACCAACAACATAAGTCATTAGCTTTATTGCATTTGTCTTTCAATTTTTTATTTTCTTGCTTTGCTCTAATTATGGTCATCCGCACACATTTGTGGCATTTAATTGCTCATTACCCCTAATTGGAATATTGTTGATTGTGTTAACCAGTGATAAGATGGAAGCCCACAGTCAGTTGAACAACTTAGTTTTATCTTGAGATCACCAATCAGGTCTATTTGTCTATTGTGTTGAATCTACCAACATATCATATATGGTCTACCAGCCTCTAAGTCTACTTTCTTTGTGTCACCTTAGGAGTTGCCAGTTTTCTATCATCTTCCCTTTTTGTATTGCTTAGATTACACAGATTTATACTTTGAACTTTTGCATCTTTCCAAAACTTAAATTTAAAGTCCCTCTTGATTTGTTCCTGTGTACTATCATTTTCCAAAGGTATTGAATCGGTATCACAGACACAATCTACCTTATTTCAACTAGTTACTCCTTCTCCCTCCTTTTTTTTTTTTTTAATGTTAACTTGCTGACATATTCTCCCCCTAAAATACTGAAATCATTTCTGGTTTAATTATTTTAGGATTTTAATAAACAGCAAAATAACATGAGTATAAATAAAATAAAATAAATAGACAAATAAAATTAAATAAAATAAACTTTAACTAAACTACATCGGACTACACATTGTCATCATCAGGAATTACCTCACTTTTCTTTTTAACGCCGTTGACCTCTAATAAATATTGAAAACGTGGTTTATCAAAGGCTTTAGTATAGAGGTCAGCGCGTTGAAAATCAGTATAAATTTTAACCACATCAATTAAGTTCTTTTCAAAGCAATCTCTTATGAAATGGTATTTAATACCGATGTGTTTGGTCTTAGGATGTTGGACCGGATTTTTAGTTACTGCAATTGCAGCAGAGTTATCAACAAAAATAGGAGTAGATGAGAATTTTAAACCGTAATCCCGCATTTGCTGTTGAATCCAGATGATTTGAGAACAGCAACTTGCAGCAGCAACATATTCGGCTTCACAGGTTGACAATGCAACCGATGTCTGCTTCTTACACTGCCAGGTAACTAATCTTCTCCCAATGAATTGACACCCTGCTGATGTAGACTTGTAGTTCATCTTGCAGCCCCCGTAATCCGAGTCACTATACGCGGTAAGCTCAAAGTCATCATCATGAGGATACCACAATCCAAGTGTGGGTGTACCCTTCAGATAACGAAAAATCCTCTTGACACCGATCAGATGGTTGACCTTTGGTTTAGCCTGATATCTAGAACATAGACATGTAGCATACATAATATCAGGTCTTGAGGCAGTGAGATACATGAGGGATCCAATCATTCCTCGGTACATAGTGGCATCTACTAGATCTCCATTCTCATCAGGTGCTATATCATGATTTGTAGCAAGTGGAGTCCCAGCAGCAGAAGCATTCTCCATGTCAAAGCGACTGAGAATGTCTCCTACATACTTGGTCTGATGTAGAAAGATTCCATTGGGTGTTTGATCCACCTGTAACCGAGAAAGAACTTCATCTCCCCCATAGCACTCATCTCAAACTCTTTCTTCATTACTGCTTCAAACTCTTTACATAACTCTTCGTTCTTTGACCCGAAGATTATGTCATCAACATATATCTGTACAAGCAGTAGGTCGCCATCCTTTTCTTTAATAAACAGTGTACAGTCAATTACTCCCCTGCGAAAGCCGTGTTTCACAAGATGAGTTGAGAGTTTCTCATACCAAGCTCGAGGAGCTTGATGAAGCCCATATAAAGCTTTGTCGAGCTTGTAAACTCTATCCCGATGATAAGGATCTTCAAATCCCTCGGGTTGACTTACATAGACTGTTTCCCTGATTTCCCCATGAAGGAATGCACTCTTTACATCTAATTGGTAGACTTTGATCTTCATGTACGATGCATAGGCAAGGAAGATACGAATAGCTTCCATCCTTGCCACGGGTGCAAATACCTCATTATAGTCAATTCCCTCGACTTGGCGAAAACCTTGAACCACCAGTCGAGCTTTGTTCCTGATAATGACTCCTTGGTCATCCTTCTTGCATTTTAGTACCCATTTGGTGCCAATGACTTTAGCACCTTTAGGTCTATCAACCAGAGTCCATACACCTAACTTCTTAAACTGCAGAAGTTCTTCTTGCATGGCACTCACCCACGCCTCATCATTTAGTGCCTCACTGACATATTTTGGCTCAACCTGCGAGACAAAACATCGATAAGCACCATCATGAATGTAACCTTTCTCCATAACCGAGGCGTAATCAGCTGAGTATAGCTGATTTCGGGTTTGTACTCCTGATCTGACATCCCCAATAACATTGTCAAGGGGATAATAGACGTTTAGTCGTGATCCTGGAGTAGTAGGAACAGCCACCTCAGAACCGAGATTATGAACATTTTGTTCTGCATCTGAGGTAGTTGGAGTTTGAGGTTCTGAAGTTGAAGGAGCATCACTCGTAGATGCTTGTGGACTTTCAGGAACTGGAACCTGTTCCTCCTGACTGTTCTGGTCATCTGCTTCAGTTTCATCTTCAGAGGAGGAGTCACTGTCATCGACTACTCCCCCTGACTGAGTAGATGATTCTCCCTGTGTGCTAGATGGTGTATTCAGAATATCATACATCATCCTAGTAGCTAACTCATCATCCGAGGGAGAGAGAGGAATGTTGAAGGACTTGAAGAATCCATCATAATCGAAGAAGTATGCAGGTCCTTTGCCTGTAGGTGGTGTGGTATATCTCTGAACGTCGACATTACACCACACTTCTACAAGACCCGTTGAGTTATTGTAAACTCGCTTGTTCGGTATGTTGTATCCTAGAAAAATTCCTTCATCTGCCTTCTCGCTGAATTTTCCTTCTTGTGTCTTCTTCAGAAGTGTACACGGCGCGCCAAAAGGTTCAAGATACTCCAAATTTGGTTTGCGTCTTTGTAGTAGCTCATAACATGTCTTCCCGTGGCGCTTGACTATTAGGACTCGATTCAGTGTATAACATGCATTTGCCACTGCCTCATTCCAGAATTGGATAGGCAGTTTCGAGTCAGCCAGCATAGTCCGTGCAGTCTCTATCAAGCTTTTGTTCTTTCTCTCAGCAACACCATTCATCTGAGGCGTGTAGGCAGAGTGAATTGATGAACAATTCCCTTTTCCTTGCAGTATGCCTCCATCCATTGATTCTTGAATTCTG
The DNA here is from genome assembly GCA_025215565.1 of Flaveria ramosissima. Taxonomy (NCBI): domain Eukaryota; kingdom Viridiplantae; phylum Streptophyta; class Magnoliopsida; order Asterales; family Asteraceae; genus Flaveria; species Flaveria ramosissima. The sequence continues at coordinate 31,819,289 of CM046029.1, forward strand.
TCCCGTTGTCTGAGCGTACTTGTCTAACTTTTAGCTTGTAGAGAGATTCCAGTGTGGTTACTAATTCCTTGAATGACTCAAATGTTTCTGATTTGGATTTAGAAACATTACCCAAGTGAACCTTGAGTAGTCATCAGTGACCACAAAACAGTACAAATCGCCTGCAATGCTCCTTGTACTGACTGGACCAAACAGATCCATGTGAAGAAGTTCAAGAGGAAGTTCTATTGAATGAACTTTCTTTTCCTTATGAGACTTCTTTGTCTGTTTGCCTTTCTTGCAAGCTACACAAAAGTCAGGAAGTTGGAAGTTCTTGACATTTACTCCTCTCACTAAATCCTTCTGAATCAAATGATTCATCTTCCTTTGACTAATGTGTCCCATTCTCCTATGCCAGGAGATTGAGTCCTTCTCAGTAGCTTTAGATAGAAAGCACTGAACCTCATGATCCGTTGTAGCAGCTGTTGACAGATCCAAGACATAAAGGTCTTTATATCTTGAAGCAGTCATCAGAACTTGGTCCTCTGGGATCATGTAGTCTTTCTTCAGCACGTAACACTTCTTGTTGTCGAAGATGACTTTAAATCCTTTATCGCAGATTTGGGAAACAGAAAGTAAGTTATTCTGAAGTTGTTGAACGTAGTTCACCTTATCAAACTTAACTTTCTGATTTCCCACTTCTCCCTGAGCTGTGATGTATCCTCCCTTGTTTCCTGCAAAGGAAACATGCCCTCCTTTTATTTGTTTGACGTTTGATAAAAGGGCTCTATTTCCTGTCATGTGCCTGGATGCTCCGCTGTCTATAATCCACGTGTTAGTCTCAGCGCTGTATCGAACACCCTGCACATACAAAGTAAATGTATTAGTTTAGGTTAGGAACCCAAGCCTTTACTGTCTTGGGTTTCCCAGAGGCATCACACATCATAAACTCTACCCATTGACCCTTAGAGGGTGAGGGTAGCTCAGGTTCCTTCTTGTCATCAGTATCAGACACGCAGGATGACTTCTCTTTCCATAAGCCAGATTTGTGCAATGCCTGTTTATGATAAACAGTCGTCTGGCTTACAGGTTGGACTTTAGGTTCACTAGATCTTCTAGGTGGAGTTAGAGAACTCCTCTTAGAAGACCTAGGTCTAGAGTCCTGAAGATCAATCTTCTTCCTAGGTGTCTGATAGAAAGGACAATAGGAAGCAATGTGTCCACATTCTCCACAGTTGTAGCATGACCTGCTATCAACTTTATAAGTAGACTTTCTTTGTGGAGAAGTGCGTGACACTCTAGTAACATCAATCACTTTAGGTTTTGACTCTTGTATGTTTGATGTTTTCTCTGGTTTAACAAAATTTACTGTTTTAACCTGTTTAACATGTTCCACTTTTTGGTTAACTGGTTTTTGACTTGAAGCATGTGAAAAATTAACGTTTGAAGTCCTTTTAGGTTCTGATTTGACTCTGTTTGACCCTGACTTTAAGTTAACTTTTTCAAATTCATTTTCCAGATTAACACAAGGCAATTTACCCTTTGCCTTTGAAGTGGCCTCCTTTTGTTTCTGTCCAGATTCAGTAGATGAACATGATGTGTCTGGATCAGTAACAAGAGGAGTAGTCACCACATGATCCTTGATGGGGTTGTTATTTACTGGTCTAGGACTTAGTGTTCATCAAGGTCTCAGGTGGTGGTGGAACCACTTTGTACCTAATCCCTCCCCGTTATTCCTTTCTCTCACTAAGTGTTGAACTATGTGTGAAGAACTAGTCCAACTGTGCAGTTTCTGTTTTAATGAATTAACTTCTACTTCTAGAACTGCCTTTTGCTTCTTAGTGTCCTCTAGGGAGTTTAGATAGTACCTAATGTCATTTGCTTGGTTAAAGGCAACTACTTCGGTTTCCCTAAGCTGTTTAGTCAATAGGTCTATCTTTTCTTTATAACTATGCTCATTTTGTTTTAGAACTCTATTAGCCTCAGTGCACAGTTGTAAATCTTTTACTAAGTTATCATTGTGATCTAATAACCTAGCAAATTTTTCATCAATGCTATTCTAAACGTATCACAATCAGAACAAGCATGATTATCAAACATTTGGTCAGTTGTACTTACCTGTGTTGGTTCAGAAGAGTTAGCCATCAACGCAGCATCAGACGTCTCTGGTTCTGGTGATTCTGACTTTTCTGTCTCTGACGTGGAAGTCTCCTCCTTTGGCTTGTAACTGACCTCAGCTGCAGTTGTTTCTTCACTATGTGACATTGCTATCTCAATTGCTAGATCACCTTCACTCGCAGAATCATCATCAATATCATCAACACTGGCAATGTTAGATTCTCCTGGTGAGACAAACCTAAAACTCCAATCCTGTCCTTCATCATCATGAGCAGTCAAGGCTTTTGGGTCCTTGTTTGATGAAGTAGAACTAGAGGCTTGCTTGTCTTGGCGAGTAAAGGACGAGAAAGGGTTCCCATTACCCGTCTTCTTTGGCTTGACACATTCTCTCTTGAAGTGCCCCTTCTCTCCACAGTTGAAGCAGGTCACTTTGCTCTTGTCAAAGCCAAATGTGGTATCCTTAGTAGCTACCAAGTTCTATCCTGTCTTCTTAACAAACTTCTTCGCCCTTCGGACAGCGCTAGCTAAGGCCCACATTATATCCATCCTCTCAAGCTCCATTTCATCCACCTGCTCGTAGTCCTCATCTGCCAGATGGCAGTTTCCAATCTTCCCAGCAACAAGTCCATCATATGAATGAACCACTGCGGCTAGAAGATCCATATGCTCTCGTGCTACTTCTACGGTCACATTACCAAGGTTCTCGGTCTTCAATTTGGTAGCACTTGCTTCTGATCCAATATAGTGGGTACATGATGACCCTGACGTGTCTGATCCAGAAGGAGAAGCATGTGAAGGACCTGACGAGCTAGACACAAATGCAGTCTGGAGAGGTGCTCCAGATGTCTTGGCTTGAGGCGTGGCGTTGTATAAAGCTGGGTTTTATGTATACGAAGACTTCTGTGCTCTATACTTCATCCTTAGTGCTTCTTCACGCAGCTTGAGAATGAAGTCATTTATATCCAGCTTTACAAGCATTCCATTCTGTCTAAGATTAGACACAAATGATGCCCACTTATCAGGCAATCCGTCTGCGAAGTTGCTTACTTTCTCTTCCATAGTCGTTTCCACTCCATGTGTATGCAACTCGCTCATCAAGTGGTAGAATCTGTCTATGACTTCATCTAAACTCTCATTACCAATCGATGAGAAGTTATCGAATTCCTTCTTTAACTCCTTTGCCTTGATTGCCTTCAATGATGCATTCCCATCATATCTCTTTTCTAGCTCATCCCAGAGTTTCTTGGACTGCTTGTTCTCTGAATACTGGTGGAATATGTCTTTGGGGATAGACTGAGTGATCAATGCATAAACCCTTTTCTCTGCATTGTACTTTACTTTCTGTGCGTCGGTCATCCCACTTAACGTTAACTTAACTCCATCAGCTCCCACCGGTGTACTATAACCAACCTCGATAGCTTCCCACAGATTAGGATCTACTCCATTGAGGTAGATCTCAAAACGTTGTTTCCAGTGGGGAAACTCATCTAAAGTCAAGAGCTTTGGTGGTTTATTGTGATTACCCACCTCACTCTCAAGCAGCAGCAGGTTCTGAATCCTTGAGTCCTTCCCAGCAGTAAAGGCTGACATCTGATCTTCCATGGCTAATAAACTTAGTATCTAATCAAATAAACTTTAACTGATGCGACTGAAGGATGCGAATGGTCTAATCGTGCGTATGAACTCTGCGATTGGTTCAACCGTGCGACTGAACAGGGCGAATGGTTCAGTCGTGCGAATGAATCTGGTGCGTATGAGCTATGCGAACGAACGGTTCAGTCGGCCGAATGAAGGTGCGACTAGGTCCAATCGTGCGAATGAGCAGTGCGAATGGAGTCCAGTCGTGCGAATGGGTCACTCGTGCGACTGAAGCTGCTGTTTTGCGAAAATTTCTAGGTTTGACGGGTTTCAGCCGTAAAAATTTGAAATTTCGCAAGTCCAAATCGCCTAAGTCCGTAGAAACTGAACTTCGATGAGCAGGGAACGTCCAAGATCACTTTTGATGCTAAAGATTGCGTTTTTAGTGCAAAAACACAAACTTTTATGCAATCTTGATTGAATCAACACGTAATCAAGAGCCAAAGCTCTGATACCACTTAGGACCTGGTATTTGAACGAAATACCTAGTGATTGCGTGTTAAACCAACTCAAATAGTGCGGAATCCTATTTGATTGGCGATCCAATCAGTGAGAACACACGATGAATCAATAAAGAATTGAAATCAACGTCAGAAATCGATTAGGAACCAAACTGATGTGTTCTGTGAACTTGGAGAACGATTTGGGAGGCTTCTGGACGGCTAGGGTACGTCTGGAATCGTAATGGGATGACTGCTTACGTTTTTCCACGAATTGGGTCTATTTATAGGTTAGTATTGTTCAATCGTGCGACTGGGCCATAAGTATGGTTCAGTCGTGCGATTGAACCATGCGGTTGATTCATCCGTACGACTGAGTGTTCAGTCGTGCGATTGAGTCAATCTTATGTGTCAATCATACAACTGATCCAGTCTCCTGGTTCAGTCGTGCGATTGAGTCAATCGTATGAAGTTATTCATGCGTGTGGTCCATTCGCATGGGCCATTCGCATGAGAACTTCATTAAGTTAAGTTTGAATGTTTTAATTAATATAACATAATGTGCAATCATTAAGACAATCATAAACCCAATCAATTCAATCACGACTCATTAATGAAATATTAAACATCACAAGTAACAACCAATTCATATCATTTCATTAATCGATACTATTACATCATAATCAGACAGACAGGATTTATTACATTACAACTCATGATCTAGGGACATACATGCATCAACATGTTCAGAAGACATAAGAATGAAAAAACTCCATAGCATCGGACGTTGTTACGAAAAGCAAACCACAATCAATGCGAGAACTATTGTTGTTTATTTTTTTAGTATAACTAGTCCCTTTCCCATTTATTTAGTTAAGCTTTCATGAATACTTATACACAATATTTAGTTGTACAATGTTAATTAAAATACAAGTAAATCTTATTCACTTAATCGTGTTACCTTGATTTGGCTTCGTTTTTATCCATCATGTATTGCGTCTCTTGTTTGACGTTTGATTACTTTCATTCCGCCAGTGTACTTTGATTCTTGATTCTTTTTGAGTGAATATGAGTTGTTTATTGTTTCTTAACACTTGGTTTCCTTGCCTAGAAGTTAATAAAGTATTTGTTGGGTTTGTTGGACCAATAACAAAGTTGTTTAACCATTAAAACAAGAAAAACGCAGCGAAAACTTACCTTAATATAATGATTTATAAGCTGAAAATTAAGGCTCATTTTATGTCAACAACAAACCAAAGATTATAAGGATCATATATATGTGAAATAACTAGCAAACAAGTAAACAATAACAACCAAAATCGACCATGGAACTACCTTCCAAAGCTGCCCAAAAACGTTAGATGAACCACCTTCCAAAAGGCTGCCCGAATCGTTGGATGTGAAGAAGAGGATGAAGTCTTGAAGGACCAAAAACACCAAGGAATATGTCCTCAAGCTTGTATACCCATTTCGGAATTGGTTTCTATTTATAGAATAGATACTATCTTCCATTTCTGATTGATTAGTATGATTCCAATGATGATTATAATCGGATATGATTAGATTTGTTCATGAGTGTGTTCAGAAGGCTTAAGAATAAAAAAAACTCCATAGCATTGAAGGTTGTTACGAAAAGCAAAACAACAATCAATGCGAGAACTGTTGTTGTTTAATTTTTTAGTATGACTTGTTTCTTTCCTATTTATTTAGTTAAGCTTTCATGAATACTTATACACCAATCTTTAGTTGTACAATGTTAATTAAAATACAAGTGAATCTTATTCACTTAATCGTGTTACCTTGATTTGGCTTCATTTTTATCCATCAGGTATTGTTTCTCTTGTTTGACGTTTGATTACTTTCATTCCGCCAGAGTACTTTGATTCTTTATTCTTTTTAATTGAATAGGAGTTGTTTATTGTTTCTTAACACTTGGTTTCCTTGCCTAGAAGTTAATAAAGTATTCATTGAATCCACGCATGTAATATTTATTGATTCGGTGCACATTTGATGTAATAGTGTTCGAAGTTGGTTGTGGAATGTTCTCTATGAGTTTCGAGCACGAGTGTATTGATTTTAGGGTTCATTTGTGTGGTTTCGTGTTCTAAATTTGTTTCTATTTATACAATAGATACTATCTTCCATTTCTAATTACTTAGTATGATTCCAATGATGATTATAATCGGATATGATTAGATTTGTTAACGAGTGTGTTCAGAAGACATAAGAATCAAAAAACTCCATAGCATTGGAGGTTGTTATGAAAACCAAACCACTATCAATGCGAGAACTATTGTTGTTTAATTTTTTAGTATAACAAGTTCCTTTCCCATTTATTTAGTTAAGCTTCTTTGAATATGTAACACCCTAGAAATTCAGCCCAATAAGAAACCTTAAATCATTATAGGGCCCAATAAAGGCCCGGACTGATTTGGGCTTATCAAAGAAAACTCAGATAAGAAACTTATATTTCGGGCCCATTTAAGGCCCAATACCCATTTACCAACTAAATAAATAAGTGGTCTTAAAACAATGAATCGTTATGAGATTCAAAACATGTATAGAAGAATCCAAACTAAAAACAGATTCAAAATCCATATAGGGTAAAGTTTGGTAATCTAACGCGTTCTAACGTCTAAGTTCCATCAGAATTTCCTTATAATGGCTTGATATTCTACCAAAATCATTGATAATCATGATTCATATTGTAATAATGCTTGCTAAAAGATTCAACATCAAACGCGCATAATCAACTAAGATACATGGGAGAAACGCGAATAATGGTTACACCGGCATTTAACTGCCATCTGATACATCAACCGAGCCCTATAACATAGTAAATATTTATCTACATATTATATTTATTATAATATTCTAAATTAGATAGTGAGACGTTTATCCAGAACAAATGCGTTTCGAGACGCGACCGAGGCGAGTACCGGCCCGGAATCTAGTCAAACCCGAGAAACAAAAATAAACATACCGAACCGTTTTATTCAAGCATTAGTAATTAAATGTATCTATTATAGGTCTTCTAGACGAGATTTGACTGAAAGACTCTGGTTGACGCGTGTTAACGGAATGGACAGAGCGTGTACACGATATTTGAAGAAAACCCACCTAAAAACCCTAGGTATTTAAACAACTTTTCCACCATTTCCTCATTTGCAAACCCTAAAAACCAAAGAAAATGCTCCCAAGGAGCTACACCAGCCGACTTCGCCGGAGCAGAAGGCTCCACGGCGGAGCACGGCGGCGGACGGCGGAGCACGGCGGCGGAGCGGCGGTTTCTGGCAAGTTCTCAACCTACCCCCACTAATTTCGACCTCCAGAATCCAATGGTGGTGCTAGTTTCTTCTGATTCGCAACGATGGTGGAGATATGGAGGGGAGAAGAAGGCGGCGGCTAGCGTTCCGGCGAGGGTTCCGTCCACCAGAGACGGTGAGTGGCGGCGAGTGCCGCACATGGTCTTCTTCCTCTCGACGAGCTCTTTGCAATGATGGTAGCGGTGTTCTCTAATTCGTGGTGGTTTGCAAGTTATTAGCAGATGAAGGTGGCGGCGGCTAGGGTTTCGGCGACTTGGTGGCTGCCGGCCGTGGCGGTGCTGGCCGGAGGTGGGGACCGATGGTTGTTTGTGGTGGTTGCTGCTGCATGAGGTGAATTAGAGCCGTTTGATATTGTTCTAGTGGTTGCATGTTGGGTTCGAGACGAGATCCACAAGATTCGATTACGTCGGGCTATTTCCAGCAAGAATTCTGGCCATCTAAGAGGCTGCCGTGGCGGCCAGTGGCTATCCATGGTAGACCGTAGCTGCACGTGATGGGCTAATGGTGGTAAGGGCTGTGACGGGGCTGTTTGGTAACGTGTTTTGCGATTTTGGTTGCGTTTAGGTAAAAGTCTATGTTTGTTGAAGTGTTTACGAATGATTTTGGTACGTTGGTTAGGTTAAACCTTGGTCAAAGCTGGTCAACCGTGGTCAATGGATAGTCAACGTGATGCGGGTCGAATCATGTGGATTCTAGGACGCGAAAAGGAAACGTTAGGTATAACCGCGCGCTAGACATTCATATACGTATATACATATTGATAATACATTAACTCGTGTGTGTTGAGCTAAAAATATATATAAAAATGTAATCTAGTGTATAAGTTGTCAACAATGGATACGTAAACTGGAAATAACGTGAGCAATCGCGTAATGAAAAACAACTTTGGAAGTGTTATCATATGAATAAAGATATTAGAAACATATAAGAAGTATTTGATCTCATGACATATCAAACGCTTACAAAACGTTGAGATGATTAAAAACATACAAAAATGCAATTGTACATATATAATCAGTGGATACTTTGAGTTAACCGACATATGCAGGTATTTGTTTAAGACAAAAGACTTATAAATACTAATAGCCATCATCTTATTATGAATGATAATCGATAAGATCTCTAGTACGAACCAATTGGTATAATTATTAGTGTCATCCCTTCGTTAATGTAACGACAACTATTATTGATATTCAAATTATTCTAGGATCATATTAACTACATTATTGGTAGGAATATATCTATATAATTATGGAACATGGATGATCTTTTGAAGGTGTGTACTTACTTTTAGTGTTTAAAACATATTTTTGGTTTGCATTAAACGCGTTAAACGGAATTTAAACATATCTGTCAGTGAATCATCTAAGTAATGTACAATTAATAAGCTAAGCATTTTAATGGCCTAAGTTGGGCAATCTTAAAAAGTATATATGCTATGCGCGTGAAGATAACATAATATCATGACATAAGAGTTTAATCCATAATATTTGATGCATCGTAGATTGCTAATACTACCCAACATTTAGAGGTATGACTACATGCATACCTATACAAGTATCACACATTTGAAGAATCAGCATAACGTTAGGATGAAAACATAAATAATATATATATTATTGGAACATCAAATACAATATTTGGAACATTAAAGATTGCTAATATCATCAATAATGAATATCTATAGAGATTGGAATCCCTTTATCAACTGTATATTGCTACAATCATTGTACAAGGAATCATTACTCGAATAAAGGCATTAATTAACCTAATATGCACAAATTAGTACTTAACGAGTAATACTTGCACAAGAAGCTAAGATACAACAAAGATTCTAAGCACCAACTTTAAGTTAACTAAAGAGCTCAACCGCACGCATGTAGTAACATCGTGCTAATTCTAAACATAACTCTCATATGTACAACATAGGATTGCATGGTTGAAGCCCCTTTTTCTCTATTCCGAGCTCAGAATTTATAAGGATATTAGGTGAGTTTAAGTGTTTCCCCTTTTTCTACTTTTTTTGGGATAAAGCATGCTCTGTTTAAACTGAACTAATTTTGTGCTATATTATGATGCTATATGTTGTGGTTATGTTGACACATGCTGATACTTGTATCACAGTCATTAATTCTTTCGTGAACCGCTTGTTTATATGGGTAGATCTACTTGGGGAATCCCCCACACACAGTGCCTCCTGTGATGAACGGGAAGGGTACCACACTGAGATCCTGCGGGGTCCTTTGTGGCATGTAATAGGTTTTATAAGATACTATGGTGGACCATCCGATAGGTACGGTCTACTGGTTTGAGGCTCAGTTCTCCCCAAGGGGATTTAACCGGTAACACAATTTTTGAAGAGGCCAGTCGGGGCTGTGTGCAGGGTTGATTGTGATCCCCACAACAATGATACTATGATTTCTGAATCTAATATGGATTCCAATGAATCCCTTTTCTTTTTAAACTTTAAGCTCTTGAACTCACTGACTTTATGTTGACCCAAAAACCTTTTTGAGCATGTCTTCAGGTACAGCTAGGGAGATTAGATGAGCTATAGAAGATATCTAAAGCCGAAGCAAGAATTGAGGGTAGAAGTTGAAGGCAAAAGTTTAGCCTAGAAGCCTTAGTTACAGAAGCCTCAAGAAATGTTGACCAAGAGACTTATCATGATACCTCTAGATTGTAGATTGGGGTACTTCATGCATTGAAACCAAGCAAATGTCCTAAAGTAAATATTATGAGATGCTTTGTAATAACCATTTAGTTTCCGCTGTATTTTGGTTGTTGATTACCAATCATTACGTCCCGCCTTTCTGGGCCAGGGGTGTGACAGATTGGTATCAGAGCCAGAGGTTGTAGAGAAGTAGGTCTGCTTCGCGAGGCCTAAACTACAACCCTATGAACCCCATAGGACCACCTTAGGAAGATGACTCTTTTGAGTTTTGTTGAGCCAAGGTTGTAGGAAAGTGGGTTTGCTTTGCGATACCTAAGCTACAACCAATAAAATAGGACCAGCCTGGTAGGTTGTTTCCATGATCTAGTGATCTAAAGTTTACAACAAAATAGATTCCATTAAGGACACTCACCTTTAATCTGTATACCTCATGGGATAGATACCATTAAGAATTCCCTACCATATAAGAAGCCTTGTTGGATTAGGGTATTACCTATGATAGGTGCACCCGAGTAAACTAAGAATGTTTGGGACCTTTTGGAGTTGACTACTAGGACCCTTGAGCACTGGGACTAGGAATGTTAGAAATCAAAGGTGTGCATGTATATTAAGCCTTAAATTTTGGGGAGGTACTTATCCGATTACACAGCTGACTTTTGTCACTATATGAAACAACTGCTATTAGTTGTATACTTGATACGACTTGTGTCGTTGCATGAGACAACTGCTATAATAATGCTTGTCGGAATGATGACGCTTGCTTATGTGCTTCATTTATATGATGCTACTTGCTGGAATGTAGTGATAGATAGTAACCATGATGCCTTTTTGTTTGATCTGCTCCCTATTATAGCTTGTACCTGATTGCTTATTACCTGGTTTGTTGAACTGTACTTTGAAAATGCTTGGGTTAGCAAGGTTAACATAAATTAGAATCTAAGTGTTCTTAATTGCAGATGGAGACCAAATGAGAATCATAACTCCCTGACCTAATTACACAAAACTTGGAACTTATGATGGGAATAACTAGAATGATAGTGTAAGGTAAATTGACGATTACGGGTGCACACGTAATGGTGAATTTACAGGTACACTTGAATTCTGGTGGGCCCTGTTGTCACACCCCGGGCCCAGGTAGGGTGGGACGTCACAGACTAGCAACAACATATGGCAGCGGAAACAAACCATTACAAGAGCTCAAAGGAGAGAATATCACATGGCATTAATGTTTTAAAAAGATGCCGGGGCTAGAAACAAATCAAGCCCCCAAATGAGTTTTACAATCATCCATAAAAATAAATTGTACTTGTTCAACACAAACATGAAATTGTTCAAATGATTCATTAAGAAAAATATGCCAATGCCATGGTCGCGGGGATAGGACTAGTCTTCACAACAGCTAGGATCTCTTTATACTTTACCTGAAACATGCTCAAAAGAAATTTGTGTCAACTAAAAAGTTGGTGAATTCAAGTGCTTAAAGTTTAAAAACAAAAGGACTTAACAAATCCTTCTTTGAGTAAAAAGAAAATAATCATTGTTTAAACATCATGGGAAAAATCATAATCAACCCTGCACTCAGTCTCGGTTGGCCTCTTCTAAAATTGTGTTTAACCGGATATTCCCGAAGGAAGAACTGAGCCCCAAACCAGTGAACCATACCTGCCCGGATGGTTCACCATAGTTTCTTAACAAAACCTGTTACATGCCACAAACGACCCTTAGGATCTCAGTGGGGTACCATTCCTGGAACGGAAGCCACTGTGTGCGGGGGATTCCCCAAATAGATCTATCCATATAAAACAAGCGATTCACGAAAGAATTAATGATCATGACATAAGTATCAGCAGGTAACCATAAATCCCACATACAATCATCAAGTAAAGCACAAATATAGTTCATCCCAAAACAGTAGTAAAAAAGGGAATCACTAGAACTCACCTTAGGTTTCAAGTCAAAATATCTCTTGGTGTGCCGGGAGTGTCTCAAGTCTAGCACCCTAACATGTACATATTAAGTAATAAGCTACTGCCCTAAACTCATTTAAAGTGCAACAATAGTGTCAAGAGTTTAGCTATTGGGTAAGGCTTTGATTTCGCGAAGGTTCGTATAAAAAGTTTCCTTTTATGGCAGGTCAAGGTTTCTTCATGAAATTTGGGATTTTTACATCATTAGGTTAAGGACATTAGGAATTTTTTTTAAAGTGATTATTAGCTTCATAGAAGTCGGTTATAAAGTTTGGTAAAATTTTGCAGTTTAGTCCCTCAAGTTTCAAAATTGACAGTTTCTACCCTCAAGTTTGGTTTCTTGTCCTTTATGACACTTAAGACCAAAAATCAGGCTCTTAGAGTAAAATTATACTTATTATAGAATAAGTGTTTCAAAATTTCAGTTTACGGGTCCGGTTTTAAAAACTATGCGTTTAACGCTCCCGGTTACGGTAAAAGCCGGAGAGTTTTAACCGTTATTTTAGGGTTTTCATAAATTTGAGTCTTGGACCAGTAGGTATCATCTAAAATATATTTTTATAAATTTTAAGTCCTTAAATTGCGAAATTTGGCCTTCAATAGTTGAAAATCTCGTTTTTACGTTTGACCCGTTAAAACGCGGTTTTGACCGTATTTGACCGTTTAAAGCTTGTTTGACCAATTTTTCAAATCCTCTAGGTCTTTTTTTACTTATATTACTGAAATCACATGATTTTTATAAATCTTAGCTTTAAACTCCTTTTTCATGAATTTTTCTCAAAAATGATGTCCGGTTGGTACCCGTTTTTGGTTAAAACATCATTTATTTGTTCTTTTGACCATTTAAATTACCCATTGACTCCAGAACACTTTATTTATCATTTTTAAGCCTGGAATACTTTTTAAGAGTGTTAAATCCATGTTTTTACTATTTTTAAGGTCGTTTTACCATGTTTCGGGTCCCGAAATTAACCAAAATAGGTCTAATCTTAACATGTCCATAATTTCCAGAAATTAACCACTTGTCAAAACCTTAATATTCATCAAAACATTCTGAAATTAAGCCCAAACTCACAGCTAGGTTTCCCATCACAACAATGAGCCATCAACTTAGTGATTTAGCCATAACTAACCATAACACATGTGTAAATCATTGCAACTTGTAGTTAAACCTTACCAAAACCCCCATTCAACTTTAAATCCAGATTATTATGTTGTTACTAAGTTGTTTATGAGCAGATTGTAAACCTTGGTTAAGAGTGTTTTCAAACAAGTTTTTAGCTTGCAATATATCTTGTAAAATGAAGGTTTTTGAGGTGTAACTTGTGTTAAAACTATATATCCACGGTGTATCTTCTTTTATAACTTTTAAATCAGGTTATTAGGAGTTCATTAAACCTTTAACAAGCAGGTTATAAGTTTTGCCTTCAAGAGTTACAAGATCTACAAGTTAGATGGTGCAAAAGTCCCAAAAATAGGGTTTTCATGGTGGAAATCGGTTTCCACCTTAGATATGACAAGTATAACGAGTGAGATACCTCTTGTGAAGTTGAAAGCTCCTCAAGAACAAGGTAGTGGTGTCGGGTTTCTGCTACAACAAAGAGGGGAGGTGTTTTTGAAAGAGAAATGAAAGAACACATGAAAAGACCATTTTCGGGTGTCATGAAGCTTACACTTGATGTTGTTCACGTTTTGGAGAGTGTAGATGGTCTTGAATGGCTCGAATCTCCTTGGACAAGGCTGGAGAATCTTCTAACAAAGCTGGAAGATTCGAACAAATGGTAGAGGTGTGTCCAAACTCACGGTTATGGCCACCTTCTTGCGGGTCTTTGGTTGGCCGATACTTGTTGATGTTGTTCTTGCGATTTTTGGGCTGAAGTAGAGAGAATTTTGAGAGTGTTTGCAAGGAGAGGAGGAGGGATGCTGCTGGTAGTTCGAATATGAGAGGAGAGGGAGAGAGTGTGGATGTGAAGTGTGTAAGGATTGCATGTGAGGAGAGTGGTGGATGTGGAGGTGGTGTAGAAAAGAGGGGAGTGGGGAAGAGGGGGCGGCCGAAGCTTGGCATCTAGTGAGGGTTTAAATTTTAATTTTTAATTATTAATAATTATTAGGTAGTGTAGTTTTGTAGTATTGGGTATAATGTATTATTTAGTGAATGATGTTGATTGTATTATCTTGTGCATGTCCATGCATGCATGGACCGAAAATATATGAGTGTGAGTGTGTATGCTCACATTTTTAATTGTTTTCACTTGAGATTAATTTTGTAAGGGTGACTAGTCAACATTCCCGGAACACTAATATTTAAAAAGGTAAAACCTAAATTAACTAAAAGTAAATAATAAAAGTCATATGAAACCATAAATTGAATCAAGTAACAAGAAATGCTTCTAATTTAATGGTAGGGTTGAATTGTTTCAATTATTAGCACTCATAAGATGGATAATGATGCAAGTAAATTAGGGTTAGGATAACAACCTAGAGGCCGGTTGTCATATTCTCCCACCGTTTAGGAAATTTCGTCCCGAAATTTTAGCTTTGATTAGAGTCTGAACGGGTGGATTTGAAGAGGTGTGGATAAATCTTCCTCATTTCATCTTCACGCTCCCAAGTAAATTTAGGTCCTCGCTTGGAGTTCCATCTAACCTTAACCTTAGGTATGCGGCTCCGTCGGAGTTGCTTGACCAAGCGATCCGTGATCACCACGGGTTCTTCCACAAAATTCAGTTTGTCATTTATTCTTGCTTCTTTTAATGGTAGTTCTAGGGTTTTGTCTACCATGCCCTTCTTCAAGTTCGACACATGAAAGGTGTCGTGTATGTGGCTCAACCCCGGGGGTAGTTTCAACTTGTACGCCACTGGACCAATTCTCGCCAGTATTTCAAATGGTCCAATGTACCTCGGGCTTAACTTTCCTCTTTTTCTGAACCTCACAGTTCCCTTCCATGGTGCTACCTTTAGCATTACCCTGTCGCCCACTTGGAACTCTAAAGGTTTTCGTCTCCTATTAGCGTACTTCTTCTGCCGATCTCTGGCTGCTTTCAGTCGCTCTTTTATTTTAAAGATCTTGTCGGTGGTCTCCAACACGATGTCGGGTCCCATCACTTGGCTATCACCAATCTCATTCCAACTCAATGGTGATCGGCATTTCCTGCCATATAGAGCCTCATACGGAGCGGCTTTAATACTCGCGTGGTAACTATTGTTGTAGGCGAATTCCACCAAAGGGAGATGGTTATCCCAATTTCCGCCAAAGTCCATCACGCAAGCTCTTAACATATCTTCCATTGTTTGAATAGTCCTTTCGCTCTGACCGTTGGTTTGAGGGTGGTAAGTAGTGCTTAGATCCAAACGGGTTCCTAAAGCTTGCTGGAATGATTTCCAGAAACGAGAGGTGAAACGGCTATCACGGTCGGAGATGATCGACAAAGGCACTCCATGCCTCGTTACTATCTCGTCGACATATAGTTGGGCCAATTTCATCTTGTCGTAGTCTTCTCTAATTGGCAAAAAGTGAGCTGACTTCGTTAGCCTATCTACTATCACCCAAATAGCATCGTGGCCTTTAAACGTTCTGGGCAACTTGGTAACAAAATCCATCGTGACGTTATCCCATTTCCATTCTGAGATTTCGGGTTGTTGTAACGTTCCTGATGGTTTTTGGTTTTCAGCTTTTACCATGGCACAGGTTAGACATTTCCCCACATAAATGGCGATTGATTTCTTGATTCCAGGCCACCAGAAAAGTGCCTTTAAATCCTGGTACATCTTATCACTTCCAGGGTGAATCGAATACCTAGACTTGTGTGCTTCGTCGAGGATTACTTCTCGAATTCCTCCGTGCTTCGGCACCCAAGTTCTCCCTTCATACTTGTATGTACCATCGTCCCCTATCTTAAATCGCTTTTCCATTCTAGTTAACCCTTCTTCTCTTAACCTTTCTTCTTTTAATGCCTCGCTTTGAGCTTCTTTCAGTTTTGCGATAAGGTTGGTATACACACTCATCCTTAAGGCTCGTACACGAAGTGGCTTTTCTCTTTCCTTTCGGCTCAATGCATCCGCCATAACATTGGCCTTACCGGGATGGTAGCGGATTTCGCACTCGTAATCGTTTAATAGCTCGACCCATCTTCTCTGACGCATGTTGAGCATCCTTTGGTCAAGGATGTGTTGCAAACTTCTGTGGTCAGTGTAGATGATGCACTTCGTGCCATAGAGGTAGTGCCTCCACATTTTGAGAGCAAACACCATGGCACCCAACTCCAGATCGTGCGTCGTGTAGTTTTTCTCATGATCATTCAGCAGTCTAGACGCATAAGCAATCACCTTGTTGCGTTGCATGAATACACATCCTAGTCCTTGACGTGAAGCGTCACAATAGACCACGAAGTCTTCTACTCCTTCTGGAAGGGCAAGGATAGGTGCACTGCATAACTTCTCCTTAAGCGTTTCAAATGCCTCGTTCTGCTCTCGCTCCCACACAAACGTTGTGTTCTTCTTGGTTAGTGCGGTCAAAGGTTGCACTATACGGGAGAAGTCTTTTATAAATCGTCGGTAGTAGCCAGCCAGCCCTAAGAATTGCCTTATCTCCGTGGGAGTTTCAGGAATCTTCCAATTCTTTATGGCCTCAATCTTGGAAGGGTCAACTTGAATCCCATTCTCATTCACCACATTCCCTAAGAATTGGATCTTGCGCATCCAGAATTCACATTTAGAGAACTTGGCATATAGTTGTTCATTCTTGAGTAATTCAAGAATTAGCCTGAGATGCTTCTCATGCTCATCTTTACTACGGGAGTAGATCAGTATGTCGTCGATAAACACGATCACAAACTTGTCGAGGTAAGGGCGGCAAACGCGGTTCATGAGGTCCATAAATGCTGCTGGAGCATTGGTCAGTCCAAAGGGCATGACCAAATACTCATAGTGTCCATACCTAGTTCGGAAGGCCGTTTTGGGTATGTCCTCTTCTCTTATCTTCAGTTGGTGGTATCCTGACCTCAAATCTATTTTGGAGAAATAACTTGCTCCTTGCAGTTGATCAAATAGGTCATCTATTCTCGGAAGAGGGTAACGGTTCTTTATGGTTAGCTTGTTCAATTCTCTGTAATCAATGCACATTCGCAGGGTTCCGTCCTTCTTTTTCACGAACAGTACCAGGGCACCCCATGGAGAGATACTCGGACGTATAAATCCCTTGTCCAGCAGTTCTTGAATTTATACCATTAGCTCCTTCATCTCAGGTGGGGCGAGTCGGTACGGTGCCTTGGCTACTGGTGCAGCACCAGGCAGCAAATCTATCTGGAATTCGACTTGTCGGTTCGGGGGAAGTCCTGGTAGGTCTTCCGGAAACACTTCTGGGTATTCAGAAACCACGGGAATATCTTCGATCTTCTTCTCCTTTTGGGTCTTCATCACATAAACTATAAAAGCTGGACATCCCTTCATTAAGCTCTTGGTAGCCTTTAAGTGGGATATTATGGGTTATAGGGTGTTACTCCTTTTGCCTTCTACCACTAACACTTCTTTGTCGCTCAACGGTATCTTGAGTAGACGCTCATCACATACGATTTCTACTCTATGCTTAGCTAACCAGTCCATACCAACAACCACATCAAATCCTCCTAACTTAATGGGCATCAAGTTTATCCTAAACGTATTCCCCTTTAGATTCAACGGGCAATCCCTGATGACTTCGTTAGTTTCTAAAATGTTACCGTCAGCTAATTCTATGGTAAACGTATCGGTCAAGGCACACGCGTCTAAGTCAATCAAAGGCCTAAAAGTACTAGAGACAAAACTAGCAGTCGCTCCAGTATCAAACAGTACAGTAGCAGGATGATTGTTTACAAGGAACGTACCGTTAACCACGTCAGGTTCCCTACGAGCTCCTGCTGGGTCCATTACGAAAGCTCTTCCCTTAGGCTTGTTGTGCTTGGCATCCTTGTCTCTACCCAGGTTAGGACACTTGTTCCTCATGTGCCCTGGATCTCCGCATTCATAGCATTGTTTTCCTGGTGCGTAAGTACAGTCTTTGATTAGATGGCATGTTCTCTTGCACCTAAAACAGGGCATCGGGTTACATTCCCCTTGATGATGTAACTTGCACTTGTTGCAAAATGGGCTTGTCCCCGAATACAGTCTCCAGGTCTTGCTTCCCTAATCATCGCGCCTCGCACCTTTAGAACTCTTTCTACCTGACCCGCTACTACTTCCAATCGCTCTCTTCACTTCAAACCATTTCCTTTTCTCACCAACAAACTTCCTCTTCTCATCAGCCCTTGCTTGTTCAGTCCATCCAGCCCAAATTAAGTCATCAGTCAAACTGCTGGTAAGGTCAACAGCAACTTGTAGGGTTAAAGGCTGGGAGGAACGGACCATTCCCCTAACTCTTGGGTGTAGTCCCCAGATGAATCGTGCTACACCTTTGGCTTCAGGCGTCACCAGATGGGGAACAAGTCGGGATAGGGCTAAGAAACGATTGATATATTCTATGTAGTTGGGACCTTTCATTTCAAAACTTAGGAATTCTGTCTCCAGCTTCTCAAGTTGATTGATGGGGCAATACTTGCTGGTCATTAGCTCTTTGAATTCGGTCCAACTCATTTGATTAGCCACATTTCTTCCACGGGTTTGAGTAATTGACTTCCACCATTCAAGAGCTGATCCCTTGAGGGATTGTGATGCGAACCTTAACATATGATCCATCTTGCACTCACTAATGTCCAAGACAGCTTCCATTTCGTCAATCCATCTGTAAGTCTCTATAGCACCCTCGGTGCCATAGAAGTCCTTAGGCTTACATGCCATGAAGGTCTTATAGGAGCATCCATTCTTTAACGCCTCGGCTTCCTCATCGTGGCCCTCCTTGTTCACTGGCCGATAATTACCATTAGTGTTACCCCGATCTGCATTTATTTGTGCGATAATGGTCGGGATTGTAGGGGGTTCCAACATGTTTATCAAAGCTCATATATCATAGATTATATGTAAAACGCAGCGGATATTATATTTTAAAGCATGTTAAGAAGATAGTTGTTAAACCCATTTAACAAAGAACCCCAACCCATGGATCTTTATACACAATGCATATAGTAAGATAAAGCATAAGATATAAAACTACAACCTTTGTAGCTTCTCCAAAACGAATTATATGAGATGAAAGGAGATGAATGTAAGGCTGAAACTTCAAGCTAGAAGTCCTCAAGAGGTTGTACCCCAAGCTTCTTCAAACACCTTCTTTGCTAGGTTATGCAACACCACCTTCAAGAACCCTCTTGAACTCTTGATTTTCAGCCAAGAACACTAAGATTAAAGGCTGAAAATCAGCCCCTTTCTTACTAAAAACCGTTTTCTAGAGAGAAAGTAGAGAGGATTTTTCTCTTTTGTTGTTATGTGTGTGTGAGAGAGTGAAAAATGCAAGAGTGAAGTGTTTAGTTAATTGCATGTCTTGGAACAACAAAAAGGGAATCCCAAGACTCAAGGGGTGGCCGAAAATTAGGCTCCCTTGGTCTTTCCCTCTTAATTCAAATTATTAAAAAAATATACTTGCATTCTACCCTTTTATAAAATTAAACTATTTAATTTTATAGAACTCACACACTATTATATGTCATTGTTTAACCAATTTAAGCAATGAAACAAATAATCCCATATGAATAAATTATATATATATATATATATATATATAATCTTGTTCATTTACAAAAGCAATGATTTAGAAAAGCCGGTTTCTAAATTGGTGCTAATATTTAATTGTATGATCTTATCAACGAATAAATATTTATCGGTGTTTGTTTGGCTTGTTATTGGGTATGACCCGACTTGGATCATATCACACTAGCCACATCAATTTAATATGTATCTTGGGCAGATCAAATCTTTCAATCTCCCACTTGCACAAGATTCATAGAAGATTGATGCAAGCAGCAAATAACGCCTAGCAACGGTTTGCTACCCCTAATGTATATGACTAAGTGCCATTCAATAACATCATCCTTTTCAAGTGACTTACTTGAATATGTCTTAGGTGAATTATTCATCTATCCTTTTGTTGCAGATGTCATGTTAAATCCAAGAGACACAGAATTGTCATTCTCCAATGATTTAACTTTAACAGGCCTTAGACATCTAACTCTCAACGAATAAGAGGAACAAATTCCATCTTGACTACATACGTCTCTCACAATCACCTCATATTATACCTGAACTCAGCCTTTTGTACTGCCTTTTCAGAACAGCAAAGGACTAAGTCAAAGTACAATACTTGGTGAATATCGAGACCCAATATGTATCTCAGGTCTGAGGATACAATGATATTCGCCTTTACTCAAAATTTCTTATGACTAATCAGAAGATTCCATGCAGAAATAATTGAGTGCGGGTCAGTCCAATATCTATATCCCATAGATATCAATGAACCTTGGTAACAACCTCTTGCTCTATATTCATATCTTATGAACATCAACCAATCCAAGTTCATTATAGTCTTACATTCATAGTTGTTCCCACAAGTATGATCGACTACGGACGTTTAGAATAACTTATTTATTCACGGATTTAAACATGCTAAAAGAAGAACAAATGAAAATAATAACCATATAAATAAGTCAAATAACATAAGTTCCAATATCCAAATACAAAATACGACATCAAACCCAGTCACTGGAATATCTAAGTCCCATGGCACAAACATGACCCTCATGCTTTGCCTTTTCAAGGAGTTTTGTGAGTGGATCCGCAATGTTTTTATCAGTGTGGACTTTGCGAATACATATCTTTCCTTTTCAACTTCATCCCTTATGTAGTTGAATCTCCGTTCAATGTGCCGAGTCTTTTGATGAGCACGAGGTTCCTTGATTTGAGCAATCGCACCTTCGTTGTCACAAAAGATCTCTAGGGGATCCTGAATGGAAGGGACTACCCCTAGATCGGCTATGAATTTCTTCAGCCATGCAGCTTCCTGTGCTGCCATTGAAGCGGCGACGTATTCTGACTCTGTAGTGGACAACGCTACGACTTCTTGCTTTGAGCTTTTCCAAGAAATAGGTCCCCCATTTAGAATAAAAATGTACCCCGATTGAGATCGTGAATCATCTCGATCGGTTTGGAAACTCGCATCCGTGTAACCTCTTACAACGAGTTCCTCTTCACCAGACCCGTAGATCAAGAACATGTCCTTAGTCCTCCTTAGGTACTTCAGAATGTTTTTGACAGCCATCCAATGACTATCACCAGGATTTTGCTGGTATCTACTTGTCATGCTTAAAGCGCATGACACGTCTGGTCTAGTGCATATCATTGCATACATGATGGATCCTATAGCAGATGCATATGGGATTGCCTTCATTCTATTTTGCTCCTCCTTGGAGCTTGGACATTGAGTTGTACTCAATATTGTCCCTCTTTGAATAGGTACAGTACCTTTCTTAGAGTTTTCCATCTTGAACCTTTTCAAGATTTTGTCAATGTATGCACTTTGATTCAAACCAATTAGCCGTCTTGATCTATCCCTATAGATCTTTATTCCCAGAATATAGGCGGCTTCACCAAGATCCTTGATGGAAAAACAACTTCCAAGCCAGGTTTTTACACCTTCCATGGTTGGAATGTCATTTCCAAATAGTAGTATGTCATCAACATACAATACTAGGAAGGTTATTGTGCTCCCACTAGCCTTTTTATACACACAAGCCTCATCAGCGTTTTTGATGAAGCCAAATTTCTTTACTTCATCATCAAAACGGTGATTCCAACTTCTCGATGCTTGTTTCAATCCATAGATTGATTTCTTTAACTTGCATACTTTGTTAGGATGTTTTGGATCAACAAAACCTTCAGGCTGAACCATATAGACATCTTCCTCAAGATATCCATTTAGGAAAGCGGTTTTGACATCCATTTGCCAAATCTCATAATCATAATGAGCTGCTATGGCAAACAATATCCTTATAGACTTAAGCATTGCAACAGGTGAGAAGGTTTCATCATAATCAACCCCTTGAGTTTGAGTGAAACCCTTTGCTACAAGTCTAGCTTTGTAAGTATCCAAGTTTCCATGCATATCGGTTTTCTTCTTGAAAACCCACTTACTTCCAACTACTTTGGAATTAAGAGGTGGATCAACAAGTTCCCAAACTTGATTGTCATACATGGATTGCATCTCAACGTTCATGGCCTCAAGCCATTTGTCACAATCCAAATTGGACACTGCATCATGATATGTGGCTGGTTCATCTGAATCCACCACATAGCATCCATCCATGAAAAATCCATATCTTTCAGGTGGATTACTAGTTCTACCACTTCTGCGAACGTTTTGTGTGTATTGATCAACCCTTGATCATCCTCAACGTCCTCATGTTGAGTGCTAGTTTCAACCAAACGTGCATCGGGCTGTGTTTCTTGATCCTCCTCAAGATCCACTGTTCTACTGCTAATTCCTTCCATAAGGAACTTAGTTTCTAAGAACTCACCCTTTCTGGCAACAAATACTTTTTGTTCCAGTGGATCATAGAAATAATATCCCATAGAATCTCTAGGATATCCAACAAAGATACACTTGGTGGATCGGACATCTAATTTGTTTGGGGTGGGAGTCTTAACATAAGCCTCACAACCCCAGACCCTTAAGTATGATAAGGATGGAACTCTTCCATGCCATATCTCAAAAGGTGTCTTTTCCACCTTTTTGGTTGGGGCCATATTCAGAATACGTGCCGCGGAGAGCAAAGCGAATCCCCAAAATGATAGAGGTAATGTGCTTCTAGCCATCATCGATCGAACCATATCCAATAAGGTTCGATTCCTCCTCTCAGACACACCATTATGTTGTGGTGTTCCAGGTGGAGTGAGTTGTGAGACAATCCCACAACTCCTAAGATGATCTTGAAAAACATCACTTAGGTATTCGCCACCTCTATCGGTGCGGAGAATTTTAATTGACCTGTTGAGTTGATTTTCTACTTCATTCTTGAAGATTTTGAACATTTCAAAAGCTTCATCTTTGTGCCTTAATAAGTACACATACCCATAGCGACTATAATCGTCGGTAAAGGTAATGAAGTATCTCTCACCATTCCTAGTCATTGGCTTAAAAGGACCACATACATCCGAATGTATGATACCTAATAAATCTTTTGCCCTTTCGTTAGTTCCACTAAAGGGTGCCTTAGTCATTTTACCTTGTAAACAAGATTCACATACATCAAATGAATCACATTCATTTGTTTTTAAAAGACCATTCTTTTGAAGTATTTGTATACGTTTCTTGTTTATATGACCAAGACGACAATGCCAAAGGTAGGTATCACTCAAATCCAATTTAAGTTTTTTGGTGGTTGCTTGGTATATTGAGCTATCATATGTTGCGTTTTCATGAACCAATTCATAAATACCATTACAAGGTATAGCTTTAAAATAAAATACATGATTTAAAGAAACATGAATATCATTGTCAACAAACTTGAAATCATAATCATATTGTCTTAAACGGGAAACAGAAATTATGTTCCTAGTCAAACTAGGAGCATATAATACATTACTTAAAATAACTTCCAAACCATTTGGAAGTTTCAAAATGTAGTCTCCTTGGGCTTCCACATGAACCTTTGCACCATTGCCCATGAAGAGACTTATTTCCCCTTTCTCATAATGCTCATTTCTTTTGAACCCCTGCAACAAATTGCAAATGTGAGTTCCACATCCGGTATCTAATACCCATGTGTTAGAAGAAATAACATTTAATTCTATATGTATCATGTATATTATACCTGAGGTTTGCCCCGCATCCCTCTTTTCTCTCAACTCTTTGAGATAGACTGGACAATTTCTCATCCAATGCCCTATCTCACCACATTTGAAGCATGGGTCGTTTACAGCAACCTTTTGCTTCTTCTCCTTGGGCTTCGGAGGTTCCGCCCTAACAACCATCTTCCCCTTTCCTCCAACGTGCCCCTTTCCTTTGGCAACATTTGCCTTGGGAGGGGGTAGAGACCTTTTCCTTCTCCCACCTTCATTAATGGTGAGAACGGGTAAAACCCTTTTACCCATTCCCGCCTCAGCTGATTTGAGCATCGAATGAAGTTCATTTATGCTCTTGTCCCATCCGTTCATGTTGTAATTCATGACGAATGCCTCAAACCTTTTAGTTAGGCCATTTAGGATCAAATCCGTGGCCAACTCCTTTGAGACGGGACAGTTCAGCCTTTGAAGGCGGTCGATGTGGCTTTTCATCTTAAGAACATAAGATGAAACTGATTGGGATTCCTCCATCCGACATGCATGAAGCGCTCGAACCGTTTCGAAGCGCTACACTCTAGCTTGTTGCTGGAACGTTTCCCGCAGCTGAGTGATCATGTCATAGGCTCCATGGAGCTCATACTCCTTTTGGAGTTCGGGTGTCATACTTGCTAACATTAAGCAAGAGACTTGGATGGAGTCTTCCGTATATCTAACCCAATCATTATAGGCCTCCACATCCTCCTCGTTAGGTTCATCGGGGATGGGATCATCAAGAATGTAGGCCCGCTTTTCTTGCTTGAGAACAATTCTCAAGTTGCGGTACCAATCCATAAAGTTGTTAGGTGTTAGACGATCCCTTTGAAGGATCGCCCTAAGAGATTGGTTGTTTTGGTTTGGTACATCGTTATTAGCGTTGGTGTGATCGGCCATCTACAAGATTTTACAAAGTTCCATTTTAGTAATCGTTGATATAATTATACATTTCATTTATTAATACCCTTTACGTCTCATAGACTATTATAAAAAAAATATTTTTAGAATCCAACGTTATATTTAAATATTGGTTAGGTGACCTTTATCCCATTATTTAAATAAACAAGGTAGTCATAAATGACAATTGCAACCCATTGCAACTTCTAATGGTATGGGATCATTTAAACATCTTATGTTTATAACGGCATGTTTACCCATCAACACCTTTTATAAAATACATTTTAGGTGATCCATTCAATATATTTTAAATCAAGTCGTCCTACTTACACACACGTGTGAGTTTACTACATAAGTGGTTAGGTGACCTTTATCCCACAAACATAGTATTCTCACCTCAAGTTACAAGTTCCCTCAAAGTGGTTAGGTGACCTTTATCCCACTAAGAGTTTGCAAGTAACTTAAGTGTTGTGTAAAAGGATGGTGTTAAACTTATTTTTCAAAAGGGATTTAAAATGATACAATTCTAGTTTTAGAAAAGACTTTGTATCATATGATTGTATGCATTCAACCATATGGTACTCTATCGATTCTTTTAATAAAACTCATTTATTTTACAAACCATTAACTCCTTTTTATAGACCCATTCTATTTTGCTTAATGATTTGAGAACCAATTTTTTTTGTATTAGCTTGTTCTAGGTGATGTTTGTTAATGACATCCAAATATCCAAAACAAAACAACATCATAAGCATTCAACCAAGCATAACCAAACAATCCATATATGCATAACAAAGCATACTAAGTTGAGCACACTTGTTTAGCCAAAACAAGTGTGTCAAAAGGTCTTGTCCTAAGGGTTAAGAATCATGACACATGGTTGATCAAAGGGACTCCCACTTGAATCCACATCTTCAAGCATCCTCTTGTCTTATCTTTTCTTCAAGTCTTGATCTTGAGCATCCTTTACAAAATTATGTATCCTAATACATGTTTCTAGTAAAGAAAAACTCCTAATCTATTTATTACAAATCATATGATGAATAGATTACAAAACAAACTTGAAACCCAAAAATAAACATTACATGCCCAAATGAATATAACTAAACAACCAATCAAACAATCAATCATTGGTCAAGGCTTTGTTATGCATAAACAACAAACAACATATTAAAACATATCATAAGACACGGTTTTGGCAGCCCCTTTTTAACCCATTTTCTTGGCCAACATTAACCAAGAACACATGGGTTTAGTCCAAACTAATAAACATCTTATGATCTAGATTTTTAAAGATCATTATATGCATAAAGTAAGATCTTTAAAACATCAAAAAAAGGGGGCACAAAACAGCCCACTAACTCACGGATTTGAGGTGTTAAGCACCCCAAAAACCGTGAACTAGTGAAGTAATATATGTATGCATATGTATAAGTGGCTCTTGATGCCATTGTAGGGGGTTCCAACATGTTTATCAAAGCTCATATATCATAGATTATATGTAAAACGCAGCGGATATTATATTTTAAAGCATGTTAAGAAGATAGTTGTTAACCCATTTAACAAAGAACCCCAACCCATGGATCTTTATACACAATGCATATAGTAAGATAAAGCATAAGATATAAAACTACAACCTTTGTAGCTTCTCCAAAACGAATTATATGAGATGAAAGGAGATGAATGTAAGGCTGAAACTTCAAGCTAGAAGTCCTCAAGAGGTTGTACCCCAAGCTTCTTCAAACACCTTCTTTGCTAGGTTATGCAACACCACCTTCAAGAACCCTCTTGAACTCTTGATTTTCAGCCAAGAACACTAAGATTAAAGGCTGAAAATCAGCCCCTTTCTTACTAAAAACCGTTTTCTAGAGAGAAGGTAGAGAGGATTTTTTCTTTTGTTGTTATGTGTGTGAGAGAGTGAAAAATGCAAGAGTGAAGTGTTTAGTTAATTGCATGTCTTGGAACAACAAAAAGGGAATCCCAAGACTCAAGGGGTGGCCGAAAATTAGGCTCCCTTGGTCTTTCCCTCTTATTCAAATTATTAAAAAATAACTTGCATTCTACTTGCATTCTACCTTTATAAAATTAAACTATTTAATTTTATAGAACTCACACACTATTATATGTCATTGTTTAACCAATTTAAGCAATGAAACAAATAATCCCATATGAATAATTATATATATATATATATATATAATCTTGTTCATTTACAAAAGCAATGATTTAAAAAGCCGGTTTCTAAATTGGTGCTAATATTTAATTGTATGATCTTATCAACGAATAAATATTTATCGGTGTTTGTTTGGCTTGTTATTGGGTATGACCCGACTTGGATCATATCACACTAGCCACATCAATTTAATATGTATCTTGGGCAGATCAAATCTTTCAGGGATGGCGTTAGCTAGTTGCTGAGCTACGAGGTTAGCAATTCTTTCATCGCTCTCTTGATTAGCATTTCCCTGTGGGGAGTTCCTGGTGGAGTAGGTTGGTTTCCAGTCTGCCTGGCTTCCTCACGGCGGCCCCTAGTGGCTCCTCGCCGTCCAATCGTGTTCCTCTGCGAGTTGGCATTCTGATAGTATCACAAATAGATTCGTTTAGCATCTCAAAATTTGTTTCGAATAGCCTATGCATCATTACCCTATTACACCATGCCTCGGAAAGAGGGATCATGGCATGCACATATGTATTTACAATCCACTAAGAAAATCTTACAAAGTTCATATCAAAACATGACATAATAGTTAGACAACCAATTAGAAAAGGGCACAGACCAATTTCAAGGCACAACACAACATATTGCAATTCAATACAAATAGTCCAATAAATCTAGCATCCAAACAAACAGTTCATAGTAGTATCATCCAGCAAAGTTGAATCAGAGTCAAGCTCTTACAAATTGGAAGGTGCCATCACCCCCATGATGATAATAATAATAGTATCGAATAATAATTCAAATAGTTTCCTTCTACTGTCTAGAGACAGATAATCGTGTTGAGTACCCCTACTCTCACATCCACTTTTTCTTCAGCCATCCAAACCATCCTGAACTCTTCTTTCTTTGCTCCTGCTCCAAACGCTGCACTCCTTGCGTAGCCATCATAGCCTGGAATTGAGCAGACTGGGAGGTTCGAGTGGCGTGCTGAACAGTCAACTCATGATGGCGAACGGTCCTCAAGATTTCATCCAATGTCGCATCAGAGGGTCCTACGTCACTTGCCCGGCGACTCGACTGGGAGTACCTATCACCAGCCAGTACGCTAGGGCCGTCATACATACTATAGTCTCGGCGGCATCAGGTGCTCATCACGTGGGTCAAACAGCGGAGGTACCGAAGTCGGAATCCTAACAGGCGGGGAGGAGGAGGAGGCATCCTAAAGGATACGGAGGATCCTGGCCTAACACTTTTGCGAGGTCGGGTGACTGTACGCGCACCCCTATTCCCAATAGGTGGGATGGGTGAAAGGGTAGGAGCAGCTACTTGAGAGGAGAGTGGGAACGCGTTCGGCTTCGGGAAGGTGATGTGGAGAAGAGTCCTCGGAAGCTTCAGTGTCTTCTGTTTGACGGATATCCACCCTGGATGTCCGCATCTCCGGAGGTACGCTTCATACTCTGTCTGAGGCTTCGCCCTTCTCAAGGTTCCGGTAGGAGTGATCTCAGTGTCGGGGTGAGCAGGCGCCTTACCTTTATCAGCCATAATTGCTGCGTCCTGTAAGAAATACATCATGAGTAATTTGGTTTCTCATAGCTCATGATTATAATAATAGTACTAGTAATAGTAGTGATGGCAATAGTATCTGTTATTCCAACATATAATTGTTCGTGTTGCCCAAATCAATAGTCTCTTCAAATAGTATCGGATAACATAGTTCATCATAAAAATCATTTAAATCCCCTTTTTGAAATTAGTTTCAAAATCACCAATATAAATCAGAAAAAGTCCAACCATAACCTAAAGATCCGTGATGGAAATTACGCGTCCGGTAAATTCATGATTACGTTGATCAAGTGTAATCATCAATTTACCCAACTCGATCATCCCAACACTTCCCACAAGGACAGTCCTAGGGTATCAGGGTTGTAGCCTAGGGTCTACTATGGTATTCCCGACTTCTCTACAACCTTTGGCTCTGATACAATCTGTCACATCCCACCCCGGGCCTAGGTAGGGTGGGATGTCACAGACTAGCAACAACATATGGCAGCGGAAACAAACCATTACAAGAGCTCAAAGGAGAGAATATCACATGGCATTAATGTTTTAAAAAGATACCGGGGCTAGAAACAAATCAAGCCCCCAAATGAGTTTTACAATCATCCATAAAAATAAATTGTACTTGTTCAACACAAACATGAAATTGTTCAAATGATTCATTAAGAAAAATATGCCAATGCCATGGTCGCGGGGATAGGTCTAGGTCTTCACAACAGCTAGGATCTCTTCATACTTTACCTGAAACATGCTCAAAAGAAATTTGTGTCAACTAAAAAGTTGGTGAATTCAAGTGCTTAAAGTTTAAAAACAAAAGGACTTAACAAATCCTTCTTTGAGTAAAAAGAAAATAATCATTGTTTAAACATCATGGGAAAAATCATAATCAACCCTGCACTCAGTCTCGGTTGGCCTCTTCTAAATTGTGT
This sequence comes from Flaveria ramosissima, assembly GCA_025215565.1. Taxonomy (NCBI): domain Eukaryota; kingdom Viridiplantae; phylum Streptophyta; class Magnoliopsida; order Asterales; family Asteraceae; genus Flaveria; species Flaveria ramosissima. The sequence goes on from CM046029.1 coordinate 31,848,747, forward strand.
TTAACCGGATATTCCCGAAGGAAGAACTGAGCCCCAAACCAGTGAACCATACCTGCCCGGATGGTTCACCATAGTTTCTTAACAAAACCTGTTACATGCCACAAACGACCCTTAGGATCTCAGTGGGGTACCATTCCTGGAACGGAAGCCACTGTGTGCGGGGGATTCCCCAAATAAATCTATCCATATAAAATAAGCGATTCACGAAAGAATTAATGATCATGACATAAGTATCAGCAGGTAACCATAAATCCCACATACAATCATCAAGTAAAGCACAAATATAGTTCATCCCAAAACAGTAGTAAAAAAGGGAATCACTAGAACTCACCTTAGGTTTCAAGTCAAAATATCTCTTGGTGTGCCGGGAGTGTCTCAAGTCTAGCACCCTAACATGTACATATTAAGTAATAAGCTACTGCCCTAAACTCATTTAAGGTGGCAACAATAGTGTCAAGAGTTTAGCTATTGGGTAAGGCTTTGATTTCGCGAAGGTTCGTATAAAAAGTTTCCTTTTTTGGCAGGTCAAGGTTTCTTCATGAAATTTGGGATTTTTACATCATTAGGTTAAGGACATTAGGAAATTTTTTTGTTAAAGTGATTATTAGCTTCATAGAAGTCGGTTATAAAGTTTGGTAAAATTTTGCAGTTTAGTCCCTCAAGTTTCAAAATTGACAGTTTCTACCCTCAAGTTTGGTTTCTTGTCCTTTATGACACTTAAGACCAAAAATCAGGCTCTTAGAATAAAATTATACTTATTATAGAGTAAGTGTTTCAAAATTTCAGTTTGTTACGGGTCCGGTTTTAAAAACTATGCGTTTAACGCTCCCGGTTGCGGTAAAAGCCGGAGAGTTTTAACCGTTATTTTAGGGTTTTCATAAATTGAGTCTTGGACCAGTAGGTATCATCTAAAATATATTTTTATAAATTTTAAGTCCTTATGCGAAATTTGGCCTTTAATAGTTGAAAATCTCGTTTTTACGTTTGACCCGTTAAAACGCGGTTTTGACCGTATTTGACCATTTAAAGCTTGTTTGCCCAATTTTTCAAATCCTTTAGGTCTTTTTTATTTTTATCTGACTCTTATCTATTTGAATGTTATTAAAACATGATTTTAAATAATCTTATTTGATGAATTTAAATCTTAGCTTTACTCCTTTCATGTATTTTTCTCAAAACGATTTCCGTGGTACCTTTTTTGGTTAAAACATCATTTATTTGTTCTTTGACCATTTAAATTACCCATTGACTCCAGAACACTTTATTTATCATTTTTAAGCCTGGAATACTTTTCAAGAGTGTTAAATCCATGTTTTTACTATTTTTAAGGTCATTTTACCATGTTTCAGGTCCCGAAATTAACCAAAATAGGTCTAATCTTAACATGTCCTTAATTTCCAGAAATTAACCACTTGTCACAACCTTAATATTCATCAAAACATTCTGAAATTAAGCCCAAACTCACGGCTAGGTTTCCCATCACAACAATGAGCCATCAACTTAGTGATTTAGCCATAACTAACCATAACACATGTGTAAATCATTCCAACTTGTAGGTTAACCTTACCAAAACCCCCATTTAACTTTAAATCCAGATTATTATGGTGTTACTAAGTCGTTTATGAGCAGATTGTAAGCCTTGGTTAAGAGTGTTTTCAAAAAAGTTCTTAGCTTGCAATATATCTTGTAAAATGAAGGTTTTTGAGGTGTAACTTGTGTTAAAACCATATATCCACGGTGTATCTTCTTTTATAAATTTTAAATCAGGTTATTAGGAGTTCATTAAACCTTTAACAAGCAGGTTATAAGTTTTGCCTTTAAGAGTTACAAGATCTACAAGTTAGATGGTGCAAAAGTCCCAAAAATAGGGTTTTCATGGTGGAAATCGGTTTCCACCTTAGATATGACAAGTATAAACGAGTGAGATACCTCTTGTGAAGTTAAAAGATCCTCAAGAACAAGGTAGTGGTGTCGGGTTTCTGCTACAACAAAGAGGGGAGGTGTTTTTAAAAGAGAAATGAAAGAACACAGGAAAAGACCATTTTCGGGTGTCATGAAGCTTACACTTGATGTTGTTCACGTTTTGGAGAGTGTAGATGGTCTTGAATGGCTCGAATCTCCTTGGACAAGGCTGGAGAATCTTCTAATAAAGCTGGAAGATTCGAACAAATGGTAGAGGTGTGTCCAAACTCACGGTTATGGCCACCTTCTTGCGGGTCTTTGGTTGGCCGATACTTGTTGATGTTGTTCTTGCGATTTTTGGGCTGAAGTAGAGAGAATTTTGAGAGTGTTTGCCAGGAGAGGAGGAGGGATGCTGCTGGTAGTTCGAATATGAGAGGAGAGGGAGAGAGTGTGGATGTGAAGTGTGTAAGGATTGCATGTGAGGAGAGGGGATGTGGAGGTGGTGTAGAAAAGAGGGGAGTGGGGAAGAGGGGGCGGCCGAAGCTTGGCATCTAGTGAGGGTTTAAATTTTAATTTTTAATTGTTAATAATTATTAGGTAGTGTAGTTTTGTAGTATTGGGTATAATGTATTATTTAGTGAATGATGTTGATTGTATTATCTTGTGCATGTCCATGCATGCATGGACCGAAAATATATGAGTGTGAGTGTGTATGCTCACATTTTAATTGTTTTCACTTGAGATTAATTTTGTAAGGGTAACTAGCAACATTCCCGGAACACTAATATTTAAAAAGGTAAAACCTAAATTAACTAAAAGTAAATAATAAAATTCATATGAAACCATAAATTGAATCAAGTAACAAGAAATGCTTCTAATTTAATGGTAGGGTTGAATTGTTTCAATTATTAGCACTCATAAGATGGATAATGATGCATGTAAATTAGGGTTAGGATAACAACCTAGAGGTCGGTTGTCACACCTGTCATGTAGACCAATATTGAGGTATAACACTCAAGGAACTAATAAATACAACATTAAACACAAATATCCAATATATACCGTGACAACATGAACGGATGGGACAAGAGCATAATGAACTTCATTCGATGCTCAAATCAGCTGAGGCGGGAATGGGTAAAAGGGTTTTACCCGTTCTCACCATTAATGAAGGTGGGAAGGAAAAGGTCTCTACCCCCTCCCAAGGCAAATGTTGCCAAAGGAAAGGGGCACGTTGGAGGAAAGGGGAAGATGGTTGTTAGGCGGAACCTCCGAAGCCCAAGGAGAAGAAGCAAAAGGTTGCTGTAAACGACCCATGCTTCAAATGTGGTGAGATAGGGCATTGGATGAGAAATTGTCCAGTCTATCTCAAAGAGTTGAGAGAAAAGAGGGATGCGGGGCAAACCTCAGGTATAATATACATGATACATATAGAATTAAATGTTATTTCTTCTAACACATGGGTATTAGATACCGGATGTGGAACTCACATTTGCAATTTGTTGCAGGGGTTCAAAAGAAATGAGCATTATGAGAAAGGGGAAATAAGTCTCTTCATGGGCAATGGTGCAAAGGTTCATGTGGAAGCCCAAGGAGACTACATTTTGAAACTTCCAAATGGTTTGGAAGTTATTTTAAGTAATGTATTATATGCTCCTAGTTTGACTAGGAACATAATTTCTGTTTCCCGTTTAAGACAATATGATTATGATTTCAAGTTTGTTGACAATGATATTCATGTTTCTTTAAATCATGTATTTTATTTTAAAGCTATACCTTGTAATGGTATTTATGAATTGGTTCATGAAAACGCAACATATGATAGCTCAATATACCAAGCAACCACCAAAAAACTTAAATTGGATTTGAGTGATACCTACCTTTGGCATTGTCGTCTTGGTCATATAAACAAGAAACGTATACAAATACTTCAAAAGAATGGTCTTTTAAAACAAATGAATGTGATTCATTTGATGTATGTGAATCTTGTTTACAAGGTAAAATGACTAAGGCACCCTTTAGTGGAACTAACGAAAGGGCAAAAGATTTATTAGGTATCATACATTCGGATGTATGTGGTCCTTTTAAGCCAATGACTAGGAATGGTGAGAGATACTTCATTACCTTTACCGACGATTATAGTCGCTATGGGTATGTGTACTTATTAAGGCACAAAGATGAAGCTTTTGAAATGTTCAAAATCTTCAAGAATGAAGTAGAAAATCAACTCAACAGGTCAATTAAAATTCTCCGCACCGATAGAGGTGGCGAATACCTAAGTGATGTTTTTCAAGATCATCTTAGGAGTTGTGGGATTGTCTCACAACTCACTCCACCTGGAACACCACAACATAATGGTGTGTCTGAGAGGAGGAATCGAACCTTATTGGATATGGTTCGATCGATGATGGCTAGAAGCACATTACCTCTATCATTTTGGGGATTCGCTTTGCTCTCCGCGGCACGTATTCTGAATATGGCCCCAACCAAAGGGTGGAAAAGACACCTTTTGAGATATGGCATGGAAGAGTTCCATCCTTATCATACTTAAGGGTCTGGGGTTTGTGAGGCTTATGTTAAGACTCCCACCCCAAACAAATTAGATGTCCGATCCACCAAGTGTATCTTTGTTGGATATCCTAGAGATTCTATGGGATATTATTTCTATGATCCACTGGAACAAAAAGTATTTGTTGCCAGAAAGGGTGAGTTCTTAGAAACTAAGTTCCTTATGGAAGGAATTAGCAGTAGAACAGTGGATCTTGAGGAGGATCAAGAAACACAGCCCGATGCACGTTTGGTTGAAACTAGCACTCAACGTGAGGACGTTGAGGATGATCAAGGGGTTGATCAATACACACAAAACGTTCGCAGAAGTGGTAGAACTAGTAATCCACCTGAAAGATATGGATTTTTCATGGATGGATGCTATGTGGTGGATTCAGATGAACCAGCCACATATCATGATGCAGTGTCCAATTTGGATTGTGACAAATGGCTTGAGGCCATGAACGTTGAGATGCAATCCATGTATGACAATCAAGTTTGGGAACTTGTTGATCCACCTCTTAATTCCAAAGTAGTTGGAAGTAAGTGGGTTTTCAAGAAGAAAACCGATATGCATGGAAACTTGGATACTTACAAAGCTAGACTTGTAGCAAAGGGTTTCACTCAAACTCAAGGGTTGATTATGATGAAACCTTCTCACCTGTTGCAATGCTTAAGTCTATAAGGATATTGTTTGCCATAGCAGCTCATTATGATTATGAGATTTGGCAAATGGATGTCAAAACCGCTTTCCTAAATGGATATCTTGAGGAAGATGTCTATATGGTTCAGCCTGAAGGTTTTGTTGATCCAAAACATCCTAACAAAGTATGCAAGTTAAAGAAATCAATCTATGGATTGAAACAAGCATCGAGAAGTTGGAATCACCGTTTTGATGATGAAGTAAAGAAATTTGGCTTCATCAAAAACGCTGATGAGGCTTGTGTGTATAAAAAGGCTAGTGGGAGCACAATAACCTTCCTAGTATTGTATGTTGATGACATACTACTATTTGGAAATGACATTCCAACCATGGAAGGTGTAAAAACCTGGCTTGGAAGTTGTTTTTCCATCAAGGATCTTGGTGAAGCCGCCTATATTCTGGGAATAAAGATCTATAGGGATAGATCAAGACGGCTAATTGGTTTGAATCAAAGTGCATACATTGACAAAATCTTGAAAAGGTTCAAGATGGAAAACTCTAAGAAAGGTACTGTACCTATTCAAAGAGGGACAATATTGAGTACAACTCAATGTCCAAGCTCCAAGGAGGAGCAAATAGAATGAAGGCAATCCCATATGCATCTGCTATAGGATCCATCATGTATGCAATGATATGCACTAGACCAGACGTGTCATGCGCTTTAAGCATGACAAGTAGATACCAGCAAAATCCTGGTGATAGTCATTGGATGGCTGTCAAAACATTCTGAAGTACCTAAGGAGGACTAAGGACATGTTCTTGATCTACGGGTCTGGTGAAGAGGAACTCGTTGTAAGAGGTTACACGGATGCGAGTTTCCAAACCGATCGAGATGATTCACGATCTCAATCGGGGTACATTTTTATTTTAATGGGGGAGCTATTTCTTGGAAAGCTCAAAGCAAGAAGTCGTAGCGTTGTCCACTACAGAGTCAGAATACGTCGCCGCTTCAATGGCAGCACAGGAAGCTGCATGGCTGAAGAAATTCATAGCCGATCTAGGGGTAGTCCCTTCCATTCAGGATCCCCTAGAGATCTTTTGTGACAACGAAGGTGCGATTGCTCAAATCAAGGAACCTCGTGCTCATCAAAAGACTCGGCACATTGAACGGAGATTCAACTACATAAGGGATGAAGTTGAAAAGGGAAAGATATGTATTCGCAAAGTCCACACTGATAAAAACATTGCGGATCCACTCACAAAACTCCTTGAAAAGGCAAAGCATGAGGGTCATGTTTGTGCCATGGGACTTAGATATTCCAGTGACTGGGTTTGATGTCGTATTTTGTATTTGGATATTGGAACTTATGTTATTTGACTTATTTATATGGTTATTATTTTCATTTGTTCTTCTTTTAGCATGTTTAAATCCGTGAATAAATAAGTTATTCTAAACGTCCGTAGTCGATCATACTTGTGGGAACAACTATGAATGTAAGACTATAATGAACTTGGATTGGTTGATGTTCATAAGATATGAATATAGAGCAAGAGGTTGTTACCAAGGTTCATTGATATCTATGGGATATAGATATTGGACTGACCCGCACTCAATTATTTCTGCATGGAATCTTCTGATTAGTCATAAGAAATTTTGAGTAAAGGCGAATATCATTGTATCCTCAGACCTGAGATACATATTGGGTCTCGATATTCACCAAGTATTGTACTTTGACTTAGTCCTTTGCTGTTCTGAAAAGGCAGTACATAAGGCTGAGTTCAGGTATAATATGAGGTGATTGTGAGAGACGTATGTAGTCAAGATGGAATTTGTTCCTCTTATTCGTTGAGAGTTAGATGTCTAAGGCCTGTTAAAGTTAAATCATTGGAGAATGACAATTCTGTGTCTCTTGGATTTAACATGACATCTGCAACAAAAGGATAGATGAATAATTCACCTAAGACATATTCAAGTAAGTCACTTGAAAAGGATGATGTTATTGAATGGCACTTAGTCATATACATTAGGGGTAGCAAACCGTTGCTAGGCGTTATTTGCTGCTTGCATCAATCTTCTATGAATCTTGTGCAAGTGGGAGATTGAAAGATTTGATCTGCCCAAGATACATATTAAATTGATGTGGCTAGTGTGATATGATCCAAGTCGGGTCATACCCAATAACAAGCCAAACAAACACCGATAAATATTTATTCGTTGATAAGATCATACAATTAAATATTAGCACCAATTTAGAAACCGGCTTTTCTAAATCATTGCTTTTGTAAATGAACAAGATTATATATATATATATATATATATATATATTATTTATTCATATGGGATTATTTGTTTCATTGCTTAAATTGGTTAAACAATGACATATAATAGTGTGTGAGTTCTAAAAATTAAATAGTTTAATTATATAAAAGGGTAGAATGCAAGTATATTTTTTTTAATAATTTGAATTAAGAGGGAAAGACCAAGGGAGCCTAATTTTCGGCCACCCCTTGAGTCTTGGGATTCCCTTTTTGTTGTTCCAAGACATGCAATTAACTAAACACTTCACTCTTGCATTTTTCACTCTCTCACACAACACATAACAACAAAAGAGAAAAATCCTCTCTACCTTCTCTCTAGAAAACGGTTTTTAGTAAGAAAGGGGCTGATTTTCAGCCTTTAATCTTAGTGTTCTTGGCTGAAAATCAAGAGTTCAAGAGGGTTCTTGAAGGTGGTGTTGCATAACCTAGCAAAGAAGGTGTTTGAAGAAGCTTGGGGTACAACCTCTTGAGGACTTCTAGCTTGAAGTTTCAGCCTTACATTCATCTCCTTTCATCTCATATAATTCGTTTTGGAGAAGCTACAAAGGTTGTAGTTTTATATCTTATGCTTTATCTTACTATATGCATTGTGTATAAAGATCCATGGGTTGGGGTTCTTTGTTAAATGGGTTTAACAACTATCTTCTTAACATGCTTTAAAATATAATATCCGCTGCGTTTTACATATAATCTATGATATATGAGCTTTGATAAACATGTTGGAACCCCCTACAATAGGTGAGCTCTAAGTGGAATTTCTGGAACTATGTCTTTGGAGGGTCAAACGTTTCAAACGTCTTTAAAATAAAATTAGGTTCATGTAATAAAAACAGTATTATGTGTTACTACCGAAACGTTTAACGTTGGTTAACAAAATACTTTTATGTTAGTAATATATGATTTTCATGACTATCGTTATCTTTGAATACGTTTGACTATAAAATTGGGTCAACTCCAACTTCCGTTACCACCACGTCACGCGACCTTCCGATGCGGTTTTCGGGGTGTGACAGAAGTTGGTATCAGAGCCAACGGTTATAGTGAACTAGAAAATATATTTCAAAAAACTAGACTATAACCTTTAAAAAGAATATTTGACTCCAAAGACAATTCCTTGTCATGGGCTGTAAGCCAGAATAGAGCATTATGTGACCATAATAGTCATATTAAGATTTTGATCATTAATTTTATGTGCTAGAACATTGTAAAACTGATATGTACGCATGCATGCATTTCTCTTATTGTAGATGTCTGACCGAGTTAGCCGAGAGAGAGTACCTGACTCTAGCAGTAGCACCGATGGTTCATCAGAGCCCATTTCCTCGACACCAAGGTATCACCCTACTCAGCCATACTTTGCAACTACCATGTACCCGGGTATGGAAAACTCAGGGAATGGTTTGATATCCGAGTCCGATGATGAGAGCCCTACCCCACCAGCAGTCACTCTTGAGCCCATTGCTGAGGAGCCAGTTGGCTTGGCCTCGGAGAGATGACTCCTACTGCCCCTATTCCTCTCATGCAGCACCCGCCAAAGATTAGGATGGTGTATGAGCGAAGGAGCGCAGAGAGAAAGAAAGATGATTGATGATGATGAACCACCAAAGATTAGGTTGGTGTATGAGCGAAGAAAACGCATGGAGAAGAGAAGGGTGATTGATGATGATGTTGGTATGGAGAGTACACCTATGCCCAAACGAGCCAGACTCTAGATGAGCAGTGGGGATGGATCATGGAGGCCATGAGAGGATGGGCCTCGAGAGATGGGATCCCTTCCACCTTCGAGGTGGGAGAGTCGTCTTCTACTCCACATGGGACTACTATGGGTGGCGGCCCATTGAGCGCGTGACGATCACTTTGATAGCCCAGTGTGTTCGACTCGAGAAGGAGCTGCTGACTGCCAGAAAGAAGATGAGGATCCAGGATGAGGTGAGCCAAGCTTTGGATGGGAGGTTGATGACGATTGAGGAAGAGAGATTCTTGGATGATAGCGCTCTGAGTCAGATGCACTTTCGTATAGTAGACCTGGAGACTAGTCTTACAGAGACTAGGGATCGACTGACCCAGGCGGAGCAGAGAGCAGATGTGGCCGAGGCGGCATTGGTGACAGCACAGCAGTACGCGATTGTGATGGGAGAGCGGGCAGAGACTTCGATGGCTATGGCTACATTATGTCTGATGATGATTTCATTCTTTACGCATGTTGGTAGTGGAGCCTCGTTTTAGGATAGTTGTTCGATGCAAGCCGGGGAGCTTGAACTCTTTTTGATCGAGTTGTAAACTCGTTGTTGCATGTAGACAATTAACTTATGATATTTTGATGACTGACTTTTATGTGCTTGATAATCGTAAATGTATGATCAAGACGCCTATAAAATTTAAAAGGTTTTTATCTTTATGATATATATTTGGTTGTGGTAAATACTTGTATATCGTATGAATATTTTGAATGAACCAATTATATAGAATAAACCGTCATAATGATATAATAACAATCATACGTAATTTAAATCTCTTCTTCCCTACCTTCGAAACAGAGTTGAATCATGCCACCTGTAACACGAAACACACCCTCGAGTGGAAACGCCAATTTACCAACCACCCCAGAGGAACTAGCCCAATTGATAGCCCAACACGTCAAGTCAGCTCTAGAACAACATGATGCAAACCTAGTGGTTGGTCAAGGAAGGAGGCAAGAAAATACGGGTAAGGTCTTGGAAATGGAGCAGGAAACGGTTCAAATGTAGGTTCCGGTATTGGTGCAAACAACGGATCCGGTACGAACGGAAACCCAGTAGTTCATCAAGTGGACAACCACAAGGGTGTTCGTATAAGACTTTTCAAGGATGCAATCCAAGAACTTTCACAGGCGCTGAAGGACCGTTAGACATAATCCGATGGATCGAAAGAATGGAGACTGTCATAACGATAAGCAATTGTTCTAACGATCAAAAGGTCAAGTATGCAACCTGTTCCTTTCAAGATGTAGCGTTATCATGGTGGAATTCCCAGCGTCAAATTTTGGGTGATACGAACGTGTATGAACTTACTTGGGAACAACTAAAAGAAATGTTGGTTAAAGAATACTGCCCACGTAATGAACTTCAGAAAATTAAGACCGAATTTTGGAACCACATCATGGAAGGAGCTGAGATCCGAGCATACATATCAAGATTCAATGACCTTGCTAGATTGGTGCCTCGAATGGTTACGCCGGAATACGTCCGAATTGAAAGATACATATGGGGATTGGCACCTCAAATAAGAAGCAACGTTAGAGCTTCCAAACCTACCACCATCCAAAGTGCTATCGCTATCGCACACTCCTTAACTGATGATGCGATACGAAATGGAACCCTGATCAAGAAGAATGATCATGGAAAAGTACGATGGAAATTGAGAGGAAGACGATTAAGGTGAACAGAAGATCATTTGATGGAAAGAGGAAGTGGTTTGAAAATCCCAAGGGACAAGTAAACATAGGAAAAATTTCAATCAGAGATCTGAACGGGTTTATGTTGCAACTTCAAACAATGGAAGGACAAACAAAGAATCTCAAGGGAAATGCAGCAAATGTGGATATCCCCACACTGGTGATTGTAAAATTTGTACTCATTGCCATAAATTTGGACACTGAGCCAAAATTGCCGAGCAAAACCTGACGGAAGGATAATCAGAAACGATCAAGCTTGTTATGAATGCGGTGTAATCGGACACTTCAAAAAGAACTGCCCAAGGTTGAACGGGTCCAGGGCCAGAGGGAGAGCTTTTGAAATGAATGCCAAAGAAGCACAACAGGAACCTTTGGTAGTCAACGGTACGTTTCTTATCAATAATCATTATGCCTCCATCTTGTTTGACACTGGTGCTAATTTAAGTTTTGTATCCAAAGAGTGAACTATCATTGGGAATTAAACCATGTAAGCTAAGAAAGAAGTATATTATAGAGCTAGCTAATGGAAAGAAAATAGAGTCCAATGAAATAATTAAAAATTGCACGATACAACTTAACAACCACCTCTTTAGTATTGATTTATTACCTATCAATCTTGGAAGTTTCGACGTTGTTATTGGAATGGATTGGCTCTCTCGAAATCATGCCGAAATAGTATGTTTGAGAAAATCATCCGATTGCCAACTCCTAGTGGAGAACTCCTAATCATACAAGGAGAGAAGGGAAAACCCTCATTTAAAATTATAAGTGTCATGAAAACTTATGGATACTTGAATGAAGGATATCCCGCCTTCCTAGTAAAAGCCATTGACACTAAGAATGAGGAGCGAAGAATTAAAGATATTCCCATTGTACGAGAATACCCAGAGATATTTCCCGAAGATTTGCCAGGATTACCTCCACAAAGACAGATCAAATTTCGAATTGATTTGATACCCGGAGCTGCACCGGTAGCACGATCACCGTGTCGACTGACACCTTCTGAAATGCAGGAATTGTCAAAACAACTGCAAGAATTATTAGACAAAGGATTCATTCGACCAAGTTTTTCTCCCTGGGGAGCACCAGTGCTATTCGTCAAAAAGAAAGACGGATCATTCAGAATGTGTATCGATTATCGAGAATTAAACAAATTCACCATTAAAATCGATACCCACTACCAAGAATTGATGATTTGTTTGATCAATTGCAAGGATCCAGCTACTACTCAAAGATAGATTTACGATCTGGATATCACCAACTGTTGATAGCAGAAGAGGATGTTCCAAAAAACGGCTTTTAGAACACGTTACGGTCATTACGAATTTCTAGTAATGCCGTTTGGATTGACCAACGCACCCGCTATATTCATGGATCTTATGAATAGGGTTTGTAAGCCCTACTTGGACAAGTTTGTGATAGTATTCATTAATGATATTTTGATATACTCATAATCCAAGGAAGAACATGAGCAACATCTCAGGCTAATCCTAAACATTTAAAGAAAGAAAAGTTGTACGCAAAATTCTCAAAATGTGAATTTTGGCTTCGAGAAGTTCGATTCTCGGACACGTTATTAACGAAAAGGGTATCCACGTGGATCCAGCCAAGATTGATGCAATTAGGAACTGAGAAGCCCCCAAATCTCCAACGGAAGTATGACAATTTTTATGGTTAGCTGGTTATTACGTAGATTTATAGAAAACTTTTCAAAGATAGCCCAACCCTTGACCCTATTAACTCGCAAGGATAAGAATTACGTGTGGAGCGTAGATCAAGAAAAAGCTTTTCAATTCTGAAGCAGAAGCTGTGTAGTGCACCCATACTGTCCTACCAAATGGGACAGAGGGATTTATAGTGTATTGTGATGCCTCACGATTAGGTCTTGGATGTGTATTGATGCATAAAGATAAAGTCATCGCTTATGCATCAAGACAATTGAAGGTGCATGAGAAGAATTACACTACCCATGACCTAGAATTAGGAGCTGTTGTTTTCGCTCTTAAAATATGGAGACATTATTTGTATGGAAACAAATGTGTATATACGGATCATAAGAGTCTGCAACATATTTTTAATCAGAAGGATTTAAATATGAGACAGCGCCGCTGGGTGGAGTTGTTAAATGATTATGACTGCGATATTCGATATCACCCAGGCAAGGCGAATGTTGTGGCAGATGCACTTAGTAGGAAAGAAAGGGAAACGCCGCTTCGAGTGCGAGCGTTGAAACTTACCATATACTCAAACCTTACTAACCAAATTTGCAATGCTCAACTCGAAGCATTGAAGAATGAAAACTTGGAAAGTGAAGGTTTGCGAGGAATGGTCAAGGAATTAACAATAGACTCTGATAAATTGATGCGTTTTGCAAATAGAATATGGGTTCCTAAGTATGGAGAGTTACGCAAAGTAATTCTCGATGAGGCACATAAATCAAGGTACTCGATTCACCCAGGAATCGACAAAATGTATCATGATGTGAAGGAATTTTTTGGTGGCCTAACATGAAGGGAGACATAGCTTCATATGTTAACCAGTGCATGACTTGCTCCAAGGTAAGGCAATACCATACCAGAAACCATCGGGACTTCTACAACAGCCAGAGATTCCGAAATGGAAATGGGAATGCATTGCCATGGATTTTGTGACAAAATTACCCAGGACAACAAGTGGTTATGATACCATTTGGGTAATTGTCGATCGACTAACGAAATCTGCACATTTCCTACCGCTAAAGGAGACATACAGTATGAGCAAATTGGCAAGTTTATACATCAAAGAAGTGGTGTCACGCCACGGTGTACCAGTCTCGTCATATCAGATAGGGATAGTCGATTCACCTAAAGATTTTGGCAAACCTTACAGGAAGCCATGGTACCCGACTAGATATGAGCACGGCCTATCACCCACAAATAGACGGACAAAGCGAGAGAACCATTCAGACTCTGGAAGATTTATTAAGAGCATGTGTGATCGATTTTGGTGGAAATTGGGATACTCATCTACCATTAGCTGAGTTTTCCTACAATAATAGTTATCACACCAGCATCAAGGCCGCTCCATTCGAAGCATTGTACGAAAGGAAGTGTCGATCGCCGCTATGTTGGGCCGACATTGGGGAAAGACAATTAACAGGACCAGAGATTATACAAGAGACAACAGATAAGATTGTTCAGATCAGAAAGAGATTAGAAGTTGCTAATAGTTGACAAAAGAGTTATGCAGATAACCGAAGAAAGCCATTAGAATTCACGGTTGGCGACAGAGTGTTGTTGAAGGTATCCCCATGGAAGGGTATTATGAGATTTGGTAAAAGAGGGAAGCTGAGTCCACGATTCATAGGACCCTTTGAAATCATGGAACGGATCGGGAAGGTTGCATACCGACTCAGATTACCAGAGGAACTTAGGAATGTGCACAATGTATTCCACGTATCTAATTTAAGGAAATGCATGACGGATGAATCCCTAGTTATTCCACGAGCGAGTTAGTATCAACGACAAACTTCACTTCATCGAAGAGCCAATAGAGGTGTTACATTAGAAAATCCAGAAACTCAGACGGAAACAAATCAAATTAGTTAAAATCCGATGGAACTCTAGAAGAGGACCTGAATTTACTTGGGAACGTCAAGATGGAAATGCAACAAAAGTACCCTCACCTGTTCAAAACCAGAATTGACTCAGGATCAACAACGTAAATTTCGGGACGAAATTTCTAACGAGGGAGACTGTGACACCTGGTCAAACAGTTCAACACTCGAACCTTTCGCAATAATAAATTAATGGAATTTAATTATTATATCTGATTAATTGAATATTTTACGTTAACGTTTTAACGAACCTTGGAACAATTTAACAAATTGCTTGTATATAATAATAATAATTACAAAAATGATTAATTTATAATAATAATAATAATAATAATAGTTAATAATAATAATAATTGATATTTGGAAGACATGCATGGATGACTACTAAGTCATCCATATCTTCACAAATCCTTCTTAAACCCTCAACCCCTTCATTTTCCACCACCTCTCCTACTTCCACACACACACACACCACACACACACACACACACCACTCCATCGGCCACCCCCCCACCGCCGCCCACCTGCCGCCCGCACCGCCACCTGCCACCGCCACCTTCTCCATCCGTCGCCACCTCCACCGTAGCCGTCAACACCACCGCCTGCCGCCGCGACCACCACCTCCATCCCCAACCACGACTGCCACCATCAACACCCGACACCACCCTCCGCCACCATCAACACCCGACACCACCATCACCACCACCTACACCCGACGCCACCATCGCCACCACCCACACCCGACGCCACCATCACCACCACCAAACACCCGTCACCAACTCGAAATCCCGCCCCCCCTTCCTCCCTCGGTGACCGCAAACACCACCATTAGTGACCTTCACCTACATTTTCATTAAGGAATTCTAGTTGGAACTTTGTATAGAACCCGAAGTGTTCATCAATAACCAAGGATCGTGCTTGCATTGTGTTAAAAGTTCCATCTAGTGTCACTAAAGGTATATTTGATTAGATAGTATGTATTTGTTCATGCATGGATGATCAAGATAAGGATCTTGATGAACCCTAGTTCACCCATTTAAAGATTGTATGAAATGGTTGTTTTGATGATGTTGGTTACAAAATGGTTCTTTAAATGGTTTGATGAATCTAAAATGTATTGGTAAATGATGTTAGTTTGATAAAATCATGTTACATGAGAGATTTAGGTGGTAAAAATGTATGTATGTATGTATACGTCGCGTATGTATGTATGATCGTATAAGTTGGAAGAATGATGAATTTTGGCCTTGTTAAGAACATTAGGTAAATTTTATTGGATGAAGGATTATTGTTAGTATGGTAACTTAGGATAATAACTAGGTTAAAGACTTTGGGTGACATTGCTAAGAAAATAATAATGAAGAATGACTAAGTTAAAATAATGATACTTGGACATGTTGAAAGACTTCACTAGATAAAAGTTTACTAATAATTTTGGGACTAGGAATCATGGTTAAGATCAAGTATAAGACCAAAAGGACACTATGACTAAAGAACTCGACTAAGACGACGATTGAGACTTCAAAAACCTTATAAATATATATCCATAAAAGACTAAGAATAAAATATATCTTGGACAATTCATGACTAATAAAACTTATATAAATATATATGTATATATATATTAAACAACAATTACAAATTAATAAGTTTTATGTTGGTAAAATAATATATGTATTAATAATCAAATAATCTTAAAAAGAATTACTTTATAAAAAGTAAAATGGGACTTTTTGACATAAAAATTTATTAGTAACAAAGCTATTAATCAAAACTTTGAATAAAGACTAATATATATATATATATATATATATAAGATAAGATTGGAAAAATTATAGTTTTATAGAATAAGACGCTTAAATTAGAAAATCACTAGTTAAATACAAGTTTTAAACGCAAGGTTCACGAGTTGAATAGTAAAGACATAAGGCATCTAGTATATGAGCAAGATATAGATAATAGTGAAAGGGTATATAACCCTAAAGAGAAAAATAATAGTTTTTACTAAAATTTACAAAAGTATACATTGCTAAATAATAAAAACATGCTATTTAAAACAACTAAATTAAATGGGTGAAATGCATTCGTAAGCATGAATCATCATATATTGACCATAATGCTCATGATTAGGGTTTCATTATCGAAAGCGTAGCACGTTGGTTCATTTCATTAATCGCACTCAAGGTGAGTCCTTCGGCCCCATTTTAAATATTATTGTAATTGTTTTGGGGGAAAAGCATGGAACGATATTTTAAAATATATGATAGGTTAAACAGGATAATATATTATATGAGGGTATAGTTTGGGTCAGTAGTATGGATATATATACTATTGAGCCCTATATCCCCCTATAATCATTAACCTCAGGGGTGAGGTCATAGAATATATTGGTAGATCTATCGGGTTAGAATGGCCCGCTCTCGCGACCAGTCGCGCTGGTCAGGTTGAGGCGAGGGAGTTTATATGTCTGGATAGTTGTGGGGCAACGACGTGTTTCTTGGTTTGATTATGGGCTTATGACCTAAATTATCATAGTACCTAGCTAGTCTATGTGAAATATATTATGCCTTGTTTCATCATGTTATTTTTAAAAGTGAATGTTTGCAAGAGTACAAAACCCCGAAAGCTCACCAACTTTATGTTGACTTTATTACCCTTCATGCTTTTCAGGGTTATAGGTGAGCTCTAAGTGGAATTTCTGGAACTATGTCTTTGTAGGGTCAAACGTTTCAAACGTCTTTAAAATAAAATTAGGTTCATGCAATAAAAACAGTATTATATGTTACTACCAAAACGTTTAACGTTGGTTAACAAAATACTTTTATGTTAATAATATATGATTTTCATGACTATCGTTATCTTTGAATACGTTTGACAATAAAAGTTGGGTCAACTCCAACTTCCGTTACCACCACGTCACGCGACCTTCCGCTGCGGTTTTCGGGGTGTGACACCAGATGATTCATCTTCCTAGGATTAATGTGTCCCATTTTCCTATGCCAGATGACTGAATCCCTCTCTGTTGCCTTTGACAAGAAGCACTGGGTAGTAGACTCAGTTGTGGAGGCTTTTGATAGATCCAAGACATACAGATCATTATATCTTGAAGCTGACATTAGAATTTTATCCTCCTCGACAACATACTCCTTCTTCAACATGTAGCACTTCTTGTTGTCAAACACAACTTTGAATCCCTTATCACAGATTTGGGAGGCAGAAAGCAAGTTGTTTTGCAGTTGTTGAACGTAGTTGACCTTGTCAAACTTGACTTTCTCATTTCCCACTTTGCCTTGAGCGGTGATGTAACCTCTTTTATTCCCAGCGAACGATATGTGTCCCCCTTTAATTTGCTTGACGTTGAAAAGGAGAGACGAATTCTCGGTCATGTGCCTCGAAGCCCTACTATCAATAATCCAGGTATTAGTGATAGCGCTGTAGCGGACACCCTGCACATACAAAGGAATTGATTAGTTCAGGTTTGGGACCCAAGCCTTAACTGGCTTGGGTGTCCCAGAGGTATCACACATCACGAACTCAACCCACTGTCCTTCAGAGGATGAGGGCACATCTTTCTTCTTCTTATTCTCACTATCAAACACATTACATGTTTTGATCTTCCATAAACCAGTTTTGTGTAAGGCCTGTTTGTGGTAAACAGACAACTGGCTTATGGTTTGAACTTTAGGTTCACTAATAATCTTAGGTGTAACCTTAGGTGACACATTAGATCAAATTTCAGAAAATCTTGGTTTTTCATCAAAAAGTTCAATTTTTCTTTTAGGTGTGTGATAATAAGGACAATTTCGAGAGATATGTCCTCGTTTTCCACAACTGTAGCAGGATCTTCCTTCGACAGTTTGAGGAAAGTGTTGATGTGGGGTTGAGTTTGGTCGGGGTTTTGATGAAGTCTCTTCCTTTTTTGATGTTTCACCTTCTTTAAAAAACTTAATTGTTTTGACATTTTGAACATCTTTCACTTTCATTTTATTAGGATTTTGATGATTAAATTACTTAAAAGAATTGCGGGGCAGAAAAGCTGAAAGCAAAGAAACCTAATCTGTGATATTGATTCAAAAATTATGGAAAATGATAGTACACAGGGAACTAGTTGTTTGGGACATCAAAAGGATTTAAATAGTGTGGAGTACTAACGATAGCTAATCAAATAGGATTCCACACTATTTGTTTTAATGAATCAACTTCGACTTGCAAAACTGCTTTTTCCTTCTTAGTTTCCTCCAAAGAATTTAAATACAACTTGATGTCATTTGACTGATTTAAGGCAATAACCTCGGTTTCCCTTAGTTGTTTCCCTAACAGTTCTATCTTTTCTTTGAAGCTACACTCATTTTGTTTTAAAACACGATTTGCTTTAGTGCAAAGTTGTAAATCATTTACTAGATTATCATTATGTTCTAATAACCTAGCAAATTTTAAATCAATGCTTTCCCTAAATTTATCACATTCGGTACATGCATGTTATTCAAATAATTCGTCTTTAGAACATATCTATGTAGACTAGACGAATCAGCCATCAAAGCAGTGTCAGACTCTTCGATGAGTGGAGATTCTAAGTTTGTAGCACTTAGCTCTTCTTCAACCATATGATCAACGACATTCATAGCTTTTTTGATATCTGAAAGTGAATGCTCAGCTATAATGTCTCCTTCACTTGCAGATCCATCATCCACTGTATCAACTAAAGCAATGTTTGATTCACCCTGAGAGACGAATTGGAAGGACCAATCTTGTCCTTCATCACCTTGAGCAACCAAAGCCTTAGACTCTTGACTTGAAGATGAAGCTCCAATCTTATCCTCGTCTTGTCAGTTGAATGTAGGAAAAGGATTTCTATTTCTAGTCTTCTTTGGCTTTATGCACTCACGTTTGAAGTGTCCCTTTTCACCACAATTGAAACACGTGACTTTGGTTTTGTCAAATCCAAATGTCGTATCTTTTGTGGCAACCAAATTTTGCCCCGTCTTTTTAACAAACTTCTTGGCTCTTCAAACAGCACTAGCCAAGGCCCACATAATATCCATGCGTTCTAGCTCATTTTCATCAACTTGCTCGTAGTCCTCGTCAGCAAGATGATAGTTTCCAATCTTACCAGCAACTAATCCATCATAAGATTGAACAACAACAGCTAGAAGGTCCATATGCTCTTTAGCAACTTCCACGGTGACATTTCTGAGATTCTCGGTCTTTAACTTGGTAGTATTTGCCTCAGGAACTATGTATTGGGTTCCAGATGACCCTCACGTTACGGTTCCTCATGCACCACTTTGGGAAGGAGCAGAAGAGCTAGACACAAACGTCGTTTGTAGTGGTGCACTTGAAGCAGCCGGAGTTGGAACTGAGTTGTATAGTGCATGATTCTGAACATAGGATCCTTTCTTTGACTTGTATTTCATACGTAGTTCTTTCTCCCTTAACTTCAAAATGAAATCATTTATGTCTAAAGTAGCAAGAGTGTCGTTTTGTCTCAAATTAGACACAAATGGATCCCATTTGTCTGGTAGACCATCAGCAAAACTAGAGACTTTATCTTCCATGGATGTGGTCACGCCATGAGTATGCAACTCACTCATCGTATGATAGAATCGATCAATGATATCATCCAAGCTCTCATTCCCAATCGGAGAGAAATTGTCAAATTCCTTCTTAAGAGCTTTTTCCTTCAGTGCTTTCAGCGTTGTATTTCCTTCGTATCTCTTTTCCAAGGTATCCCATAATTTCTTAGACTGCTTGTTCTCAGAGTACTGATGAAATATGTCCTTAGGTATAGACTGAGTCAACAAGGCATATGTTTTCTTTTCAACATTATGTAGAGTCTTCTGGGATTCACTCATTCCTCCCAAAGTCAATTTAACTCCATTTGCACTGACTGGTACCATGTACCCAGACTCAAAGGATGTCCAAAGGTTTGGATCAACTTCATTCAAATAGATTTCAAACCGTTGTTTCCACTATAGCTATTCATCCAAAGTTAACACCTTTGGCGGTTTGTTGTGGTTTCCCATCTCATTCTCCAGAAGTAGAAGGTTCTGGATACGTGAGTCCTTTCCAGCAGTGAATGCAACAAACTGGTCTTCCATTGCTATAGACTTGGTAAACTTAGAACAGGACGGATTAACTCTTGCGAATGAGCTATGCTTATGGGTCACTCGTGCGAATGAACTATGCGAATGGTTCACTCGTGCGAATGAACTATGCGAATGGGTCACTCGTGCAAATGAAAGATATGAATGAATTCAATCGTGCGATTGGAGTCAATCATGCGAATAAGCAGGGCGATTGTAATCAACCGACTGGAGTTGCTTAATCGTGCGAATGAGAGATACGACTGAGTTTAGTCATACGAATGGTCCAATCATGCGACTGAAAGCTGCTGTGTTTGAAAAATCAAATATTTTGAACACTTTGACACAAAAACGAATTTTTTTAGAAACCCTAATATCATTTTGATGAACAATCGAAACTTTAAACCACATGCAAATGTCAAAAGACACTTATTGGAGCAAAAGGTGATCTTTTGATTGAAACATTTATTTTACAACAAAACACCAAACTTGAATCCACGCAAAATCACGAGCCAAAGCTCTTTACCACTTGTTAGGACTGTTTCGTACGAGTACTAACGGATTCTACGTGAGACCAGATCAAATAATGCGGAATCCTATTTGATTGGCGATCCAATCAGTGAGAACGACAACCTTATCGATCTAACGATGAAACAAATGTTAAGAATTGATTAGAAATCAATCAGGAAAGAACTATGAAGTTGGATAGGCTGTTTAGGACGCTCTGGACGGCTAGGGTCTGTAAATCTTTGAAGTTTCTCTCAATTCTCGAATTATGTGGTATTTATAGGTTTTGATTTTCAATTGTACGACTGAACCATTAGCATGGTTCAATCGTGCGACTGACTCATGCGATTGATTCATACGCACGACTAAAGGTTCAGTCGTGCGACTGAATCCATCTTTATGTCTCAGTCATATACGACTGATCCAGTCTCCTGGTTCAGTCGTGCGACTGGTCCATAAGTATGATTCATTCATGCGTATGACCCATAAGTATGGTCCATTAGCATGAATAATCACCCGACTAAGTTGAACACATTTCTCAATCATTTTTGACTTAGAATCATGTACACCAACCTCAAACCTATATATAATGTTCATATATATGAATTATACCAAATACAATGATAATATGAAATATTCAAAGACAAATAAACATCACAAGCATAGGATATTTCATTAAGTTTATCATTACACATGTGTAAGAAATGAAAGACTTTCACATTAAGACCATAAACTAGGAACATGATGTATCAACATTATTATATATATATATATAGATATATACTATTATATATATAGATATATCGATATATACTCTATATATCTCATTCTCTCTCTATATCTATTATATATATCTATGTATATCTCTATATATCTCTGTGTATCTCTATAGTCTATCTCTATCTATCTCTCTCTCTATATCACCCTGTCTCTATATAAAATTTTTATGCATCTTTTCTTCCCACCCTCTCATTTTCTCTTTGTTATTTCATACAATATGATCATTAATGTGTGTTTGGATATGATTTATTTACTCTCATACTAACCAGATATGAAAAATTATATTATCCTTAATATGATTTCTCTCTACTATATGGGCCTCAAACATACCAATTTCAATGTTCACATACTTTCACATATGTTTTCATTTTACACCCATACAAAACCCCTTTTTCTGCGTTCTTGGACCGCTTATTGACTAAACCCTCTGTGAATCCAAGGATTGCAATCAGGAATTATTGGTGTTAATAGGGAATCAAGTTAATGTTGCGAATCAACACTAACCTTGTTTAACTGTTTTCATAAATAATATCAAATATAATGATTAATGATTATGACGAACACAATGAGAAGAACACAATTAATAAACAAAAGGATTTGATTCAAACATATTTCAATATATTGATTAATGATTACAGATAAATAAATAATGAAAAATAAATTCTTCGAACGTGTTGATGTTGATGTGACGACTGCTACGGTTTATGTTTGTGTGAATTAATGTGATGTTTGGGTTTGCCGTATTGTTGCTTGGTTGTTTGTGTTTGTGTGACATCCCTTGATGTGAAACCTAGGATCCATATTTTATAGGCACATGTGTTTCAGTTAAGGAAACACCAGATCTCTTGGGATTCGTTGTGACATCCGTCACTTAAAGGTCCGTCAATTAACGTGTTTGTCCGTCATCTATTCTATATTTGGTCATACCTCATCTTTATTTGGCTCTTATGTGGATATCATGTGTGCAATATTATCGTTGTGTGTGCATTCGTTATAACCATGTGATGACCTTAAAAAGACCTTTAAAACTTTCATTTTTGAAAACGTTAAATATATCATTTTATAAATATAATAAATGTTTTAATATAACCATTTCTTAAGTCATAATAACATTAAATGAACTTTTACAATTAATATAAAACACCTAACGAAGTCGTTTTTTCAACACGAACGAAATTTGGGAAAACTCGGGATTAAGTGCAGGGACTAAACTTGTAATTTTGCAAACTTGGGTTGGGTATAAATACCCTCATACCAGCCCTAATCCCCATTTCACTATCTTCTTCATCTTCATCTCCTTCACACACAAAAACACCATCTTAGCACCAAATCCGACCCGAGAGGTCTTCTTTTCTTCGTCTTGGCACCGTCTACAGCTTAGACTACCCCTTTCTAGCAGGTAGTTTTCTTTGGTTTTCCATTTTCTAGCCTTTTCACGGCTGTCCAAACTAGAGTTTCGGGTGTTCGGGTTCAACCCGAACACACAAGGTCGTATGGTGCGTGTGAGGTCTCTTTGCTTGTGTTTTATGCTTGTGTATGTTTGTGAGTGTTTCTGGAGGTCCTTGTGGTGTAAACCCGTGTTTAGAGCAGCTCGGGGCTGCTCCTCCCGACCACAGTCGCGATTCTGCAGATCAGGCGACTGGGTCATCCATGCGATTGAGCCGTGCGACTGAGTGGGTCGTGCGACTGGATCTGCGTCTGAGTCAATCGCGCGACTGAGTTGTGCAACTAGGCATGTCGTGCTACTGAGTTGTGCGACTGAGTGTCTGTGTGCGATTGAGTCATGCATGCGATTGAGTGTATGCGATTGAGTCATGCGATTGAGTGATTGTGTGCGATTGAGTCAGGTGACCGACTGAATGTGTGCGAATGAAGGTGATTCGCACGACTGGAGTCCAATCGCACGAATGAAGGTTCAGTCGTACGAAAGTAGCTAATTCGCACGATTGAAGGTTGATTCGTGTGCATGGAAGTTGAGTCGTGCGATTGGGTGTTGTGTGGTACGACTGAAGGCCATCATACGAATGAAGGCTCAATCGTACGAATGAAGCTGATTCGCACGATTGAGGGTTGATTCGCACGAATGGAGGTTGAGTCGTGCGTCTGACCTTGTTATGCGACTGAATTTGTTGTGTTGACCCCTTGTGCGTGGTGTGAGTATGTCGTGTGGTGTCGAGGTAACACTAACACAATAATGCCATTGTTTGGCCACAAATATTAAAGTCAACGTGAGAAAGGGTACAGAAACTATTTTGAACAAATTGAACTAACGCTTTACAACGACCAAATTGACTTATAAATTTGACACTTATTCAATGCTTCTTCAATAAACAACGATACTTTTATTTAAACATCATCATTAGTGGCGACAATGTCTTGTACTTGGATCTACATAGGATCTAGTACGTGTGTCAGTCTGTGTGTGTTGTACGTGACCCATCCGATACGACCCGAACCGACCCATCATTATTACGCGCTTATACATTATCATATCATTAATGCTATACAATAACTGTCAATAGGTGTTTGACTGTTTATTTGCATTCAACGTTTGGGATACATCGATCATACATACTTACCACCTAACAAGTGAGTTTCGTGGCCCTTTTTTACGCTTACACAATATTTCAATCATTTACAAATTGGGGGAAAAGTATGCTTACACAATTTTTATGCTGTACAACTTACATACATTTTACATACAAGGAATCAACGTGATACTGTGTTGCAAGTACTATTTGATACATGCTTGGGTCTGCTGTGTGGTTCTATCTTTTCAACTATTTAATTCCAGTGTGGGAACCGATGGTTAGGTATTGGTAGTACTACTGGGTTGACACCCCCACCCTCGTTCGATGGTATACTAGTTGGTACCATCAGTGGCCAGGAACGGGCCCTTGGGTGAATATATGCCGACAATTTCTTTGTGTACGTCGCTAGGTTTGGTTGCAAAGCTCATGTCATGTGATATTTACTTGTGTAATAACTGTATTCACGGTATTCCGACGCGCTTATTTATTACAGCATCACTTACATTTTTATTACCTAAACCTGCGAGCTCACCAACAATTATATTGACTGTTTTAAGCATATCTTTTCAGGTGATCATGCAAGTCCAGGAATCTAGGTGTGCTGCCTTAGTGGAGACCCTAAGATGCATTTTTGGGACTTAGCTCATGCTTTGTTAAACAATCTTTTTGAACAATGTTAACGCTTGTAAACAATTATCAACTTTTGAAACTTGTTCCCGGGTTGTGGGAATTAACATTTACATTTTCATCTTATGTGAATATGTGTTATCATCATCATGTTGCTTATGGCTATGTTGTCGTGAACATTGACTAAACACGACACAAGTCCCCTTGTTGTCGGGTGTCGTCATGACACGCATGTCATCATTTATTTATATTGCTCTCTATCGCTTACCATGTGTTATGACGATCCCGGTCTCGTTACATCCCCGTGTTTCCGCTTTTAGCGGGGGTGTGACATTCGTACAACTGTCTTGTTGACTTGTTGACTTGTAACACTTGCATTATTTAAATATAAGTGTTTGGACTCCGTAGCTGCATAGTCTTCCGTAGATGTTCGTTCTTCCGAATGTACCTGTTATTCCGAAGGTATTCAGTCTTCCGAAGGTGTTTGCTCATCTGCAGGAGTTTGCTCATCCGCAGGAGTAATCACTTGAACTCTTTGATTGACTTCACTTGAACTCCAGAGCTGATTGTTCATCCGCAGATGATCTTTGGATGTATGTTACTTGTAAGAAACATATCTACGAAAGAGCAAAATGTTCATCCGTAGATGTTTCTTACACTTAGTCAATTTCAGTAATTGACCAAGTATAATGTCTGTACCTACAACCATACACAGATCAACACACATATGGGTTAACCTATATACACAATGCATACATCAAAATAATGAATTACCATCATTCATTACAAGTTTGATTAAAGTTCTAAGCCTATACAAAATGATCTAGATCTATTGTTCTTAGATCTAACAATACTCCCCCTTAGGCTTAGATACTTCTAATCCGCTCTTCAAGACTGAAAGCTCCTTCAATCTTGACACCATCTTCTTGTTGAAATAAGACACTGCATCCTTTTGATCATCGTATTTGTACTTGATCTCCATTCTGCATATCCTTTGAATTGTCTCAAAACTTAGTCCCAAAATGTCCTTTTCAGTTGTTAGAGTTTCTACCACACTTTGATTGTGAACTATTTCAAGTTCATCTTCTTCTGAGATTCGTAGTTCTGATACTTCTTCAATGTCAGCTCCTTTCAGCAGCCCAGCATCATGTCTTCTTCTTTTGTATGCTTTAGCATGTAGTTTCTCCACCACTTGAATCATATGAACATATAAGTGTTGGATTCTATATGCCCAAGACACGTAGAATATTGATGCGGTTAGTACGTTATGATCCAAGTCGGGTTATACCCAATAACAAGCTTTGCAAACACAAACAATTATTTAATATGATATGATCATGCAATTAAATAATCACACCAAATTTAGAAAACAGGTTTTCTAAATATTGCATTTGTAGTGGAACAAATTTTAAGGTTATTTTATTGATGACTTTTATTATTTGTATTGTTATTAAATAGGTTTAAGTAACATTAAATAATAAAATGAAAGAGTAATTTAAATTAAAAGGGGTTTAATTTAAATAATATACATGAGTTTTAATGTGTGTTTTTTTTATAAACTTTGGGTGGGAAAACCCCTTCTAGAAGGCTGATTTTCGGCCTCCCAATGGTCCAATGGGATCATTTTATTTTGTCTTGAAAACACACATTAGAAAGAGTGTGCAAGTGACTATTTTATATACATCATTTCACACAAAAGGCAACCTCTTCTCTCTTCAAAAATCTCTCGGCCAGCAGCATTATTTTAGAGGGTTTTTGGATTGATCTTGTGTGTTCTTCTCCCTAGCAAGAAGGTGTTTGCTATAGTGCTTGGGTATACAAGCTTGAGAGGACCTCCTTTTTGGTGCCTTGGTCGTTTTCTTGGTCCATATCATCCTCCATATCCGCCTTTTCGTTGCTGGAAGGTAGTACATGGCAGCTTCTTTATGGTTGTCCATATTGAATGTTTATGTGTTTCTATAGCTAGTTATATTCACATATAAAGATCCTTTGTTCCTGGGTTTGTTTGTAACTTTATAATATCAAAATAGAACTCGATTTTTCAGTTCATAAATTATGTTATAAAGTTCATTTCCGCTGCGTTTTCACAATGTTTAAATGGTTAAACTATGTTTATGTTCTAACAAACCCAACATTGGCATCAGAGCCGGTTATGTGGATAGCTAGCTTATTTTGTCCTTAAAAAAATCGTTTTATGGGACTTTAAAACCCCATTAGGGGCTGCTATATTCATGTATTATGAATCCCCAAACTTTCAAAGTTATATCACACATGCTTGTGATTAAACTTTGAAAGACATGTATGTTGTATTGTTTGTTTGTTTGGACAAGATAAAACCCAAAATTTCAGTTTGTGTTGGCTGAAATTTCGTGAGTTTTAGTGGGGATTCATTGTTGTTTTGGATGATATGATCATTGTTCATTATGGTGCATAACCTAGCCCTTGACCTTGTGTTATTTGGATGATTGTAATGGTTGTATTTATTCATTCAATTGGGTTGTATAATCATTTATTTGTGCTTGGTTTAAAGTGTAATTTATTTATTATTGGGATGTAATAAATAGATTAGGTACTTTTCATTTCACTAGAAATCTTGTATTAGGATATAATATCTTGTAATATGAAGATGTACGCGTTAGAAGCACAAAGGAAAGACACAAGAAACATGGAGCATTTGGATGCGGTTTCAAGTGGGAGGTTCATGGAAGCCTTTTGTGTTGTGTTTTGTCCCTTAGGAATGTCCTATGGACCACACTTGTGATGACAAACAAGTGTGGCCACTTTAGATGCTATGGTTATGCACTAATATTTGTTTGATTATGGTATTGTGGTTGATTGCTTATATATGATGTTTGCTTAACAATCCATCAATGATCATAATAAACTATCTAAATGGGCCTTAACCATTAAAAGGTAATAAAAGGTTATTAATATTGTTTAATGATTTCAAAGATTAAAAGGGTTTTAATCAATGTACCATAGGGTATCTTATATTTGAAAGCATGCAAATATGAATACATAGAGTTTTCTAAACTAGAATTATAAAATCTCTAAATATTTTAAAAATAAGATCAACACCGTCCTTTTACACAACACTTGAGTCACTCGGGACTCTTAGTGGGATAAAGGTCACCTAACCATTTTGAGGGAACTTGTGACTTGAGGTGAGAATGCCATATTCGTGGGATAAAGGTCACCTAACTGCTTATTTTGGCAAACTCACACGTGTGTGTATAGGGTGTCTTGATTTGCAAACCATGTCAAATGTATCACCTACGATATGGTTTCCAAATGGTGTTGATGGGATTAACATGCCGACTTTACATATGATGTTTCAAGTCGATCACATACCTCTAGAAGTTGCAAATGGTTGCAATCGTCAATCGTTGACCACCTTATTAATTTAAATCGTGGGATAAATGTCACCTAACCACTATTTAAATGTAATGTTGGGTTCTAGATTTTAATATGAAAATGACCTTAAAAGGTATTAATTATTAAAATAACAATATCAAAAATACTAAAATTGATCTTTGTTAAAATTTTGTAGATGACCACCAATAATAATGATAATCATGATAATTCATCCACGTCCGCCCAATCTTTACGAGCGATTCTCCAAAAGGAACGTCTAAATCATAACAATTTTATCGATTCGTATCGAAACTTGAGAATCGTTCTCAAGCAAGAAAAACGATCATATGTTTTAGACGACCCTATCCCCGATCAACCTAGTGAGGATGATGAGGAGGCCTATAACGATTGGATGAAGTACACTAAGGACTCTGTCCAAGTGTCTTGCCTTATGTTGGCAAGCATGACTCCGGATCTCCAGAAGGAGTATGAGCATCATGGAGCTTATGACATGATAACCCAACTGAAGGAAACGTTCCAACAGCAAGCGAGGGTTGAGCGCTTCGAAACGGTTCGGGCACTCCATGCATGTCGTATGGACGACAACCAATCAGTTTCATCTTATGTACTTAAGATGAAAAGTCACATTGACCGCCTCGAAAGGCTGTATTTTCCCGTCTCACAGGAATTGGCCACGGATTTGATCCTCAATGGCATTACCAAAAAGTTCGAGACGTTCGTGTTGTACTACAACATGAATGCTTGGGACAAAAGCATTGGTGAGCTTCACTCTATGCTCAAAACGGCCGAGGCGGCCGTGGGTAAAAGGGTTTTACCCGTTCTCACCATTAATGAAGGTGGAAACAAGAAGAGCCTCATCCCGCACCCAAGGCAAGAGTTGCCAAGGGTAAGGGACCCGTATGGGGAAAGGGGAAAGGGGTGGCAAGGGTGCCACCCAAAGCACAGGAGAAGAAGCAAAAGGTTGCTTCCAATGACCCATGCTTCAAGTGTGGGGAGATTGGACATTGGGCAAGAAATTGTCCTGTCCATCTCCAAGAGTTGAAAGCAAAGAGGGATGCCGGGCAGACCTCAGGTACCATATACATGATCCATATTAATTTAAACTTAATATCCTCTAACACATGGGTATTAGATACTGGATGTGGAACTCACATTTGCAATTTGTTGTAGGGGTTCAAAAGAAGTAGCAACTTCAACAAAGGGGATGTTAGCCTCTACATGGGCAATGGGGCTAAAGTTCAAGTTGAAGCCCGTGGTGACTACATCTTGAAACTTCCAAATGGTTTGGAAGTAATTTTGTACAATGTTTTTATGCTCCTAGTTTGACTAGGAACATTATTTCCGTAGCCCTATTAAAACACTTTGGATATGTATTATCATTTATTGGAAATGAAATCCATGTTACTTTGAATGACATGTTTTACTTTAAATCTATTCCCATCAATGGTATCTATGAATTGGTTCGTGAAAATACATTGAATGATAGCTTATTGTACCAAATCAGTACCAAGAAACTCAAATCGGATTTGAGTGACAGTTACCTTTCGCATTGCCGTCTTGGTCATATAAACAAGAAAGAATACAAACACTACAAAAGAATGGTCTTTTAAAAACAAGTGAATGTGATTCATTTAATGTATGTGAGTCTTGTTTACAAGGTAAAATGACCAAGGCACCTTTTAGTGGCAAAGCCGAAAGGGCAAAGGATTTATTAGGTATCATACATTCGGATGTATGTGGTCCTTTTAAACCTATGACAAGGTACAATGAAAGATACTTCATTACCTTTACTGACGACTATAGTCGATATGGGTATGTGTACTAGTTAAGACACAAAAATGAAGCTTTTGAAATGTTCATGATCTTTCAAAATGAAGTACAAAATCAACTCAATAAGTCAATTAAAATTCTCCGCACTGATTGAGGAGGTGAATACCTGAATGATGCTTTTAGAGACCATCTTAGAAGTTGTGGGATTGTCTCACAACTATCTCCACCGGGAACACCACAACATAATGGCGTGTCCGAGCGGAGAAATCGAACTCTATTGGATATGGTTCGATCTATGATGGCTAGAAGCTCATTACCTCTGTAATTTTGGGGTTTTGCTCTGCTCTCTGCGACCCGTATTTTGAATATGGCCCCAACCAAGAAAGTGGAAAGGACACCTTATGAAATATGGCATGAAAGGGTTCCATCATTTTCATATTTGAGGGTGTGGGGGTGTGAGGCTTATGTGAAGACTCCCACCTCGAACAAGTTAGAAAGCCGTTCCACTAAGTGTATCTTTATTGGATATCCAAGAGATTCTATGGGATATTATTTCTATGATCCAATACAACAAAAGGAGTTTGTTTGTCAAAAGGGTGAGTTCTTGGAAACCAAGTTCCTTATGGAAGGAACTGGTAGTAGAACTGTGGATCTTGAAGAGGATCAAGAACCGCAACCCGATACACGTTTGGTTGACACTAGCACTCAACATGAGGATATTGAAAGTGATCAAATAGTTGATCAATAACAGAAAACGTTCGCAGATCTGGTAGAACTAGTAATCCACCTGAAAGATATGGATTTTTCACTGATGGATGCTATGTGATAGATTTCGATGAACCAATCACATACCATGATGCGTTGTCCAATTCGGATTGTGACAAATGGCTTGAGGCCATGAACGTTGAGATGCAATCCATGTATGACAATCAAGTATGGGACTTGGTTATACCACCTCTTAACTCCAAAGTAGTTGGAAATAAGTGGGTTTTCAAGAAGACTTGTAGTAAAGGGTTTCACTCAAACTCAAGGGTTGACTATGATGAAACTTTCTCACCTATTGCGATGCTAAAATCTATTAGGATATTGTTTGCCATAGCTACTCATTATGATTATGAGATTTGGCAAATGGATGTCAAAACCGCTTTCCTAAATGGATATCTTGAGGAAGATGTCTACATGGTTCAGCCTGATGGTTTTATCGATCCAAAACATCCTAACAAAGTATGCAAGTTAAAGAAATCAATCTACGGATTGAAACAAGCATCGAGAAGTTGAATCACCATTTTGATGAAGAAGTAATTAAATTTGGATTCATCAAGAACGCTGATGAAGCTTGTGTATATAAGAAAGCTAGTGGGAGCATCATCACTTTCCTAGTATTGTATGTTGATGACATACTACTATTTGAAAATGACTTCCAACCTTGGAAGGTGTAAAAACCTGGCTTGGAAGTTGTTTTTCCATCAAGGATCTTGGTGAGGCCGCCTATATTCTGGAGAATCAAGATCTAATAGGGATAGATCAGCGGTTGATTGGTTTAAATAAATCAAAGTGCAATACATTGATAAGATCTTGAAAAGGTTCAAGAGGGAGAACTCTAAGAAAGTCCGGTACCTATTCAAAGAGGAACGATATTGAGTACGACTTAATGTCCAAGCTCAAAGGATGAGCAAGATAAAATGAAGGCAATCTCATACGCATCTGCTATTGGATCCATCATGTATGCAATGATAGGCACTCGGCCGGACGTTTCATGCGCCTTAAGCATGACAAGCCAATACCAGCAAAATCCTGGAAGCAGTCATTGGATGGCTATTAAAAGAACATACTTAAGTACCTAAGGAGGACTAAAGATATGTTTCTAATCTATGGATCTGGTGATGAGGAACTCGTTGTAAAAGGTTACAAGGATGCGAGTTTCCAAACCGATCGTGATGATTCACGATCACAATCGGGATACATTTTCATTCTGAATGGAGGAGCTGTCTCTTGGAAGAGCTCTAAAACAGGATGTGGTGGCTTTATCAACTACAGAATTTATACGTACGCACCGCCTCATTGGCAGCTCAAGAAGCTGCATGGTTGAAGAAATTCATTGCCGATCTAGGGGTTGTCCCTTCCATTCAGGACCCCCTAGAGATCTTTTGTGATAACGAGGGTGTGATTGCTCAAATCAAGGAACCTCATGGTCATCAAAAGACTAGGCACATTGAGCGAAGATTCAACTACATACGAGATGAAGTTGAGAAAGGAAAGATATGTATTTGCAAAGTTCACACAGATCAAATATTGCGGATCCTCTTACGAAGCTCCTAGAAAAGGAAAAGCATGAAAGTCATACATGTGCCATGGGACGTCGATATTCTAGTGATTGGATTTTATTTGTAACTTCGTATTTGGATATTTGGAACTCCCTTACTACTTGAATAAATTTATTTGGTCATAATATTTCAATGAATGTTCAATTTAGCATGTTTAATCCATGGGTAAATTGTTTACTCTAAATGTCCGTAGTCGTTCATACTTTTGGGAACAAGTATGAGGGTAAGATTATTATGAATTGGATTAGTGGATACTCATAAGGAATGAATATAGAGCAATTGGTTGCTGCCAAAGTTCATAGATATTTGTGGATACAAATATTGGACTGACCCGCATCTCAAATTTTACTACATTGAATCTTCTAGATTGATCATAAGTAAATTGAGTAAAGGCGAATATCATTTGTCTCCTCCTCAGACCTGAGATACATATTGGGTTTTGATATTCACCAAGTGTTTAAACCTTGTGCTAGTTCTTCACTGCCCTGAAATAATGGACAGTACGTAAGGCTATGTCAGGCGTGACACGAGGGGTTTGTGAGAAACATATGTAGTCAAGATGGAATTTGTTCCTCTTATTCGTTGAGAGCAAGATGTCTAAGGCCTGATTAAGTTAAATCAACAAGGAATGATCATTCTGTGTCCTTGGATTTAACATGACATCTGTAACAAAAGGATAAATGATTAATTCACCTAAATCATTTCAAGTAGGATCCTTGAATGATGATGTTATTGAATGGCTATAAGTCATGCGTATTAAGGGTAGTAAACCGTTGTTAGGCGGTATTTACTGCTTGCATCAATTTTCTATGAATCTTGTGCAAGTGGGAGATTGTTGGATTCTATATGCCCAAGACACGTAGAATATTGATGATGCGGTTAGTACGTTATGATCCAAGTCGGGTTATACCCAATAAAAAGCTTTGCAAACACAAACAATTATTTAATTGATGATAGGATCATGCAATTAAATAATCACACCAAATTTAGAAAATAGGTTTTCTAAATATTGCATTTGTAGTGGAACAAATTATAAGGATATTTTGTTGATGAATTTTATTATTTGTATTGTAATTTAAATAGGTTTAAGTAACATTTAATAATAAAATGAAAGAGTCATTTAAATTAAAAGGGGTTTAATTTAAATAATGTACATGACCTTTTATTGTGTGTTTTTTTTAAACTTTGGGTGGGAAACCCCTTCTAGAAGGCTGATTTTCGGCCTCCCAATGGCCCAATGGGATCATTTTATTTTGTCTTGAAAACACACATTAGAAAGATTGTGCAAGTGACTATTTTATATACATCATTTCACAAAAAGGCAACTTCTTCTCTCCTCAAAAATCTCTCGGCCAGCAGCATCATTTTAGAGGGTTTTTGGATTGATCTTGGTGTTCTTCTCCCTAGCAAGAAGGTGTTTGCTATAGTGCTTGGGTATACAAGCTTGAGAGGACCTCCTTTTTGGTGCCTTGGTCGTTTTCTTGGTCCGTATCATCCTCCATATCCGCCTTTTCGCTGCTGGAAGGTAGTTCATGGCAGCTTCTTTATGGCTGTCCATATTGTATATTTATGTGTTTCTATAGCTAGTTATATTCACATATACATATCCTTGTTCCTGGGTTTGTTTGTAACTTTATAATATCATAATAGAACTCGATTTTTCAGTTCATAATTATGTTATAAAGTTCATTTCCGCTGCATTTTCACAATGTTTAAATGGTTAAACTATGTTTATGTTCTAACAAACCCAACAATAAGCATAGATCATTTTGTGCTCTTTCATCAATAGCTTTGGGAAGAATTTGTCATGCAAGTATGATGTGTAGCTGGTGTGTAGAAGCTTGATCTCCACTTGATCAAAGATTCTCATCTTCTCTGCTTTCTTTTCTTTGCATTCCTCAACACCACCAATTATTTGGTTTTCTAAACCTATCCCCATTCTGTTATGGGATATGTGTATTGATTTCCATCAAATCTTTTAATGACTGTTGCATTCTTGTTGTTGTATCCAACTCTCTTCAAAAGCTCATCATCTATCAATGTAGAAGAGTTGGTTCTTGATCTTTTCACCCTTTCCATTCTTCTCTTATGATCAGCATCTTCTCTTCTTGCTTCTTCCTTAAGTACATCATCTTTGAATTTGGTCTTTAGTCTTCCTACTGACACAAAAAAGTCTCTTCCTCTTGAGTGAATTGGGTAATTAGTGATAATTAAGCTCTGTAGATCCTTGATGTCACTTTCAGGCAGGTATAATACTTGTTCTACATCATGGAAGTATTCAATTCTTCCGGATGTCCTCTTGATGATTGCATAATCCCAGTCTGGATCATATTTCCAGGCCATAATCCTGTCTTCCACAGAACTGGGAGTTGTGATGTGGTCATATAACTCTATCAGGGTAGACTTTTGTTCAGTGATTTCCCTGACTGTTGTTCCTAGAGGCCATACTTTGCCAGGGATAACTGCCCTAGGCTCTCTGATCAGATTCTCTTTCCCTTTGTGCTGATCTTTAGATTCAAGAGTTATAGGATCAGCAGGGAGTTTGCTTTGTTGCTCATAGGATGGGTTTGGAGCTTCAGTTCTGAATCTCACTCCTGTGTCAAGCTCAATAGCCAGTACAAGTTCCATCATCCTCCTAAGTTCACCAACTTTTGTTCCCTTAAGCTCATGTGCCTTGTAGTTGTGACCTGTAGCCAACAGATCATATTGAACTTGCTAAGCTTTGCTATGTCACAATGGCCTAGATCTATCTTGATTTTCTGAATGGCTTGAAATGTTGTGAATGCTTCATAGTCACAATTAGGGATCATGCATCTAGCCAGCTCAAACTCTTTCAGCATATCTTTCATCTCACTCATGCTCATCCTTTCTACCATGTCATACGGAAAGCCATGATTTATTATGGTCATAAACATTGAGGATTCAGGCCTTTCTTCCAGTATGTCTTTGATGGTCAGCAATTCATCAACTTTTTATTCTTTGTCTGTTTTGGGAGATTCATCCTTTGTGAGCTCATTCCATTCAGCATCACTCTCAGCTTCATCATGAGTCACTGGCTTGACGTTGATACATCCATTGAAGGACTGTGCTCAGGTGATGTTGGCCTTGATCTTTTGGGAGAATCTTGTACTTCAATCACTTCCTTCATAACAGGACCCAAGTACTTCTTCCTTTTCCTTCAATATTGAATGATTGGCATTGAGGCTTCAACAAATTCTTTTGTTTGTTTTGATGCAGGAGCATTAGTTTCAATGTCCTTTATCTGTTTTCTCAGTCTTTTAATCTCCTCATCCTTTCTTCTCAGCTGAGCCAATTGTTCTTGTATAGTCTTGTTAGCTTTGTTGCTCTCCAACACAAGCTTTTCTTTTTCAGCCTTCTCATGTTCAATTGACTCTTTTTGTTATCTAACAAGATCATGTAGAGCATCAATGACTTCATTGCTTTCTTATATATTTTCTCTTAATCTTTTCAGACTAGATTCTTGCTTCATCAGTTGATCATCTTTTTCTTTTATCATTCCCTTCAACTCTTGAAATCTTTGCTTTCTATTGTTAGACTTTACAACAAGCTTGTTATATTCAGCAACCAGATAACTTTCGCTGACTGGGATATCATTATCACTTAGATCATCTTCATTGTAGGCAACCACATCAACATAGTTGGCCTCTTCTTCTTCTTCGTGATGTTGAGTAGCAATCTCATCATCATTCACTTCTTTAGGGACTACACTTGCTGAACTTGAACTTGACTCAATGACTTGATCTGCTAGTTCTTCATGTGGTTATTGTTGTTGCTGATGGTCAGAGACTGGTTCAGTGTCACTTGAATGAACATGGGATTCAGTCTTGGTTAATGACAGTTGAACTGTACTTGCTTGTGAGGCTAACTCTGTCTCCCCGGTGTAGAAGCTCTCAATAGATTGATTTTCAGGGGTTGGAGGTTGTTGAAAAAGTTATATTTGAAGTTAATTTGGTGATGGAGGGCGAATTGGAGAGATTGGTTGAGTGTTTGGACTGGCTGGTGAATGTGGTTGGGGTGATTGAGGTTGTTGGTGAATGGGTGATTGATGAGCTGAAGGTGAGACTTCCTCAGTGTTATCAAATGAACTTCCTTGCTAGTCCTCCCATACCAGTTCTTGTGGGATGTTGGCATTAGCATCCACCATATGAGCAAACATTGGCATGTCTTCTCCTTGATATTTCCCACTAATCTTGTTCAGTACAGATCTCCGTAGGTGTGCTTGAACAAACACATCACCATCTCTAGCAATACCAAGTAGATCAGCATTGATGATTAATTGTAAGAACCTTGGAAACATGAACATTTTGTCATTCTTCTCCACTCTTATCTGGTCACATAAACAGTTGAGGATGTACTTAGAGTAGTTATATATTCTTCCTTCAATGATTGCTATGATTCCAGAAGAGATGTGCCTTGAGAATGTATCCAGTCTAGATTTCTTGTTTGAGATACACTTCATGTAAGTGTGACACAGAAACCGGTAGGGCTTGCACAATCTCCCTCTTTTGATCTCTCCTCTTCAAAGTCACCATCATAACCCATCAGTAGAAATATCTTCTTAATGTACTCATGATCAAAGACATTTGGGTGACCTATTTCTTGTTCTCCCAATTCTAGTACCCTTCTCATGGTCTGCTCATCTATTTTTAGTCTTTCATTTTTAATCTCAGCCATAATCACTTTAAATTCTCCATCTTCCTCAATTTGAGTTGAGTTCCAGAAATCGACTATGTGATCTTGATGAATCACTGGCTCCGCCGTTAAAGCATAGAAGATCCTGGATCGTCGTAAGTATCTTATGATGTCACTGCATCCTTCCGACACGGGGTCGTCTGGATTTAAGAACGCACACAGATTGTGATTGCTTG
Organism: Flaveria ramosissima; assembly: GCA_025215565.1. Taxonomy (NCBI): domain Eukaryota; kingdom Viridiplantae; phylum Streptophyta; class Magnoliopsida; order Asterales; family Asteraceae; genus Flaveria; species Flaveria ramosissima. The sequence continues at coordinate 31,886,072 of CM046029.1, forward strand.
CAAATCGATTAGCCATCTGTTCATAAGAATGAAGACGATAATGTTAGAACTAGGTCATCATATTAAGAATACAACGAGTTTAACTGACAATGATGAATCAATCAGCTCATTACTGGTGTTTATGACATGATTAACCTTGAGATTAAGACCCGAAACCGGTTCTAAGCTTTGTTTGATGTTTAGGATTTGAGTAATTTTGAAATCAAATAAGGGAGGGATTAGGTTTTGACGAACGAACTTCTAGGTCAAAAAGGTTCTGTAAAAGTGAATAATGAATTCCAAGTTAAAGACATCATTTATACTCCCTCGGACACATTTATTTCATTTATTTAATAAAGTGGGTCCCACTTTTCTTATTACTCATCCGGGGAATTTATTTGTTCCGCAAATTTCAGTTCATCCGTAGGCAATCTGCGGATGCACAACATAAAACTGAAATTTAAAATTGAATTGAAGCATAACTTGATTTTCCATAGGTTACCAATCTCTGGAACGAATTATACTTGTAAAATATTAACTCAGTCGTAGGATACCAATATACGGATAGTCATATTTTACTCCCCCTTAAGTTTCGCACTGTAGCTTCTTCTGATGCTTAAAATGCCATGATTGAAACTTATTTTATTGTATGGTCCTAATCAACTGGTAGAACCATCTATTGCTATTGGACCTTTTGACTTTGTATTCATACCAACTGTGTACAAGAAGATTTATATTTTAAAAACTTCATGTATCTAAAAGCCAAGTTAGTGCTCAGGTTCCAATTCCTTCATATTGACAATTCATTTGACAATTTTGTTGTTAACTTATTTTCATGATTCTACTCCCCCTAAATTTTTTATTAATGATTATTGAATGCATTTATCATAAATTTCTATGAACAATATCATGAAAGACACATGTCTGTCCAAACAAAAACAAATTAAACTAAACAAAATTGAAAGGAGTACTATGTACAAGCATATATACATATAGAATGAGATCATACTGTAACACTAAGCATCTTCCTGATTAATTTGTTGAAATGATACCTGATCTTAGTTCTGATTGCAAGTATGTTTGTCCACTTAAATCCATACAAGAGTATTTTATCAACTAGGCATGATGTTTATCATGTTTTCATGTTTATTGGTGAGTAACTGTTATGGGCTTCACATTCAAATCACTTAGAGTTTGTCCTCCCTTTATGATTCAAATCGTCACTTTTTCACACTTAGAAACTATGTATTTTAAGTTATAAGTTATATCTTGAGATGCATTTGACATTTTATTAATGCATTGATGTAAAAGCTCTAGATTTAATATACAGTTGATCATAAAGGATTCTTTTAAGAGCTTAGATATGATCATCATCAAGTCACCAGGGCTTTACTTACGTAAAACAAATGTGGCTTTAACCAAGGACTTTGTTTACACAAAACAGAGGGATGATGAGGATCATGATCTTTTCACCAGTTGGTTACAAATGTATACCATGGTGATCATACACCTAGGTTTTTGTTTACACAAAACAGAGGGAATATTATTTGCAAAGATAGATATTATAAAGTGTTGGTACATAGTGTGCTTAGATGAGTGATTTTGTCACATCAGAATAAGACTCACTTATGGTATCCTTAAAATGAAGTTTCGCACAAACAGTCACTTTGCATTATGTTTGGCATGCTCTTAGTGTAGTTACCACTCAAGATTAACCTACTCACATATCAAGTAACTTGATCAGATTTTAATGATATTTAAGAATTCAGGTAGAAGCAAAGCATAAGTGTACTATCATTTCCCAAACATATGTCATGTTGAATTAAAATGCACAGAAACAATTTCAGTCCCATTGTCACTCCTGAAAATTTTAACTTTTATTCAAGTTTATTCTCAATCCTGATGACAAAGTCCATTAATTTTTCTGATGTTTAACTCTTTTGTTTTAAGAAGAATACCCATGTGAATATAGTGAAATCATCAACTATCACCAAACAATATTGCCTCTTTCCAATGCTCATCACATTGGTTGGACCAAACAGATCCATGTGAAGCAATTTGAGTGGTGTAGTGTTTGTATTGATCATTTTGGATTTATGAGACACTCTAAGTTGTTTTCCTTTGTAACATGAAGGAAAATGATTTGAACAATAAAATTCTTTCTTTGGAAATCTAATGACTAGGTCATTTTTCACCATTTTGTTCATGTTCTGCATGTTAGAATGAACAGGCCTTCTATGCCACAGTTGAGATTCATCTTCTGATGACTTAGATAGGAGGAATGTTTTATGTCTTGTGAGTGAAGTGTTGTTCATATCCAAAACATATGTGTTTCCTTTTCTTTATGCTTTAAGAATGATCCAATCTTTTAGAACTGAAAAACCTGGCTTAAGAATGTAACAGTTAGTGTTATCAAATAATGTGGTTGATCACAAATTTGAGACACACTCAGTAAATTATATTGCAAATTTTCACAATAGTTTACTTTCTCAAATTTGAGCACACCATTAGTTACCATTCCTCCACTAACTATTTTACTTCCCTTCTTATCCCCACCAAATGCCACATATGAGTTTTTATGCTTGAAGTCATGGAGAAGTGAACATTTCCTATCATATGCCTGCAACAACCACTGTCAACATACCACTTGTTGTCAGCTCTCCAAGATTGTTCATGCACATAGAAAGAAATCAGTTAGAATTGACAACCCAAGCCTTAATGATCTTGGGTTTGCCAGCAGTGTCTAAAATTGTTACTCCTTCATGAATAGGTCTTGAAGTTTCAGTATTAATTTTAGTTTTATTTGATTCATTCTGAGTTGTTTCAGGTGAGGATGATTATGTTGAAGATGAGGTTGTTGAACTAGGTCCTGGTTTCTCAATCTCTTCTTCATTCACCTTATTTTTGTTGGTTTGATGCTTTGATAATGAATCTTGATTGTTGAAAGTTTCATTATCTTTTGATTTTGAATGAGGTACTTGAGTTCTCTTTTCAAAATTATCAAAGAAAGCATCATCAGCATTTGTTTCTTTTTCAGTCAAATCCACCCTTATGTGAGGTGTTTTTGATTGTTGAAATGTTGTTCTTTTCTTCAAAGGTTGAACATTAGTGGATGTTTTCTCCTTTAGATTTGGCTTTTGTTTTTGTTATTGCTTCTTAGTTATTGAATCTTTTTCACAATCAATAAATTGAAAGTGTTTGATTCAGCTTTATCAGATTGTTTCTTCTTTGTGCTCTTTGTCTTGTTCTTTTTGTTAAAATAATATTCCTGAGTTGAATGGTTATTTTTGTTACAAATAGCATAATGTTTGTTGAAGTAGCAGTTAGATGTCATGTGATTGTTCATATTGCAAATAGAACAATAACTACTGAAGTAACAATCTTTAGTATTGTGGTTATTCATATCACACCATTTACGATACATCTCCTCTGATTCTTTGTCAAAATCAGTTACTTTTTTATTCTTTGTCAACTTCTGAGGCTTTGCATCCTTTTCCATTTTTGTAGTTGATTTATCCTCTTTCAGCTTTTACGGCTTTGATTTGTTTGCTGCTGATTTTGCCTTCCATAGATCATCTACTGAATCAGTAGATTTGGTTTTCCGCAGATCTCCTTCTAAAGAAGGTTTATTCTTCCGCTGAGGATCTGCTGATTGCTTCTTCTTTACTTTATCTACCGAAACTGTGTGTACTTCTTCAGTAAGTGCACACTTTTCAATTTCTTCATTTGAAGATTTTTGTTGTTGATGAAGTTTTTGAAGACCTTCATTTAGCTAAGTTATTCTCTTGCAATAGTCTTCAGCATGTTTCTTTGTTTTGGATGATATGACAACTTTGTTTCTTCAAGAACTTTGGGAATGATTTTTTCTTCAAGGACTTTTGGAATGTTTGTTTCAAAAACTGTGAGGTCACTGGATCGGTAAACATCCGAACATGTTCTTGACGGAAGATAAACAACCACAACCAAAAGTCAAATCAACAATAACACGAACTATTAAAAATTGGTTTTCATTGATTAAACCTAATGATACAAGCTCGTTACAACATAAAAAATCAAGACTCTTGCAAGCGGAGATCGGGTATGACCTCCCCTCTCATCCGGCAGCCCTAGGCCCCGGGCAGACTCCCTCCCCAAACCCTTGATCTCTCTACACATTGAAACGGTATATATAGGCTTCGCCCATATTAGATGCGACTGGGCCCATTCGTGCGATTGGACCATGCGTATGGTTCAATCGTACGACTGGACCATGCGTATGGTTCAATCGTGCGACTGGACCATACTTATGGTTCAGTCTTACGAATGACCCAATCGCCTCTCTCAGTCGCATGACTGGCCTATGAACAAGGCTCAGTCGCACGACTAGTCTCATTCGCATATGCACCCGCACATGCGAATGACCCAGTTTCATGTGTTTACATATATCAGGTGTATTACATTAAGCCTAGACTATTCGACAAGCGACGGACACACGATATATGACAATATATGCTCCAACAAATTCCCCTTGGACGTTGCTTGCGAATAGTAGATAACACCTCTTACAATCTTCGGTCAATCTTTGCTCTGGTTGTCAATAGAATCAAACGAAAACCATATTAGCCAACGTTGCCGCTCCGTCAGGTTGCTACAATATCCCTGAAAATGAATTTAGGCACAATATCTTTCGTTTACTTTGTAGAACACCATCACAGCATCAAGATTCCCCATATGACTGATTTTTCCAGTTAATGACATGAACAGTTTTCCATTGCTTCAATCTTCACACAGGCTAACCTGATTAACATTAACACCTGCAGAAATTCCCCCTCACATTCAGCATATCCCAATATATAAACATTGTGCTCTCTTGGCGTCTTCATACGGTGTATTGGGCAAAAGGTTGAAGGTTCCAATCCACAGCCGACAATATCAAACAAATCAGCATGCATGTAGATTCTTCATTGGAAACCTGCTCACATCATCACTTTCTGATTGCGTCTTCAATTTCTCTATACATTGATTCCCCTTAAGAATGAGAATCCTCTCTGTGCGGATAAATATAACTTGATTGGCCCATAAATAGTAGTCAGATGCTCCTGACTACCCCACAAAATCAGCACCGACTGCTGATATCTTCTCTTCTTTCTTTCGTGTTCCAACTTCATTCACCTATTCTGGAAGTCCGACGGATAATGGGGTATACATCAAACTTATTTGACAAAAGAATCTCATGGTGAATGTGCTTTGCTCATCCTCAAATCTGTGCAAAAGGTAGTTTTTTTTTTGTCTGGAACACCGTTCATCCGTATGACGTGGAGGAAAAATATCACATTCATGTGAATGGTTGATACGAATGATATATTCGTGAGACTGGTCATAAGACTGGTCCAGTAGCATGATTGGTCATAAGACTGGTCCAGTAGCATGACTTGTCATAAGACTGGTCCAGTAGCATGACTGGTCATAAGACTGGTCCAGTAGCATGACTGGTCATAAGACTGGTCCAGTCCATTCCAGTCGCATTCCAGTCGTACTCCAGTCGTACGACTGGTCCATTAGCATGGTCTAGTCGCACGAATGGTCCATTAGCATGGTCCAGTCGCACGAATGGTCCATTAGCATGGTCCAGTCGCACGAATGGTCCATTAGCATGGTCCAGTCGCACGAATGGTCCATTAGCATGGTCCAGTCGCACGATGGGTCTGAACGTAGATTTTCAGATCTGCAGCCGCCAAAGCTGCCAAAAACCCTAATTTGATGAATTTTACATGAACCGAAACAAAATAGACATCATCAGATTCGCAAGGGTCATAGGAACGTGGTTTTGAGTTCGATTTTAACATAGAAACAACACACACGTAACAAGATCTGAGCAAAACACGAAGAACACGAAGTGGGTTTAACGTCAATATCTGAAATTAGATCCAGAAATCAAGAGCTCGGGTTGCTAGAATGATTGTTAGATCATTCCAGTAGTAACCGGCTCTGATACCACTTGTGAGGTCACTGGATCGGTAAACATCCGAGCATGTTCTTGGACGGAAGGATAAACAACCACAACCAAAAGTCAAATCAATAACACGAACTATCAAAAATTGGTTTCATTGATTAAAACCTAATGATTACAAGCTCGTTACAACATAAGAATCAAGACTCTTGGCAAGGGGAGATCGAGCATGACCTCCCCTCTCATCCGGCAGCCCTAGCCCCGGGCAGACTCCCTCCCCAAACCCTTGATCTCTCTACACATTGAAACTGGTATATATAGGCTTCGGCCCATATTAGATGCGATTGGGCCCATTCGTGCGATTGGACCATGCGTATGGTTCAATTGTACGACTGGACCATGCGTATGGTTCAATCGTGCGACGGGACCATACTTATGGTTCAGTCTTACGAATGACCCAATCGCCTCTCTCAGTCGCATGACTGGCCTATGAACAAGGCTCAGTCGCACGACTGAGTCTCATTCGCATATGCTCCTGCGAATGACCCGGTTTCATGTGTTTACAATATATCAGGTGTATTACATTAAGTCTAGACTATTCGACAATCGACGGACACACTATATATGACAATATATGCTCCACAAAACAACATTCTTACCAATGATCAGTAGATCATCATGTTCGTCAGAATCATCCAAGTCATCACAATCATCAAAGTCAAATTCTAAGTCATTTTGATTAATCTTTTCTGATTCAGAAGACTCAGTTTCATTCACCCAGTTTTATTATGAAAAACTTGTTGATTAGAGTTTGTTGCAAACTTGGTGCTTGGCATTAAATGATTTGACAAGTTATTTGTCATTGATTCAGGTAAAGGTGAGTAATTATTGTTTATAGGAGGTGCCACAACATTGTATCCCAACCCATACCTATTCTTTGATTCGATATGAGAATTTAATAACTTCTCATACTGCTGAGATGAAAGTTGAAACTTTTGAAGATTAACTTCAGTTGATGCATGATCAGCCATGGATTGAGTTAAGGAAGTGTTAGATGCTCAACTTGTGCTTTTTAACTGTAATTTTCTAAAACAAGTTTATCTAAATCCTTTGTAAAGAGTTAATTTTGATTTGATATAATTTATGTTCTCTTACATGAGATTCATTCAAAATCATTGTTACTTTAACTTTATCAGCCAGTTGTTGAGCATAGACTCTATATCTTTCAACTTCCTCAACACATATTTATGAACATAACCTATCCCTTACCTCTCTAGCCATGGGTGGAACTTTGTTTTCCATGTGAGCCATTAAAGCTTGATTTTCTTCCAAGACTTCCTTCTCATACATACTCCAGTCACAGGTTATATCTTGAAGTATGATCAGCCCAGTATCTTTAAAGTTACTTGTTCCTGCTGATGTATTTATGGCTGGTGGGGATGAGTTGGTAAGTTGTGGTTGTCTGAATGATCTTTGAGATGATGATGGTTGGTGAGACTGATGTTGCTGATGTTGTGTCAAGTCAGGATTTGATTGTTGATTACATTCTCTAGAAAAGTGTCCATAGAGATTGCACTTGAAACATTTTACCTTTGACTTATTAACACCAATCTTTGATGATTTACTTGTAGCAGCCAAATTTTTATTTCTCCTGAGATATTGTATAAGCAAGCATTACCATTTGTCATTGTAGATCCATCTCCTCTACTACATCTGGATGTAGTTCTTCCAAGTCTTGCTGGCAAATGTTGGCAGATGTTAATGAGCTTCCCAGGTAAGCTTGAAAACTTGAACTGAAAGCTGCAAAAGCTGTTTTTTGTTCTTCAAAGTCCAGAATGACAGTAATGGGCTCTGTTTTGTTGTTATTTGATGAAGACTTTGCCGATGATGTATCTCTTCGATCATCAGTTCTTCTTTTTTCTTTTCTTGACTTACTTTAAGAAGATTTCTTTGAAGGCTTTGATGCATAGAACTTACTTCCTCCTTCATCTTCACTCAAGTACAAGAGTTATCACTATCATTGTTGGAAATGAAGGTACTTCCAGCACTTTTTGTTTCTTTAAAGTGATAGGGTCAGACATGTGTTCTCACACTCTTGTTTCTTGATTTTTCATCCATTTGAAGAGCCTCAACTTTAGCTACCAATGTATCTAAACCAGTTGCTTTGAGGTCAATAGTGTTCTTGAACATGGACACAGTTTGCTTCCAACTTTCAGGCAAAGTATGGAGCATCTTCTTGTTTAATTCCTCATTTGTATATTTCAACTCCAGATGTTCATCTCTGTTACAAGTTGCATAAATCTATGGAGCATCTTCTTGTTTAATTCCTCATTTGGATACGCGAGTCCTTTCCAGCAGTGAATGCAGCAAACTGGTCTTCCATTACTATAGACTTGGTAAACTTAGAACAGGACAGATTCACTCGTGCGAATGAGCTATGCGAATGGGTCACTCGTGCGAATGAACTATGCGAATGGGTCACTCGTGCGAATGAACTATGCGAATGGATCACTCGTGCGAATGAAAGATACGAATGAATTCAATCGTGCGATTGGATTCAGTCGTGCGAATAAGCCAGGCGATTGTAATCAACCGACTGGAGTTGTTTAATCGTGCGAATGAGAGATACGACTGAGTTCAGTCGTATGAATGAGAGTATACGAATGGGTTCAGTCGTACGAATGGTCCAATCGTGCGGCTAAAAGCTGTTGTCTTTGAAATATCGAATATTTTGAACACTTTGACACAAAATACGAATTTTTCAGAAACCCTAATATGCCGTTTGATGAACAATCGAAACTTTAACACATGCAAATGTCAAAAAACACTTTTTGGAGCAAAAAGGTGACTCTTTTGATTAAAAACGTTTGTTTTAACACCCAAAACCAATTGAACCCACGCAAAATCACGAGCCAAAGCTCTGATACCACTTGTTAGGAGGACCGTTTTCGTACGGAGTACTAACGAATTCTGTGTGAGACCAGATCAAATAGTGCGGAATCCTATTTGATTGGCGATCCAATCAGTGAGAACGACAACCTGATCGATCGAACGATGAAACAAACGTTAAGTATTGATTAGAAATCGATCAGGAAAGAACTATGAAGTTGGATAGGCTGTTTAGGACGCTGTGGACGGCTAGGGTTTGTAAATCATTGAAGTCTCTCTCAATTCTCGAATTATGTGGTATTTATAGATTTTTTATTTTCATTTGTACGACTGAACCATTAGCATGGTTCAGTCTTGCGACTGACTCATGCGATTGATTCATACGCATGACTAAAGGTTCAGTCGTGCGACTGAATCCATCTTATCTCTCAGTCATACGACTAATCAGTCTCCTGGTTCTGTAACATCTTGTATTTTTAGGTTAAATTAAAGTTAACCTTGTTAAATTTGTTTAGGGATCATATGTGTCATTCATGAAACTTGTGGGTTGCTTATGCATATTACTTTAAATTAGGCTTTTAATTCTTTAATTTGTAATAATTATTGCATAATAATAAAAGTTATATCAATAATAATAATAATAATAATAACAAAAAAAAAACATAATAATAATAATAATAATAATAATAATTATAATAATGATAATAATAACCAAAGTAATAATAATAATAATAAATAATAATAATTATAATAGTAATATTAATAATAAAAATAATAATCATAATAGTAATAATAATAATAATACAAATTATTATCTTAAAAGTGTTTAAAATTTATTTATGTGGAGGGGTTGCTTTTGCCATTTTATAAACTTTAAATGGATGTTTAAGCATAAAACCATAAATATTGAAATCTACAGGGACTATTTGTGTAATTCGTTTAAAACCCAAAAATCCCATTTTTCTCCCCTCCCGCTCCCTTTTCCGGTCGGTCACCGCCACCGCCGGTCGACCTCCGGCGGGCACTAGAAACCCATCAAAAACGTCCCTTTTCGTTACCAAAAGATCCCAAACGGTTCGTCAACACATTTAGAACTCAATTATGATCGTTAATTGGGGTTAACAGACCGTTATGAACCTGAAACATGACGAGAAACGGCCGCACTCATCAAATGAGCCGTTCGAGCATTTAAATCCATTAATAGTCTAATTGATCGAACCTAAACAATCATATACCTAATTCTAAACGTTTGCAACTCTTAATCGCATCTGAAACAAAAGCTAACACCCTGTTCAATCCTCATCTCAACCGCGAACTTGTGCTACACCTAAACACTATCATTCGAGTTTCGTAACCCAAATTAACAGAGGGCTTGCGTTCTTCGTGATCAAAAGAAGCTGTCTGTGCAAGGAATTGGATTATGATAATCAATTGCTCACTAATCTAGCGTAGTTCGGCCGCGGTCCGTTTCATCTAGGGTTCTTTATCAAATCGTTCACAATTCAGGTAATCAAACGGGGTTACATACTCGAAATCATGGGGGAAACAAAAGCCCCATGATTTGGATCATTACCATTATCGATTTGAGCTTCAATTTTGGCTCGAATCAATCTAGGGTTCTAAGGAAATTGGGGATTTCTGTGTTTATTGTATTTAGTTTTTTAAAAGTCGGAGTTTTAAACGCGGCTGGATGCCTTGGTTCACTGGTTCCCCACTCACATTCCGAATTAGAGGTCCCGGGTTCGAACCCGGCGACCTCCAATTCAATTCTTTTTGGCTTTCAGCCTTTTAAAAAATATATAAAATTTTCTAAAAATTATAAAAAGAGATTTTGTAAACTTTGGTTATTTTTAAAACTATCCTATTATTTTTCTACAAATTTATCACTTTAACACATTAACAATTTCCTTAAAAAATAAAAAAAAAAAAAACTAATAAAGTTATTTTTATAAGAATAGACTTTATATAATATTGGTAAATCATATAATTATTATTTAAATACTATACAATTAAGGATTAAATATGGTAATTATAGAATTTATATATTTTATAATTAACCTTCACAAATTGTTATAAAGGATTTAATTTCCTTAAATTGGATACATGACATTTTCTCTTAGATTAAGTATATATACGATCTCTCTAACTAACGTCATTTAAAATCCTCAAATACCAATTTGAAACCCTAGCCTCGTTTAATTATTAAATATATTAAATTGTAACCTTGTAAATATATACTTGTTTTAGGTGCATTGTGAAGGTCTACGTTGAACGTTGCTTGTTATTATTCTTATTAATCATCAAATATATATTATTTGATCATGTGAGTATTCCATACCCCCTTTTCATTTTATTTCACACTTTGGGGTGAAACATGTTAACCTATACTTTGCATTGTAAACTTATTTGAGACTTGTAAATTTTATGGCAATTTCATCATGTTAAGTTGTGGTTAGTTGAATTTATGTGGTTACCATGTTATGGCGTTATATGTACAATCATTAACTATTGCTAGCCCAGCGAAGTCATAGATCTATGGGTAAGACAAGCCTGCTTGGTTGATCCAAGTACACTTAGCTGATCGTATATACTTTTAACGTTTGAGACTTGTAAAACATTGTCAAGGTTTGATTGTTGCATTGTTCATAGCATCCCTAATCACTAAATATTCACTAACTTATGACTTGAATTGCCATCTTTTATATGTACTTATGTATTAAAAACTATGGAATGCTCACCAACATTATTGTTGACCCCTTTATTTTTAACATGTTTCAGGAAATGCCCAAGTTTGATTTTCTACAATTTGAAGCTTGCATCTAGGAATGAACCTAGACTAATAAATAAGATAGAATGATTTATTGCATTCTACGTTATGTTTTTGTTTCCTTTGAAACTTATGATTGTAATGTGACAATTTAAAATTATGTTTAAACTTTATTTGGTTTATTAATAGCGTTATGTGGCTATGAACGATCTTAACTCTCACTCCTCGACGTTTCCGCCGTCAAGGTTGGGGTGTGACAGATTGGTATCAGAGCCCATAACTATAGGGATCTAGGTTATTAGAAATGGTGACCTAGGCTATAGTATGCATGAACCTTATAGAATTATATTTCTATCTTGTAAATATTATACTTTTCATGCTACATAATGCTATGCCTCTTATGTGCAATTTGATGCCTTAGCATAGGATTGCCTAAATATTGTTACTTGTCTCCCTAAACTTAACTTTGACTCTTTGACTCTCCCCGAACATGAACTCTCTTAATCTTATTCTCGTCGACACGTGGAATCTCATGCTTATGTTATGACTTGGATCTTTAGACGTTATGTCTAATCTATATAAATCTCATCAAGGTTTTGATTCTATGAACCTAAGAAATATTGTGTGACACATAGACACCTGTATCCTGGTTTTCCTGGCAAAAGGCCCTCGGGCTAAGGCAAGCATATCGCATAAATCCTACGGGACTAGTTATGCTTACCTGGGGATTTCTGGGATGAGTGATAAACTATGGTCAACATACACAAGTTTCTAAGGTAAATGGGTCAATTCACCTTGACGTGTCAACGTTTTCAAATGGTAATGCGTTACCAAATGGAAACATCCCGTGTACCTTATAACCCTTAGCTTATCTTTGTTAAACTACTATCCTTTGTTATCCCCGCTCCTATACTAACTCATTTTTGTATATCCAGCATGTCTCGTCATCATGGAAAGCGTGGAAGTTCCGACCGTAAGCTGGCTGCCATGATTGCTCGACAAATGGCTGCCGTTCTCCCGACTATGGTTGCTGAACTCAATAGCACACTAATGGCTAATAGCAACAACAACAACACCAATGGGAACAATGGTGGTGCTAATGGAGACAATAGCAACAATCAAAATGGGAACAATCAACAAGAGAACAACCGTATTTGCACCTTCAAACACTTCAACTCGTGCAAACCCACTAGCTTTAGTGGAAAAGAAGGAGCCACTGGACTTCTCGAGTGGTTTGAAAGCATGGAGAACACGTTCATTGTTAGTGAGTGCCCCAACGAGTTCAAGGTTCGCTATGCCACAAGTGTTCTTCAACAACGAGCACTCACATGGTGGAATAGATGAAAGAAAAAAGAAACCGTGGAACCGAGGTTGCTTTGACCTTACCTTGGGAGGAATTTAAGGAGATCATGATCCAAAAGTTTTGTCCAAGGAGCGAGCTGCAAAAATTAGAGGAGGAATTCTGGAACCTTAAACAGGATGGTGGGAATCATTTGGCTTATTCCACCCGGCATCATGAGTTGAGTATGCTCCTACCACACATGGTGGACACCGTGCCCCGTAATATCGAGAAGTTCATCAAGGGGGTGCCACCTCAAATTCAAGATGCCGTGGTGGGTAGTAGGCCCACAACTTTGGAGGAAGCAATTACCATTACTGCACAGCTCACTGAGAATCATATAAGAGCTGGTACTATGTCGGCAAAGGGTTCCAAGTCTGTTGCGAAGGTGATACCCGAGGCAACAAAGGAGGTAAGGGCCGAGTCATCTTCGCAAAACAAAAGCGTAAGTTCATCCCGACACGCAACTACGCCGTGACCACCCCTAATGCTCCTCAAAAACAAATGGTGGTTGCAAATCAAGCTCCCATGGCTAAGGTTTATGCTGGTCCACATCCTATGTGTAACACGTGCAAGTACCACCATGCAAACAACATTCCATGCCGAGTCTGCTCTCTGTGTGGAAAGTATGGTCATTTAGTGGCTACTTGTCTTCGTGCGCCAACAACACTGCCATGCTTACCAACCGAACCTGCTACAACTGTGGCGAGGCTGGCCATATTCGTCCTCAATGTCCTCGCAACGTGGGAAATGTGCCACCGGCTCGTGGAAGGGCTTTGAATATCAACGCCAATCAAGCACAAGCCAACAACGATGTGGTGAATGGTACGCCGTTGAATTTCTTATAGTCTTTTCTTGTCTTGTGAAATTTCCTATCTATGTTCATCATACCAATAATAGGTTGTTACCAAACAGGTATGTATCTTGTAAATAAACATTATGCATCTGTATTGTTTGATTCGGGTGCCGATAGGAGTTTCGTGTCCCTGGAATTCGAGTCTTTACTTTCTAAACCGCGTGTCAATCTGGAAAGATCTTTCACTGTCGAAATCGCCGATGGAAAATCTATCGTTGTGGACGTCGTAATACGTGACTGCACTTTAAGCCTTAACGAACACGAGTTCTTCGTCGACCTTATTCCTATGCAATTGGGAAGCTTTGATGTTATCATTGGTATGGATTGGTTAGCCAAGCATCGTGCGGAAATTCTATGTTTCGAGAAGTGTATCCGAATTCCTTTATCGACTGGAGATACCTTGAAAGTCTTTGGGGAGAAATCATCCCAAAGACTCAAACTCATGTCTTGCATCAAGGCTCGCAAGTGCTTAAGTAAAAACTACATGGCTTTCATGGCATATGTAGTTAATACGAAAGCCAAGGGTAAGGAGTTGAAAGACATCCCTGTTGTGCGAGACTTTCCCGAGGTTTTTCCCGAGGATCTTAAAGGGTTACCTCCCATGCGAGAAGTTGAGTTCAAGATTGACTTAATTCCTGGCGCAAACCCTGTGGCTAAATCACCTTATCGTCTTGCACCGTCTGAAATGCAAGAATTAGCTAGTCAATTGCAAGAGTTGACCGATAAGGGTTTCATTCGTCCTAGTTCATCACCGTGGGGTGCACCTGTACTGTTTGTGAAGAAGAAGGATGGATCATTTCGTATGTGCATCGACTACCGGGAACTCAACAAGCTTACTATCAAAAACCGATACCCTCTCCTCGAATCGATGATCTCTTCGACCAACTTCAAGGAGCAACTCAATTCTCAAAGATCGATCTACGTCTGGGTATCATCAACTACGTGTTCACGATGATGACATCCAAAGACCGCTTTTCGTACTCGATATGGACACTACGAGTTCATGGTTATGCCTTTTGGCTTGACCAATGCGCCTGCCGTGTTCATGGATCTCATGAATCGAGTATGTAAACCGTATTTGGATAAGTTCGTAATCGTGTTCATTGATGACATTCTTATCTACTCCAAGACGAAAGTCGATCACGAGACACACTTGCGACAAGTTCTTGAACTTTTGAAGAAGGAGAAATTGTACGCTAAGTTTTCCAAGTGTGAATTTTGGTTGGAAGAAGTTCAATTCCTAGGACATGTGGTGAATAGCCAAGGAATTCACGTTGATCCCGCTAAAATTGAAGCCGTGAAGAATTGGTGTGCTCCCACAACCCCAACCCGAGGTTCGTTCTTTTCTGGGTTTAGCGGGATATTACCGTAGGTTCATAGCAAATTTCTCGAAGATTGCTAAACCATTAACGGCGCTAACCCAAAAGAATCGACTTTTTGAATGGGGACCCGAGCAAGAAGAGGCTTTCGAGACATTGAAACGCAAGTTGTGTAACGCTCCTATTCTCACACTTCCCGATGGAAACGACGACTTTACCGTATATTGCGATGCCTCTAATCAAGGTCTTGGTTGTGTTCTCATGCAACGGGCAAAGTTATAGCATACGCGTCGAGGCAATTAAAGGTTCATGAAGTGAACTACACAACTCATGATCTCGAACTTGGTGCTGTGGTTTTCGCATTGAAGATTTGGCGACACTATTTATATGGGACGCAATGCATAGTCTACACCGATCATAAGAGTCTCCAACACGTGTTTAACCAAAAGGATCTCAATATGAGACAAAGACGATGGATCGAGCTAATTAGCGACTACGACTGCGACATTCGCTACCATCCTGGAAGGCGAATGTTGTAGCCGACGCGCTAAGTCGCAAGGTTCACAATAAGACTGTCTCGCTTCAAGAGTTTCGAGATCGAAGGCAATGGTTTGATACGCTAGGAGAATTTGATACCGAGATCCATGTGGATGTCAACGAGGCTACTATCATGCTCCAAAACATAAGAATCGATAGTGACCTCGAGTTATGCATTCGCGAGGCTCAACAAGCGGCATTAACCGACGAAGGGAAGGATGAAGATTTGATGGCTAACGTACGATCGCAATTGGAGACAAAAACCGAATGCATGTGGTACTTCTTGAATCGACTTTGGATCCCAAATCGTGATAATCTTCGACACTTCATTATGAACGAAGCTCATCAAACCCGATATTCCATTCATCCTGGCTCTGATAAGATGTACATGGACTTGCGTGGTCAATATTGGTGGCCTGGGATGAAGAAGATATCGCGTCTTATGTTTCTAAGTGTCTCACGTGTGCAAGGGTCAAAGCCGAGCATCAACGACCAAGTGGTTTACTTGAGCAACCTGAAATCCCTATGTGGAAATGGGAGCATATATCCATGGATTTCATAACCAAGTTACCTCGTACACCTCGTGGTCATGATAGTATTTGGGTCATCGTTGACCGTTTGACCAAGACAGCACACTTCATACCTATACGAGATACATACAAGGTTTCAAAGCTGGCTCGAATCTACATTGACGAAATTGTGAGTCGTCATGGCGTGCCTTTACACATTATTTCCGATCGAGATGCTCGTTTCACATCGCACTTTTGGTCTTCGATGCAAGAACTCTTGGGTACTCAATTGGATTTAAGTACGGCTTACCATCCTCAAACCGATGGTCAAACCGAACGAACAATCCAAACTCTCGAGGATCTACTGCGTCTTTGTGTCCTTGATTTTGGTGGTGATTGGGATACGCACTTACCGCTTGCGGAATTTTCGTATAACAATAGTTATCACTCAAGTATCAAGATGGCACCATTCGAGGCTTTGTATGGTCGTAAATGTCGTTCCCCGATCTGTTGGACTGACATTGGAGAAAATCTTATCACTGGACCGGAACTTATTCAAGAAACGACTGACAAGGTTTCTAAGATCCGAAATAACCTTGAGGTGGCTAGAAGTCGCCAAAAGAGTTATGCCGATAAGAGACGCAAACCGTTGGAGTTTCAAGTTGACGATATGGTTCTTCTTAAGGTCTCTCCATGGAAGGGTGTTGTACGTTTTGGGAAGAAGGGTAAGTTAGCCCCACGTTTTTGTAGGACCTTTCAAGATTCTAAAAAGAATTGGGAAAGTGGCTTACAAACTGGAGCTACCTTCTGAACTTAGCGGAGTTCATCCTGTCTTCCATGTCTCAAACTTGAGGAAGTGCTTGGCTGATGAGAATTTGCATGTTCCACTAGAGGAAATTCAAATTGATGAGTCATTGCATTTTGTTGAGAAGCCTGTTGAGATTATGGATCGAACCCTGAAGAAGACCCGAACAACTACTACACCTATCGTCAAAGTGCGTTGGGAAAACAAACGTGGAGCTGAGTTCACTTGGGAGCGTGAGGATCATATGAAGGAGAGATACCCGCATTTGTTCTCTTAACTTTATTCTTAATTTCGGGACGAAATTCTTTTAAGTTGGGGAGACTGTAACATCTTGTATTTTTAGGTTAAATTAAAGTTAACCTTGTTAAATTTGTTTAGGGATCATATGTGTCATTCATGAAACTTGTGGGTTGCTATGCATATACTTTAAATTAGGCTTTTAATTCTTTAATTTAATGTAATAATATTGCATAATAATAAAAGTTATATCAATAATAATAATAATAATAATAACAAAAAAAAACATAATATAATAATAATAATAATATATATAATAATAATAATGATAATAATAACCAAAGTAATAATAAAATAATAAATAATAATAATATATAATATTAATATTAATAATAAAATATAATCATAATAGTAATAATAATAATAATACAAATTATTATCTTAAAGTGTTAAAATTTATTTATGTGGAGGGGTTGCTTTTGCCATTTTATAAACTTTAAATGGATGTTTAAGCATAAAACCATAAATATTGAAATCTACAGGGACTATTTGTGTAATTCGTTTAAAACCCAAAAATCCCATTTTTCTCCCCTCCCGCTTTTCCGGTCGGTCACCGGCCACCGCCGGTCGACCTCCGGCGGGCACTAGAAACCCATCAAAAACGTCCCTTTTCGTTACCAAAAGATCCCAAACGGTTCGTCAACACATTTAGAACTCAATTATGATCGTTAATTGGGGTTAACAGACCGTTATGAACCTGAAACATGACGAGAAACGGCCGCACTCATCAAATGAGCCGTTCGAGCATTTAAATCCATTAATAGTCTAATTGATCGAACCTAAACAATCATATACCTAATTCTAAACGTTTGCAACTCTTAATCGCATCTGAAACAAAGCTAACACCCTGTTCAATCCTCATCTCAACCGCGAACTTGTGCTACACCTAAACACTATCATTCGAGTTTCGTAACCCAAATTAACAGAGGGCTTGCGTTCTTCGTGATCAAAAGAAGCTGTCGTGCAAGAATTGGATTATCATCAATGCTCACTATAGCGTATGGATGATCTTATCTCAACTTCTATCGTTTCGCCGCGGTCCGTTCATCTAGGGTTCTTTATCAAATCGTTCACAATCAGGTAATCAAACGGGGTTACATACTCGAAATCATGGGGGAAACAAAAGCCCCATGATTTGGATCATTACCATTATCGATTTGAGCTTCAATTTTGGCTCGAATCAATCTAGGGTTCTAAGGAAATTGGGATTTCTGTGTTTATTGTATTTAGTTTTTTAAGTCGGAGTTTTAAACGCGGCTGGATGCCTTGGTTCACTGGTTCCCCACTCACATTCCGAATTAGAGGTCCCGGGTTCGAACCCGGCGACCTCCAATTCAATTCTTTTTGGCTTTTCAGCCTTTTAAAAAATATATAAAATTTTCTAAAAATTATAAAAAGAGATTTTGTAAACTTTGGTTATTTTAAAACTATCCTATTATTTTTCTACAAATTTATCACTTTAAACACATTAACAATTTCCTTAAAAAATAAAAAAAAAAAAAACTAATAAAGTTATTTTTATAAGAATAGACTTTATATAATATTGGTAAATCATATAATTATTATTTAAATACTATACAATTAAGGATTAAATATGGTAATTATAGAATTTATATATTTTATAATTAACCTTCACAAATTGTTATAAAGGATTTAATTTCCTTAAAATTGGATACATGACATTTTCTCTTAGATTAAGTATATATACGATCTCTCTAACTAACGTCATTTAAAATCCTCAAAATACCAATTTGAAACCCTAGCCTCGTTTAATTATTAATATATTAAATTGTAACCTTGTAAATATATACTTGTTTTAGGTGCATTGTGAAGGTCTACGTTGAACGTTGCTTGTTATTATTCTTATTAATCATCAAATATATATTATTTGATCATGTGAGTATTCCATACCCCCTTTTCATTTTATTTCACACTTTGGGGTGAAACATGTTAACCTATACTTTGCATTGTAAACTTATTTGAGACTTGTAAATTTTATGGCAATTTCATCATGTTAAGTTGTGGTTAGTTGAATTTATGTGGTTACCATGTTATGGCGTTATATGTACAATCATTAACTATTGCTAGCCCAGCGAAGTCATAGATCTATGGGTAAGACAAGCCTGCTTGGTTGATCCAAGTACACTTAGCTGATCGTATATACTTTTAACGTTTGAGACTTGTAAAACATTGTCAAGGTTTGATTGTTGCATTGTTCATAGCATCCCTAATCACTAAATATTCACTAACTTATGACTTGAATTGCCATCTTTTATATGTACTTATGTATTAAAAACTATGGAATGCTCACCAACATTATTGTTGACCCTTTTATTTTTAACATGTTTCAGGAAATGCCCAAGTTTGATTTTCTACAATTTGAAGCTTGCATCTAGGAATGAACCTAGACTAATAAATAAGATAGAATGATTTATTGCATTCTACGTTATGTTTTTGTTTCCTTTGAAACTTATGATTGTAATGTGACAATTTAAAATTATGTTTAAACTTTATTTGGTTTATTAATAGCGTTATGTGGCTATGAACGATCTTAACTCTCACTCCTCGACGTTTCCGCCGTCAAGGTTGGGGTGTGACAGTTCAGTCATGCGACTGGTCCATAAGTATGATTCATTCATGCGTATGACCCATAAGTATGGTCCATTAGCATGAATAATCACCCGACTAATGTTCATATATATGAATTATACCAAATATAATAATAATATGAAATATTCAAAGACAATAAAACATCACAAGCATATTATATTCATTAAGTAGTTACATTACACATGTGTAAGAATGAAAGACTTTCACATAAAGACCTAAACTAGGAACATGATGTATCAACATATATATATAATATATATATATATATATATATATATTATATATATATATATATATATATATTATATAT
The DNA here is from genome assembly GCA_025215565.1 of Flaveria ramosissima. Lineage (NCBI taxonomy): Eukaryota > Viridiplantae > Streptophyta > Magnoliopsida > Asterales > Asteraceae > Flaveria > Flaveria ramosissima. Next base: position 31,906,218 of record CM046029.1, read on the forward strand.
ATCTCTCTCTCATATCTCTATATCTCTTCTCTCTCTATTCTCTCTCTATCTCTCTCTCATCTCTCTCTCTCTCTCTCTCCCTTCTATCATCTCTCTCTCCCTCTCTCATCTCTCTCCCTCTCTATCTCTCTCCCCTCTCTCTCTCTCTCTCCCTCTCTCTCTCTCTCTCCCCTCTCTCTATCCTCTATCTATCCCCCTATTTCTCTACCATCTCTCTCTCCCTCTATCTCTTCTCTCTCTGTCTCTCTCTCTGTCTCTCTCTCTCTCTCTTCTACTCTCTCTCTCTCTCTCTCTCCTCTCTCTATCTCTTCTCCCTCTATCTCTCCCTCTCCTCTCCCCCCCCCCCCCCCCCACTCTATATATCTATCTATCTATATATATCTATATCTATATTCTATCTATCTCTCTATCTCTATATATATATATATATATATCTCTCCCCCCACCACCCCCTATGTATATTATATAAAATATTTTGCATATTTACTTCCCATACTCTCATTTTCTCTTTGTTATTTTCAATACAATATAATCATTAATATTTCATTGTGATATGATTTAATTACTCTCATACTACCCGATATGAAATATTATATTATCCTTAATATGATATCACAACTACTATATGGTTCCTCAAACATACCAATTTCAATGTTCACATACTTTCACATATGTTTTCATTTTACACCCATACAAACCCCCTTTTTGCGTTCTTGGACCGCTTGTTGACTAAACCCTCTGTGAATCCAAGGATCGCAATATGGAATTATCGGTGTTAATAGGGAATCAAGTTAATGTTTGCGAGGAATCAATATTTAACCTTTGTTTAATTGTTTAATAAATAAAAATCAAATACAATGATTAATGATTATGACGAACACAATGAATATAACACAATTAATAAGCAAAAAGATTCAAACGTATTTCATTAAATTGATAATGATTACAGATGAATAAATAATGAACAATAAATGCTTTGAACGTGTTGATGTTGATGTGACGGCTGCTAGGGTTTATGTTTGTGTGAATTGATATGATGTTTGGTTTGTCGTATTGTTGCTTGGTTGTTTTTGTTCATGTATCATCCCTTGATGTGAAACCTAGGATCCATATTTATAGGCACATTTGTTTCAGTTAAGAAAACACCGGATATCTTGGGATTTGCACAACTGTCTTGTTGACTTGTTGACTTGTAACACTTGCATTATTTAAATACAAGTGTTTGTACTCTGCAGCTACATAGTCTTCCGTAGGTGTTTGTTCTTATGTAGGTGTTAGTTCTTCCGAAGGTGCCTTTTCTTCCGAAGGTATTCAGTCTTCCGAAGGTATTCAGTCTTCCGAAGGTGTTTGCTCATCTGCAGGAGTTTGCTCATCCGCAGGAGTAATCACTTGAACTCTTTGATTGACTTCACTTGAAGTCCAGAGCTGATTGTTCATCCGCAGATGATCTTCGGTTTATGTTACTTGTAAGAAACATATCTACGGAAGAGCAAAATGTTCATCCGTAGATGTTTCTTACACTTAGTCAATTTCAGTAATTGACCAAGTATAATGTTTGTACCTGCAACCTTACACAGATCAACACACATATGGGTTAACATATATACACAATGCATACATCAAATAATGAATTACCATCATTCATTAAAAGTATTCATTAAAGTTCTAAACCTATACAAAATGATCTAGATCTATTGTTTCTAGATCTAACACCCTCTCTTTTTATATCAACATCAGTTATGGTTCAAGTATAAGTATTTCTTTTAAACACTTAAATCTCTCGAACCGTACTCAGATACCAACTTGAAACATACCAAGTTTTTTTTAATAATACTTTCATAATATGTATAAGAGTTACGTCCTAGTTCATATGAAAAATTATCACTTGAAGTGACATATCATGTCATAATTTCTAAATACGATAGTAGGGTTTGTTATCCGTTCAGTTGCATCCATGAAATTTAACCATCTAGGGGTGGTTTACCTGAAAATTTTAAAATATATTTATATTAGATTTCGCTAAGTAAGTACATCTTTTTATTTTCAAAAACATATCTTTTTCTATTGGGACAAAATATCTAAAATTATATTCATTTAATCCTCATTACTTCTTTAGAATTCAACACCTGAATTCATTTTGGGTTTATTTTTAACCTTTGAGGATTATTAACTTATTTCTTTATCCCGAACCCTTGGTATTTCAACACTCAAAATCCAAACATATATTTAACTCCTCTCTTATATGTGTGGATTTCAACGTCCAAAATCCTTAAATATATTATAATTCTATTTTAGACTATCAATACACATACTTGGACTCATAGTCTTATAAAGTATTTTCTCCCACAGTCATGCAAATTATAATAAATAAACACATATTACCTGTAATTAAACATATTTAATTTCCTCAAAATTCATACAAACTTATAATAAATAGCACATATAACATGTAATTAAACATCTTAAATGATTTAATCATGGATTAGTGTACTTACCTTCATAGAAGATAACCCGTTAATTAGTATGCTTGAACCATCTTTAAAATATACCAAGAGACTTATATTTTCTTGCTCAAATCTTACTCCAGCTCCTATTTGTATTATTCTTAAATTTGTTTAGCATTTTTTTTGCTCAAACTTTAAAAATATATGTACATATATGGATAAGAGAGCAACCGACTTTTTCAAAATAGACATCAGTTGTTTTCTATTAATATGTGTTCATTTGATTTTAATCTCTATAGTAAATTTATGTAGCATAACTGCCATTTCAAGTATCATCTTATCCATTTCTTTTAATTTGTACCAATATCATCATAATAGTATTATTATTTATCATTATATTTATTTTTTTAAACAGCTTTGACATACATACGGGCACACTCGCACAAGGTTTATCTTATAATAATAATACTAATAATAATAACAATAATAAGAATAATAATAACAACAAATAATAATAAGAAAGAAGAATAAGAATAATAATAATAATAATAATAATAATAATAATAATAATAAGAATAATAATAGAATAGTTATAATAATAATTATATTATTATTATTATAGATTATTATTATTATTATTATTATTATTATTATTATTATTATTATTATTATTTAGTATTATTATTATTATTATTATTATTATTATTATTATTATTATTATGTTTTAAAAGTAATTTAATATAATTAAACGCTCAAAACCGTTATACAATTAAATGGTGTTTTGACATGAAACTTATTGTATTTACTACTCTTTGTAATATAATTTTCATATATTATATTTTCATTTATAAAACAGAATGATACACTATTATAGATCTGGTGCACACATATATCTTTAAGCGATCACATATCCTCTAACAAGCGATCTAACACTGAAATAGTGTTTCACATGTCACAATTTCGTTCAATCACATTATAATTCATTCTTGAAAGAGAACAAAGCTACCATCGGAATATTCACATCTTACAAATTGAATATATGCATCTTTCAAAGGATATTCCTTGCATAAGGTTATGTCTTACCTTACCGTCAGCTGCACCCTTAGCCGACTGTTACCTAATGTGTTGGTGGTCCGCCGTGGAACCATTCCACCTAACTCTAACTATTTACCTTGGCATAGTGTTATGGTTACCCTTTATAACCCATAGCAGTTCACTATGGTTTGCCAAACTTTTTCCCTTTGGTAGTTTCTTTTAATCTTCTTGTTTTTTGCATTTGTTTTATATATTTGCACATAGACCTTTTGAGGGTATTATCTTTTCACATTGTTTTTATAACGATTTGAATATGTTTTCTTCTCAATCTTCTTTCCAGTCTCTCAACATTTTTAGGTTTATCTACGAAGGGAAAGGGTGATTTCTTCAACCTCAAAGCCGAGGGTGCCATAGTAGTAACCTGACGTGTCAGGTTACGTAAAGTATCAAGCTACACTCGAGCTATGTTCCCTCTTCTTGTCCCCAGATTGTGATTTAGACGAAGATGACTTGCTTCATCCGAAGAATCATCCTAAGAATGAGCTTTTATTCTTTTCCAACATATCCTATAATACATAATTTCTCAATAGTATTTGGTAATTCTCAATATCAATCCGATGATCATGCCATGCATGCTTTGCCTTTTCTGACGAGGCTTCTACCTTGGTCCACATGACCAAATAGTAATCAACATGTTCATGTAGAGATAGCTCGATAACCACATTGATTAGACGTATTTGTCTTGTTGTCTGTAGTGTTCACACTAACACCCACTTATCATGCTTCCTAATGATGCTAATGCAATTGACATTTTATAGTGGTCTTGAGCCTTTGTAGTTAAAGCTTAAGGGTCTACTTAAACACTAAAATCTTAAGCTTAAGGATCGAACCCCAAACCATGGGCACAACATGTTGTATCCCAATCCACAACAATATACAGTGAAAGTCTTCATTTTCAAGACCACAAACTAGACCGAATAAAAACTTTACAAGTACATTCATAAACCAAAAAGTAAAAATGTAAACTTCATCTACTGCTCCCGACAGTTTTAATTCCCTCACTATCTTCTATATGAAGATTTTATCCAACCAAGTCCGATAAATCTCCTTGACCTAGCTTGTGCCTCTAGGCTCCTCCTGCTCCTCCATCACAAGCAAAAACATGTTAACAACAATGTTGTTGGTGAGTTATAACCAATGACTATAAAACATTTAAACATTATAATGATATGTGTAGGTAAATTGTTTACGAAATCAAATCCCACTAACTCCCTGACATATAGGGAAATGTCCTTTAACATATATGCCAACCTAGGTTTCAAGATAATGGTGGGTTGGTTATAAGCATTTCGGC